>JANAVB010029217.1:2577754-2900254 GCA_029216955.1 Iris pallida | reverse complement strand
TAGGAGATGAAATCAAGAGTTTATGTTTAGGTTTGGGGAAGAACATAAAAGGGGGAAGAAATAAGGGTGGAAAGGAAAATGAAGTGAAGAGAGAGAGGCTTCCCCATGGCCGGCCAAGTAAGAGGGTTTGGGGGCATTTGGCAAATGTCCAAAATGCCCTCCAAGCCTCCTTTTGGTCAAATTTGACTTATGTGAAAATTTGGGGTTAAAAGGGCCAAGTTAAAATCTACAAATGGACCAACTAAGTCATGTGGGATTAGTCTAAAAGCAATAGACTAATTAGTAGAATTTATGGGTCATGTCTAACTTAAGTTTGGGTCTCATCTAGAGTCTAAGCTACCCGGGTCTCCGATACAAGTCGGAATGAGATAAAATTCGAACCCGACTTAAATAATCTCCAAATAACATTATAAATAAATAAATAATTCCAAAATACCCAAAAATGCAAAATGACCATTTTATCCCTATTTATGAAAAGTGGGAGTGACAAATCTACCCACCTTAAAAAAATTTCATCCTCGAAATTGAAGACGAAACTATCACAACAACAAAAACAGAACAAGGAAAGAAAAAGAAATTTTTTTTACCTCAAGGCTCGAAGAGATAGTCGCTCCCGCATGTCGTCCTCTCTCCCATGTAGACTCACCTGGAGAGTGGTGCCTCCATGCAACGCAAACCAAAGGAATGACCTGGTTCCGGATCACCTTCTCTCTTCGATCCAAGATCTCAACCGGCTTCTCTGGATAACTGAGAGTTGTTGACACAAAGTCACAGTCAACCAAATATTGATAACATTGACTAAATAATATTTGTAATAATTCAATACGACACACGACGTCTACATTAAGCTCAAGTCAGACGACAGCTCAGTCTCCGCTTCTCAGTTATTTTTGAGTCTGTATTTTACACCTTTGTTGAGTCTAGACTGATGTAAACTGTGTCATGCTGAGCTCTTGAGACTTGACCTATAGCCTACCCAATAATCCTCAAACTCCACCATCCAGAAAAATACCCACTGGCCACTTAGACTAGCTCTGTGCTCTGGAGACAGAGTTCGGGCCGAACTCTGCCTCCACACAGAGTTCGGGCCGAACTCCGTCCCCTAAAAATCAGCATCCCTAATTTTAGGGTTAGCTGGTTGCTAGTTGTCCAACGGCCAAATATTTGAAATTTTCTACCCGAATTCTGGCCGAATTCTGCCTACAAAAACCCTATAAATAGGCCAAGAATTCTCTCATTTCAAATCATCCAATCTTCTCTTCTCTTCTCTCTTATAGCTCAAATAAGCCATACCCTTCCCATCTACTAGCCACAAGCCTCCTAAGTCTCGAGTGCTCAGCATCTCTCAGTTAGGATTCTTGTGCAAGAGTTGAAAAAGTCGCTTGGACAATTCCAAGCAATCGCCACTACGATTCTCTGTAAGAAGTTGACGTGCTCTTCTGAAGTAAAGGCACGGGTTGTAAACTACTATTTCACAAATAGTTGATTTAATCCTGAGCTAGAGTTCTCAGGCCTGGATTAGTCCTCCACGAGGGAAACCAGGTTAAAATCGCTGTGTTTGCGTATGCTTTCTTGCTCTTCATTTACTTTCCGTATTTTACTCTGATTATTTATAATTCGTGAAAGAGTTAATTTTTAATTGGTTATTTTCTATATAAACTCTATTCACCCCCCTCTAGAGTTGCCATCTGTTCTTCAATTGGTATCAGAGCTCTGTTCTCTTTACAAGGATTTACATCCTAGAGCTGATCCATGGCAACCACACAATCCTTGATTTCCAATCACGGTGAAGGACAGTCCACTCATAGGCCTCCCCTATTTGATGGAACTAACTACACGTATTGGAAAACAAGGATGAGTTTTTATCTCAAGTCTCTAGACTTTGACCTGTGGACTATCGTCACTGACGGTTACAAAAAGCCCGCCAGGATAGTTGTCAACGGTGATCTCATTGAGAAATCACATGACAAATATTCTGACGAAGAGAAGAAACAGGCAAGTCTAGACGCGAGAGCTATTAATGCTTTATTCTGTGCTATAGACATGAATAAGTTCAACAGGGTATCCACATGCACCACATCCCACGAAGTATGGAAGCTTCTAGAAGTGACACATGAAGGAACCACCCAAGTCAAGGAATCAAAAATAAGTTGTCTCACGCAAGAATACGAGGCCTTCAAGATGAAGCCAAACGAGACGATCACACAGATGTTCACAAGATTCCTCGACATCATCAACCCCCTGTCTTCACTTGGAAAGCAATATTCAAATCATGAGAAGATTCGCAAGTTGCTTAGGGGGCTACCAAAAATTTGAAACCCTAAGGTGACAGCCATCATAGAAGGAAACGATCTCACAACAATGTCTATGGAGACCTTGATGGAAAAGCTAATGACTCATGAGCTTGACCTCAAGGACTTCGAAGAGCCTGCTCCTAAGGCTAAGGAGATCACACTCAAAGCTCACCAACGGAGGGCTGAACCCGAAGAGACGGATGACGATAACTCAGAAGATGATGATCAAGCCCTCATGGTTCGCAACTTCAAGAAATTCCTTCGCTTCAATCAAAGAAAGAAGGAACCACAAGAAGATGAAGAAGAAGAGCCTACTTGCTGTGGTTGCAAGAAGACGGGACATGTCCGAAAAGACTGTCCATTCTCAAAGAAAAGCAACCGCTATGAGAAGCCATATAAGAAGACCACTTCAAAGAGATATGCCAACACTAGCATCTGGCATGAAAGCGATGCCAGTGACTCCGAGGAAGAAAAGAACTCTCCTCAATATACGGCTAATGTTTGCCTAATGGCAACATCCGACAAGGTATCTAACGGCACTCTTGACGACTTCACTTTTGATGAACTTGGCAATGCTTTCACTGATTTACTTAGTGACCATAAAAAGGCCATTGGTAAATACAAACAAGCCAAGGACAAAATCAAAAGTCATGAAGTTGAAATACAAAGACTTTCTCTTTTACTTGATAATATTAGAGACACTGTACCCACGGATGTCACTGATGAGGTATCTAAGCTTAAAATAAGCTTACATGATGCCGAGGCACGTATTGAGTAGCAAACAAAAGAAATTGTAACACTCAATACGGAGCTTGCAGATGAAAAGAATAGACACAAGATCACTATCACTAAGTTGCATGGTTTAAATGCTAAGATCACTGAATTGCAAGCTATCTCTAACAAATTAGAGACTAAATTGGGAAAACAGGTTGCTCAACCTCAAACCCAATCACATGAGACACACACAAAGCATAGTACTACTCATACTAGTAAACCACGTCATACTCATGCTGCTCACAATCATGCCTACATATACACACACTTTCACAAACCTCATGCACGTAGAAATAATCATCATATATCACATAAACATCATGCTACTCACAGTCATCATCATGTTGTACAAAGACACAATCAACATCACTCCACATATAGACAATCTCATCATGCCATGCCGTATAGACAACCTCATCATGTCATGCCATATAGACAACCTCATCATGTCATGCCATATAGACAACCTCGTCATGTCATGCCATATAGACAACCTCATCATGCCATGACATATAGACAACATCATACCATGCCATATCAGTCTACATGTCATCAATATTCTTATAGACATTATCAGTATGCTCCTAATATGAATAGAAATGCTACATACACCTATTGTGGTCTACATGGACACATATCACCACAATATAGAATCAGAAGATTAGTTGATAAAAAGATATATGCATGGTTTCCAAAAGCTAACTCTTCAGGACCCTCAAGAATTTGGGTACCAAAGGTCACATCTACTCTTGATGTAGGTGGACCTTCCCTCCTCAACTAAGAGTAAGTAGATTCTCGATAGTGGATGCTCGTGGCATATGACAGGAGACGCACATCTTTTTGCATCACTATCGATGAAGAGAGAATGATACGTATCCTTCGGTAACAATTTAAAAGGGCACATAATAGGTAATGGTACTATTGGTCATCCTTCCTCTTCTGTAATAAAGGATGTCTGCCTAGTGACCGAGTTAAAGCATAACCTGCTCAGCATTAGTCATCTTGCTGATCATGGATATGACATTAACTTTGGACAAAACAATTGCTTCATTTATGATAGGTCAACGGGAGACATTGCTTTTGAAGGGAAAAGAGAGGATAATATTTATATTTTCTATCTATCTATAGATACTAACAATACAGGTAGATGTCTATATGCCCACAAAGATGAACGACTACTTTGGCACCAGCGTCTTGGTCATGCCAATATGGATGCTATATCCAGGCTATCAACCAAGAAGCTAGTGAGAGGATTACCCGATATCATATTAAAAAAGGATACGGTATGTGCCGAATGTGAATTGAACAAGGCAACCAAATCCTTATTTCATTCCATCAACTCTGTAAGTACTACTAGACCCTTGCAACTACTCCATATGGATTTATTTGGTCCTAGTAGAGTAGCTAGTCTTGGTGGTAAGCTTTATGCATTTGTTATTGTTGATGATTTTTCGAGATTTACTTGGGTTTTCTTTCTCACAAACAAAAGCGATGCTATTTCGGTTTTTAAAGTTTTTGTAAAGAAAGTTCAAAACGAAAAAGGCTACATGATTACTCGAATCCGAAGTGATCATGGAGGCGAATTCGAAAATTATGATTTTGAAAAGTTTTGTGATGCAAATGATTTTGATCATAAATTTTCTTGTCCAAGAACTCCTCAACAAAATGGTGTTGTGGAGCGGAAGAATAGGACTCTTGGCGATATAGCTAGAGTCATGTTGAATAAATTTTCACTTCCGAAATACTTCTGGACAGAAGCTGTCAGTACAGCATGCCACATTTTGAATAGGGTGCTTATTCGTCCCATTACGAAGAAAATACCCTATGAGCTTTGGTTTGGGAGAACCCCCAATGTTTCTTATTTTAAAGTTTTTGGATGTAGATGTTTTATCCTTAACACCAAAGACAACTTAGGCAAATTTGATGCCAAAGCTGACGATGGTATTTTCCTTGGTTATGCCGCCAAGAGTAAGGGATATAGAGTCTTTAATAAACGCTCACTAATTGTGGAAGAGTTAACAAATGTGACTTTTGATGAAGATAACAGTGCAGTAAGTACTCTTGATGATGACGTTGAGCCATTAACTTCTACTCCAATGAATACTTCTACCGAAACAAATTCTCTGGAGGGCTTGCCAAAGAAATTCTCTTTCAAGCCTTCTCATCCAGAAAATTTAGTGATAGGTGAAGTTTCACGTGGAGTAACTACCAGATCATCACTAAGAGACTCTATTGCTAGCACTGCCTTTATTTCACAAGTTGAGCCTAAAAACATTTCTGAAGCTTTTAATGATGAATTTTGGATTTCTGATATGTAAGAAGAACTCAACCAATTCGAGAGGAGCCAAATGTGGGAACTAGTTCCTAGACCGGCTAATCACTCGATAATTGGTACTAAATGGGTGTTTAGAAACAAAGTGAATGAAGATGGTTCAGTCACACGCAACAAAGCTCGTCTAGTAGCTCAAGGATACAACCAAGAGGAAGGTATCGACTACGATGAGACGTATGCTCCGGTTGCTAGACTAGAATCCATTCGGATACTTTGTGCATTTGCAAATTATCAAAATTTCAAATTATTTCAAATGGATGTGAAAAGTGCTTTCTTGAATGGGTTTATTAAGGAGGAAGTTTATGTAAAACAACCCCCTGGCTTTGAAAATCACAAATTTCCCGACCACGTGTTCAAGCTAAAGAAAGCGCTATATGGCCTTAAACAAGCCCCCAGAGCTTGGTATGAAAGGCTAAGCAGTTTCTTACTTGAGAAAGGTTTTTCATAAGAGAAAATTGACACTACACTTTTTATAAAATCTTTTAAAGACACTATTCTATTAATTCAAATTTATGTTGATGATATCATTTTTGGTTCTACTGATGAAACCCTCTGTCAAGAATTTGCCAAGTGTATGCAGACAGAATTTGAGATGAGCATGATGGGAGAACTCAACTACTTTCTTGGTCTGCAAGTGAAACAAATGGCTAATGGAACTTTCATCTGTCAGTCGAAGTATACAAAGGACATGCTGAAAAAGTTCGATCTTGACAACGTCAAACCAATCAGCACTCCAATGGCTACTTCAACCAAACTCGAACCAGATGAGAGCGGCAAACCCGTTGATCAACGTAAGTATCGAGGTATGATAGGCAGTCTACTCTATCTTACTGCTAGTCGCCCTGATATAATGTTTAGCGTTTGCCTGTGTGCTAGATATCAAGCAAATCCTAAGGAATTGCACATGACCGCTGTTAAGCGTATCTTCAGATACCTTAAGGGTACGGTTACAGTGGGCCTATGGTATCCCAAGTCAACATCATTTTACCTCATTGGTTACTCTGATGCTGACTTCGCTGGATGCAATGTCGACCGTAAAAGTACAAGCGGCACGTGTCATTTATTAGGAAAGGCTTTAGTCTCTTGGTTTAGCAAGAAGCAGAATTCTGTCGCACTATCCACAACAGAAGCTGAATACATCGCAGCTGGGCGTTGTTGTGCACAAATTCTGTGGATGAAGCAAGCCCTTGAAGACTACAATCTATCTTTCATGCACATTCCAATATTCTGTGACAACACTAGTGCTATTAACTTGACTAAGAACCCTATCTGTCACTCACGCACAAAACACATTGAAATTAGACACCACTTTTTGCGTGATCATCAGCAAAATGGCACGATTAACTTAGAGTTTATTAACACTGCTCATCAGCTAGCAGACTTCTTTACTAAGCCATTATCCGAAAAGCACTTCAATTTTCTTTGTCGTGAACTTAGAATTTTAGATGAAGCTGTCATAAATTAAAACTCACCTGCATAAATATCGATTATATTATGATTCTCTTACGATGAACTTGCTATGTGTACAAGCCGAAAGGGTCCTTCTGACAACAAGGCGTAAAAGCCTAAGCGACACGGTGCACTACTCCACAGGACTACCGCTAGCTGGGATCCGGCCCCTGCAGCTAACCCATGGCAACTTCAAACTATTGAATTATGATATATTTCCTTATTTATTATATGGTTCGTTTTGATTTCTTACTGCTGACACACTATTTTTCAATTTCATCCTGCTATTTTTTTACTTCTCTATCTATTTGATTAAATCTTTCAAGCATTTGTCCTCATATCTTACTTGATTTCCCATACTTAACCATTTTTCCATCATCTAGCCTGATTTCAGTTCTGGAACAAAGACCCAGAACTCGGGCCGAACTCTTCCCCCAACAGAGTTCGGGCCGAGTTCGGTCCTCCTGTTCCAGAATCGGGGACAGCCACAGCCGTTTAATCAAATGAGATCCTACGGTCCAGATTTACTCCGACCAAAGAAAACCCTCCCCTTATATTTGGGTTTTCCTCCTTCTCTTTCATTCTTACCATCACTTTCACCTCTCCAAACATATTTTCACAAAACCCTAACCCTAGTTCTCTCTCCAAAGTGCTCCATTTCTCACCAAAATTAAGAAGAAGGGCTATTTTCTCATTCTCTTTCACTGTTCATCATCTTTTGAGGTATAACTCACTCTTTCTCTCTATTTCAATTTCTCTATTTTGTGCAATGGCTCCTCGCTTGTTCAACCGTGGGAAGAGAATTCGGACCGAGGGAGCATCCTCGTCGAATGCTCCTCCTTCCGTTGAGCAACCCGTTGAACAACATCAACCACCTCATCCATTGTTCAACCCTTCACGTCCACGTGATCCAAACACCTACGACGACCTATTTTTTATATCACTAGACGCGTCAAATGAATGGTTTAGTGATTTTCGGACACGTCCGGTGTTTGCGGGATATCCCATTAACTTCACAATTTTCTCTCATTATGATGCACTCTTTCATGACCTATGTCTTGAAGAACTTGTTACTTCTAATTCGGTCATATATCGTAGTACAATACAAATGTTTTACTGCAATTTGATTCATGATGATACTCACATCTATTCACGTGTTACGGGTATCGATATCTCATTTGATGACTTTGACTTAGCCGAATATCTTGATCTTCAAGAGCCCAACTCTTGGGAAAAACTTGTTGAAGCTCGGTCGTTCCATTTTCCCGACGGAACTTCCCTTGAAAGCTTCAAGGACGACTTGTGTACTCCGAACACACGTCCTCGCAAGCTTATGGCTAAATATCTAAATCCATACTTCTATGAACTTCATCGGATTGTTTTCAATACCATTCTACCCAAAGCAGGTTCTACCGATGAAATTACATATTTTGAAATCTCAGCTTTGTATCATCTTCACTTTTGTGTTCCTTTTAATCTTCCACGTACCATGATGGACTGGATGATTAACTGTAGGAAGAAACCACGAGCCTTGGTTTATGCCTTATATCTTCCTATGGTCTTTCGTGCGTTCCATGTACCTCTTGATGATTGTCCTTTCCTGCCTGCTCCTGCTTTTCTATCTAAGGCACGACGTCTTCAGGCAGTCGTCGCCTCTCCTGACACTTCTGAGCATTCTAATGATGAGGAGCCCGACGCCCCTCCACTTGGATAGGATGCGCCACCTCCTCCTGCTACTCTTGACTCCATCCAGACCATGCTCAGAGATCGTTTTGCATTGGAGGACGATCGCTGGACTCAGATGGACTACCGTACTACCCTGCAGATGAGTGCCCTCAGCAACTCGATGCACGATATTCGGTATTCCATGTCTCGTCACCCTTCTATGCCCATTCCCATGGAGCGGGATCCTGGTCGCGCTGGATATCGCATTGACGATCCCTGGGTCATGCGCTACCTGGATCCGGATGCCGCTATTGTGGACCCCAGCCGTTCATTCACTGATCCTTCCGACTCCGCTGGGCCTTCTCGTGCTCCATGATGGAGATGGCTTCTACCAGATGATGCTGCTGCTGATCATAGTTTATGCTTTCTAGTATTTTCAGTTGCTTAGTTGGATTTATGTACTTGGTTTATCAGTACTCTTTATGTTTTAGTTGTGATGACTCTTATATGCTCTAGTTATGAGTTGTGACTCTTATGTTCTATTATTCTATGCCATTTGCCTGTTCTGTTAGTTAATATGCTGTTTCTTCTCTTTTGGTGTGTTTGCCCATTATTACTTGCTTCTTATTATATTGCTAAATGCCAAAAGGGGGAGAGTTATGCATATTCTGCTGGTTATATTCTTTTTTGGTATATCTGTGCTTTTGGGAGATATTTCTTGTCAGGCCAACAGGTTCAACGCATTATTTACGGGGGAGCTATTATTTCTAGCTCGGCACCGTTCATCGGTTACGGGGGAGCTATTATTTCTAGCTTGGCATCGATTATGGGGGAGCTATGTTTTTGTGATCAACTGTGTCCAGGTATGAATATTGAATATACATATATTATTTTGTCAATTATCAATATGGGGGAGATTGTTGACACAAAGTCACAGTCAACCAAATATTGATAACATTGACTAAATAATATTTGTAATAATTCAATACGACACACGACGTCTACATTAAGCTCAAGTCAGACGACAGCTCAGTCTCTGCTTCTTAGTTATTTTTGAGTCTGTATTTTATACTTTTGTTGAGTCTAGACTGATGTAAACTGTGTCATGCTGAGCTCTTGAGACTTGACCTATAGCCTACCCAATAAACCTCAAACTCCACCATCCAGAAAAATATCCACTGGCCACTTAGACCAGCTCTGTGCTCTGGAGACAGAGTTCATGCCGAACTCTGCCTCCACACAGAGTTCGGGCCGAACTCTGTCCCCTAAAAATTAGCATCCCTAATTTTAGGGTTAGCTGGTTGCTAGTTGTCCAACGGCCAAATATTTGAAATTTTCTACCCGAATTCTGGCCGAATTCTGCCTACAAAAACCCTATAAATAGGCCAAGAATTCTCTCATTTCAAATCATCCAATCTTCTCTTCTCTTCTATCTTATAGCTCAAATAAGCCATACCCTTCCCATCTATTAGCCACAAGCCTCCTAAGTCTCGAGTGCTCAGCATCTCTCAGTTAGGATTCTTGTGCAAGAGTTGAAGAAGTCGCTTGGACAATTCCAAGTAATCGCCACTGCGATTCTCTGTAAGAAGTTAACGTGCTCTTCTGAAGTAAAGGCACGGGTTGTAAACTACTATTTCACAAATAGTGGATTTAATCCTGAGCTAGAGTTCTCAGGCCTGGACTAGTCCTCCACGAGGAAAACCAGGTTAAAATCGCTGTGTTTGCGTATGCTTTCTTGCTCTTCATTTACTTTCCGCATTTTACTCTGATTATTTATAATTCGTGAAAGAGTTAATTTTTAATTGGTTATTCTCTATATAAACTCTATTCACCCCCCTCTAGAGTTGCCATCTATTCTTCAAGAGTTGGTCCCATTTCGATTTCGGAGTGGTCCAAAATGTGACTGGGATCTGCCACGTACCTTCTCAGCTGCGATACGTGGAATACGTTGTACACTCCCTCTAGTGCGGGCGTTAACTCTAATCGGTAAGCCACTGCACCGACCCTATCCAAGATACGGAAAGGTCCGATGTACCGTGGACTAAGCTTTCCATCTCCACCAAAACGAATCGTGCCACGCGTCGAAAAAATCCGCAGAAACACAAGATCACCAACCTAGAACAAAAACATAAGACTTAAGGCTTGATCTAAAATAATCACAATCAGACTCAAATACTAAAAAAATCTAAACTATACCTCAAACTCCAACAGCCTCCGGTGGCTATCGGCCCAATGCTGCTGCCTGTCCTGCGCCACCCGAAGTCTATCTCTGATAACCCTGACCTTTTCTGCAGCATCCACTACCATCTCAGGGCCAAGCAAAACCCTCTCGCTGACGTTATCCCAAGATAAGGGAGTACGGCACCTCCGTCCGTATAGTGAAAGTCTTCAAGGCTGTGAAGATCCTTCCTTCACATACAAAAGCGGGTATGTACACATGTGTGTCACATAACTTTCTACAACTAGTAAAAGTCTTCAAGGCTGTGAAGATCTTTCCTTCCTTTAACTTGATAGTGATGTTTCTTATGTAAAACTGAATCACAAAACCATAATCAACCATTAATATCTAGATAAATACAAATCATGTTCTTCTTGAAAGATAGAGAAGAACATGAAGAAAAATTCTTATAGACAATAGAAATTTCTTGAGCTTGATAGCAGATATAAATAAAAAGACACTACAGATGCTGACAGTAGATTAGCTTACAAGGATTCCAATAGAACAACAAGTTGGTCAATATCCCCACTTAGTGTACCTTTGATTCCTACGTTTGGCAGTTTCCTGGAAACATAAAAGCATTTTAAGCATAGAACGGAAGGAAGAAGAACCACAAAGGAATCAGTGGAACCAGTCTAGTCTAGGAAGGCTTACAACATGGTAACTTTGGACCCGTTGCGTAATACTCCATCCCAGGGTGCACTACAAGGATCGTTCAACTTCCCCCAGCTTGGCGGCATGTTCTGCCATTCGCTTTTCAAAGACTGGAGAACAACAGTTGTAGTATTTGACAGTTCTACTGTTAGCACATCAAATAAGTAGTTTTATGATTTTTCTGAAAGAAAAGTAGTCTACAACAATAAGTAGTTTTATGATTTTTAGAAAAGGATAACTTGTGGACCCTTGTTACCTTGTTAATACTGTTATTATAAACTTTGGATTGCAAGAGCCTGGCTGACCAATGTACTGTACTGATGCCTTATCACTAAATCAGAGTTACATATATGAAGGATGTAGACCAAAGTATATATTTCCAAGTACCAAAGGCTGCAACACCAGATGCAAAGTCAACTTCTACAGTAAATCATTATATATCATAGGGCAAGTTGAACTTCAATCTGTAATGTATAATTAAGTAGAGAGAAAATTATAGTTATGCAGCAACAAACTATTGTATGGAAAAGGAAAAGAAAACTAATACAACAAATATGACAACAACATATAGAGAAAATATGTAGTAATTATGCAGCACTGCAAAAAGTAAACCCTACAAAGCTCCAAAATAACTTCAGATAATGCTACAGAGATACCATCACCTGAAAAGTAGAAAAATTGAAGAGCACCACATTCATAAAGTTCTACAAAACAAAGTTTTACAGTACTTGTACCATTTGAATAAAAAATAGAAAAGCTTAGAATGTTTCAAGTCCAGAACTAGGAAACATGGGTAGAAGGGGGGTCACAAATCTCAAAATTCATGACAACTGAGAATGCTACTTGCAAAAAGACTTTTGAATACAGTCAACATATAGCTCATACCATGAAGGATAATAAAAACTTTGCCCAGTCCTTGCATGTTCATCTGCTATAAACTTAGAAGTATCATTGAACTCATAACTCATGTTTCAATCTGCCTTTTACCAAGAAAAAAGAATTAAAAAGTATGTGAAGGAAGAGAAATGATCAACCACCAATAGCTCAAGCAAAGTTAACAATATATACTAAACTCCATGATAAAGTCATTCTTTGTTCACTACAACAACAATAAATCCTTTTATACCACAAATTATTCTAGTTAAAAGCTATTGTTAACAACAAGTAGTCCTACTTAAAATAATAATTATTCAAGTTAAAATCTTTTAGCATGTGTAAGGATATTCTCCATTGGAAGATCTCCCATATGGATAATACATAATCCTGTTGACATGGAGACTTAAATACCTCGACCTCATAGGGAAACCTAGAAGATCCGGAACTTGATACTTTACTAATCTCCTCCACAGCCTGAACCCAAGAAAATGAACAATGGTAAATTAAGAGAAAATAGCCACACACAAAAAAGACCAATTTGTTAGAATAGTCCTATTTACGAATTACTTCGATCAATTTTAAATGTACTTAACAGAAAACGTATTTAACAGAATTTAACATCAAGCAGAAAGTGTCAAAAACAAGCTTGATAATACACCACACTATTTCCACTCAACTATCGAGCACCATCAGAGTACATCTCATGATAGATTTTAAGCATCACGGTCTTTTGATAGCATGCAACAACATTTCTTAGATAACCTTTGAAGACCATCAGAGCTTCCACTCTGTTCATAAAAGCAACACATATTTCTAACATGGTGTTTCTTCCATTCAGATTATGTATTAACAATAAGCAAACAGAAAATCACTCAATACTAGAAACTAGCATCAACAAAGGGTACAAAGATGTTACGTTGCCTAGATATAATAGAAATTTTAGCAGAAAAGGGCTACACATTAGACAAAGCAGAACTTAAGCACAATAATCCAAACAGAAGAAATCTTCAAAAGATTGGGCATTTTTCTGATAATATGTAATAGATGTAGAATCAAAGGGAAATATGTAAAGAAAACTGAAGATCGAAAACCTTTAGAAATGGGATTGTCAAATGTGGATTTTGATGTTTACCAAGGACCTCCAACTCTGAAGAAACAGCTTGCATCTGTCGAAGTAAATATTTTCTAAGCAATTTCATCTAGCATAACATGAGAAAAACAAGAGTGGGAAAACAAAGAGAACTAAAAGAATATTTAAATTCTACAAAACTGAAAACATAAATCTAGATAGGACATGTAATTCAAACACATGACAATGTAGGTTTACTATAGTAGTTGACAAAAACATCAAGAAACGCATGTCCAAGCACACACACGCAAGGACGTACAATGTGTGTATATAGATAGAATGTTAAAACTCAGAAGCCAATAGCAAGGAACCTTCAGAAATTAATGATCAAGTGAAGTGTATACATACCTCATTATTAGTTTGAATACCTCCTTTTTTGTTCAGAATCTCAATTGCTCTCACTTCCTTTTCCTGGTACGATAATATGGATATCTCAGGATTTATTGGAAGTTCATAACATTGAAAGAACTTGTAGTTATGAAAGGCAGATAATAACAAGCATTTTGGTAAACATTTGTTGTTAAATGTCAGTTTCGATAACTTATGTCATTTAGGAAATTAATGACTACTTTATTTAGAATTAGTTAAATAATGACCAACTCCAAGTTTAGTGCAACATTTGCCAGATGCTGCTTGCTAGTCCTAAGTACATGCTAACCATACGTTCTTGAACATTTTGCACAAAATAATGCATGTTCAGTTGTTCATTGTAGGACCATTGACCATCGTCTAATTTATGAGAAAAATAAGGAAACAAAATGATATTAAAAAGACAGTACGTAAACAAACAGAAAAAACAAAAATGTTTTTTGATCCAATCAATAGGAATCCACAGAAAAGGCAATGTTAAGCATGATGTTTTTTATCCAATCAGTATCCATGCATTATCTATTGATAATTGAAAACATAAGATCTCTTACATGCTATAATGTCATTTTCGTGTTCTCTTCTTAGAAATTATGCAAACATGAGTTTATTTCCGAAAAAAATTAATTTGGGCCTATGTTTGCACTGTATTAGGGATTGCAATAATAACTTTGCTAAGAAGCTAGACACATCCCAGCAATAGATAATGACATCATAAACCAATACATATCCAAAAACTTAGCACTGTATATGACAACAATAAAAATCAAACATTCAAATAAAATTAATTGAGTGTTTTAAAGGATCCCTTGGCAACATTTATTAGACCATCCCATAGACTCATTAACTCTCATAAGTCGTTTAGATCAATACTTTCAAGGCAAGGCAGAACACTATACCATATTGGCCTTCTACTTTCACAAAGGATATCGTTCGGCAACGTTCATGTGCACAAAATTTTCATGTCAAGCATGGAGAGAAGGCCCAATTCTTTTACTTCATATAATTTATGCCTCACAATAAAATCTTGTTCAACACCGATCATGCATTCCATTCTGGACCTGTCACTACTAAAATATGCTCTATTAGCGACGTAATTTAGCGACGAAATAAAATAACGTCGCTAATTATCGAATATAGCGACTCCTTTCTATAGACATCACAAAACGTCGCTGAATAGAGACGTTTAGCGATATGTGATAAATTACATCGCTGCATAGCGAACTTCAGCGACATATTATTAAATATCTCGCCATATATTAAAATGTTTGCGACGTTTAGCGACGTCGCCTCTTGACGTCGCTAACTTTTTTACTTAGGGCACACTGTTTCCTTTTTCTTCCTTACTCGAAAATTTTAGAATTTTCTTTTTTCCCCTCGACCCCTGGCTACTCCCTCCCCCCGGCGACCCCTTCCCCCCCCCCCCCCCGGCGACTCCCTCCCCCCCCGACGACTCACTCCCCCCCGGCGACCCCTACCCCCTGTCGAGCTCCTACTTCCCCAATTGGAGCTCCTCCTCATCTTTCTCAGGTAAACCCTAACCTAACTCCTCTCCCCTCCTCCTCGTCCTCATCCTCTCCCACGGATACATACACACACGGACACACACACACACACACACAGACAGAGACACATACACACACACACGGACACACGGATACACACACACACATACAGACACACACGGATACACGGTTAGGGGTGCAACTTGGGCGGGCTAAACCCGAACCCAATCAGATAAACCCGTTAATGGGTTGGGTTAGGGTTGAAAGTATTCGGGTTCGGGCTCGAATTTGGGTTAAAATATTTGAACCCGATCAACAATCGGGTTGGGCTCGGGTTCATGTGTCGAGTTACCCGACGAACCCAAAATATTGTGTGTGTCTATTTATATTTGAGAGTGTATATATATATGTGTCTTGATATATGTATATATATGTTTATTGGTTGTGTGTGAGTTTGAGTGAGAATGAAGGGAGTTGTTGTGGTAGTTTGTGGTTGTAGTTGTGGTGTTGTAATGGTGGTTTGTGGTGGTGTTCATGGTGGTTGAAGGGGTATTGAGACCAGCATATGCAGCAGCAGCTAGGCCAGCATATGCAGCAGCAGCTAGGCCAGCATATACAGCAGCAGCTAGGCAGCATAAGCAGCAGCATCAGCAATTGCAGCAGCAAGCAGCAGCAGTATCATTCATTCGGCCACCCATTACCATCCATCCATTCATTCATCCATCCATTCATCTATCACATATAGCAGTCCATTCATTTATTCATTCACCCATTCACCATTCATTTATTCATTCACCCATTCACCATTCATTCATTCATTCATTCACCCATTCACCATTTATCCATATCCATTCATTCATCCATCCATTCATCCTTCACATATAGCAGTCCATTCATTTATTCATTCACCCATTCACCATTCATTTATTCATTCATCCATTCACCATTCATTTATTCATTCACTCATTTACTATTCATTCATCCATTTACCCATTCACTATTCATTCATCCATTCACCCATTCACCATTCATTCATCCATTCATCTTTTTCATCAAAAACAGTCACTTAACCCCCTTTATGTTGTGTGTGTGTTGTTAGTGAGTTAGTGAGTTGAGCGTTTAGTTAGAAGAGTATGTTAGTGGTTAGATAATATGTTAAGGAAATGTTTGGTAATAGGATGTGGTTTGTGTTAGAGAGTGAGGAAATTGTGGAAGATATGTTAGTAAGATTTTATATTAGAAGTTTTGTATTAGAGTTAGATGTGGGCTAGAGTGAGGGTGACAGGTTGAGGTATCTTGTGATACCAAGATGGTATCACAAGATAATTAGGATTTACCCTAGCTATGAAAGAGTAAGGTAATAGGGTAAGTTAAGGTAATTTCCTAGAAGCTAAGGTGTTAGGATATGGTTAGAAATTGATTGTCTTGGTTGGTAATGGTTAGGATTAGTGCTCTTAGACTAGTTTTGACCTCGGTTTACCATTTTGACCAAAAGTCAACCAAAAGTCTAGAATTGATCCGAAACCAAACTAGAGTTGACCAGTTGACTGAAAGTCAACAGTTGGTCAATATTACCTGATGGACCCGACCCAACCAGAGTTCAACCCGATCCTCCGGGCTTGGTCTTGGGCTTCATATGTTGAACCCGAGGTCGGGCCGGGCTTGGGCTCGGATTAGGCTTATGATTCATCTGGTTGGGCTCGGGTTGACCTCAAGCCCGATCCAACCTGCCCTAGTTGTACCCCTACACACGGTTACCATGTCTCTCTACTATAATATATACTAGAAAGTTCGGACACTGTAAATATCGGTGTTTGTTCCATGTCTATGTCTAGTGAAGGATAATTGCCTAGACTTAGTCAACTTCACCCAGTTTGACTAGTTTGTCCAAGATATTGACTTAGTCAACTCAATTTCACCCAGTTTGACTAGTTACTGTACTGAACATGTGTGTCCATCTTTGCAGAATTATTTTCAAATGGATATGAATTACTACTTGCGGAATCGTTCATGGATGTACAATCGTCGTCCTGATGATATGTGTGGTGTACGGGATGAATACATAGCAGGAGTAGAGCAGTTCCTGCAGTTTGCTAAGGCGTTCTCTCAGTACATGAACGGTACCAAAATTAAGTGTCCGTGTGTGAAATGTCGTAACGTGAAATATTATCCAAAAGTGGAAGTGACATATCATTTGTAATCAAAGGGTTTCATGCCTAATTACTATCAGTAGACCGCACACGGAGAACTTGTGTCTTTAGCATCAGAGCCGAAGCCTTATGTTGAGTCATATATACATACGGAACCTAATTTTGTTTCAGATAATCATGCATACGATGACGGGTGCGTGAACATGATTTTCGACGCTGCGGGACCTAGTTTCGTTCATGATGCAGCTGAGGAGGCACCGAATGTCAATGTTGCAAAGTTCATGGAGTTGCTGGAGAATACAAGGACTCCATTGTATCCTAGTTGTGAGGATCATTCACCGTTGGAGGTGGTTACAAGACTGTTGAGCATTAAGTTAGATTTTAACATGTTGTAAGAATGCTACAACCGAGTGTTGGAGTTGATTATAGAGATCTTGCCGGCGGGTGCTAAGTTGCCTAAAGACTTCTATTGGTCTAAGATGATGGTGAGATCGCTCTGGATGGGATACAAAAAAATTGATTCTTGTAGCAATATGTGCATGCTGTACTACAAAGACGACAATGACGCAGATGTGTGCAAATATTGTGGTGCTGATCGCTATAAGACAACTAGTACATGAAGGTCTACCGGTGCAAGAAGACCGACCGATTCAATGCACTACTTGCCTTTAACATCGTGGTTGCAAAGATTATTTATGGTGAAAGAGACGGCCGAAAATATGAGTTGGCACATGCGAGAACAGATTGAAAGAGTGTTGGATTAACCATCCGATGGAGAAGCGTGGAAGCACTTTGATCGAGAGTATCCTGATTTTTTTCAGATCTGCGTAATATCTGGTTGGGGCTATCTTCTGACGGTTTTACTCCTTTTGGTCTTTCGGGATCCCAGTATTCGTGCTGGCATGTGATTGTCACTCCGTATAACCTACCGCCTTGGATGTGCATGAAGACTCAGTACATGTTTCTAACCGTTAATTCCTGGTTCGAACAATCCCAAGAGGAATATTGATGTATACTTACAGCCGTTGATAGATGAGTTGAATCAGTTATGGGAAGTAGGCGCTAACACGTACGATGTTTCCAGGAAGCAGAATTTTCAGATGAAGGCAACCTTATGTGGACCATCAACGACTTTTCGGCCTATGGAATGTTATCTGGGTGGAGTACTCATGGCCGTCTCTCATGTCCGTATTGCATGGACCGTACTAAGGCTTTTCGCTTGAAACACGAAGGAAAACTGTACTTCTTTGATTATCATCGGCAATTTCTGCCAAAGATTATCCATTCAGAAGGAACAGGAATGCATTCCGTACCGGCGTTGTAGAGAAGGAAGATCCACCGCCAAGGTGGTGCGGAGCCACGATATGGGAGGAGGTTAGAGATTTTTCAAGTGCTATCGAAGATCCTACAACTGGGTACAAGTGCGATGGATTTGGTAGAGATCATAACTGGACAAAGAGGAGCATATTCTGGGATCTGCCATATTGGAGTACTAATCTGATCAGACATAATCTTGATTTCATGTATATTTAGAAGAATGTGTTTGATAACATAATTAATACTGTGATGGACGTAAAGAAAAAGACGAAAGACAATTCCAAGGCCATGTTGGACTTAGAAGAAATATACAAACGCCCTGCATTGCATTTGATAGAGGAGAATGGAAAATAGTTCTTGCCGAAGTCAATTTTCTCACTGGACAAGGAGGATAAAGTGAGACTTTGTCGGTGGATCCAGGGCCTAAAATTTCCAGACGGATGTGTCAAATCTGAGAAGATGTGTCGATCCGAAGGAAAATAAATTGACGGATATGAAGAGCCACGATTGTCACATATTCATGGAGAGGTTAATTCCGATTGCATTTCAGGAATTCTTATCGCAGGCAGTTTAGGATCCATTGACGGAGCTTAGCATATTCTTCAGGGATCTTTGTTATAAAAAATTGCTCGTTGATCGTCTAGAGAAGCAAGAGAAGGACATTACGGTAACACTGTGCAAGCTAGAGAGGGTATTTCCTCATGGATTCTTCGACTCTATGGAGCATTTGCCGATTCATCTATCCTATGAGGCACGTATTGGTGGACCCGTCGAATATCGATGGATATACCCGTTCGAGTGACATTTGAATCACCTAAAAAAGAAAGGTAAAAAATAAGACACGGGTCAAGGGTTCTATTTATGAAGCCTATGTTCTCGAAGAGATTATAAACTTTTGTTCGATGTATTTCAAGCCTCATGTTGCAACTAATAGAACGAGAGCTTCCAGAAATGACGATGGAGATCATAAATATATTGATACAATACTGAAGGTATTCAATGCTCCAGAAAAGCCATCGGGTAAAATAAAAAAGAGAAATCTGAACGATGATGAGCTAAGGGCTGCTCAGGTGTATGTATTACTCAACTGCGACGATGATGAAGTAGAGAAGCTGGAGGGATAAGTAATTAATACGTCTACATTATTTTTATAGTGTTGATTATTATACTATTATATTAGTTGAACGATATTGTTTTCAGTATATTTAATGATGATGTGAGGTCAGGTAGGCCACACATAACAGAAGAAGAACTAGAACAAGAAATGAGGCATTATTTTCTATCATGGTTGAGTGCATATGTAAGACTTGAGAACTCTGTAATTACCTTTCTGTATATGCACTTGAGAATGAGCTTAATTTATTTTTTTGTGGTATTTAGGTCGATCGTCCATACACAAGACTTGAGAATGAGTCTATTAGAACACTAGCCAAAGGACCAATTTATGCTGCAAAAATATGGCCAAGCTACTCTGTTAATGGGTTTAGGTTCAAGTCAACAACTTGCCCGATCAGAGACAACTTTGTGGATCTCGATTCCACCAAAAATAGCTGTTTGTGTATCAGATCTTCGAACTACAAAGATGTTAATGCGGGCAACAATTTCTATGACGTCCTACGGGAGATTGTGGAGCTGACATATAGTTATGCAATAGAGCCTGCTAAGATTGTGTTATTCATGTGTGATTGGTTCGATCCGATTGAAGGTCAAGGTTAGAAAGTAGACAAGCACGGTCTTGTGGATATAAACTATCGGCGTTGATATCAAGCCTATGAACAATTTGTCCAATCAAGTCAGGCTCAGCTCGTGTATTTCACAAGTTATCCTAAACGGGGAACAACAAGGTCGGACTGGTGGGCAGTATGCAAGACTAAAGCTAGAAATACCTTTGAGGTTGACGATATAGCTTATCAAGAGGATGAACTACCTCTTGTAACAAATATTATAGAAGTGGACACGACGGAAGTTCCTCATTACACATTTTATTGTGTAGAAGAAGTAGAATTATCTGAAGAGAAAGATGCAGATGAAAGTGAAGAAGAAGAAGAAGAAGAAGAAGAAGAAGAAGAAGAAGATGAGCTAAACGAACTAGATGAATTTTTAGAAGAGGATTAAATCTGTACGTTTGTTTTATCATCATATTTGACACTTTAGTGACACTTTTATCATATAAATCGGTGACACTTTAGTGACACTTTTATCTGTGACTATGATATTTTTCAAAAATCTGTGATATCTATCATATAAATATGTATATTTGTTCGATCGTCCATATGTTATTATTAGGTATGACTAGACCAGGAGGACGACGCAGAGGATATTATATTAGGCAGTCCCGTGTGCCTCGGACTGGGGATACAGATTCCGTACCCTCATCCTCATCTCCGAGTACGCCAGTGTACCGTTCTGTTCCCGGTCCATTACCGGGATAGGGCAGTTCCAGCAGGTTGGCGACTCCACCTTCGTCGTCCAACATTCCTGATCCCGCGTCCAGCATTCCTCCTGCCGACGGCTCCATGGGGAGAGCCGACACCGAGCATATGGAGGATGGTGATCAGACTGATCCTGCCCAGGCAGGAGGTGAGAGCGACCCTCCACGCGCTCCCCCGGACGAGACGCGTATAGAGATTTGGACGGACGGGCCTACGAAGTAAGTTAATTATTTAATATATAATGATTATATGTACATATATATTCATGAAATTTATTATTGTATAGATATCGGCCTCCTGTAGTACAGAGACAGCTGGGGTTATTTCTGAAGCATAACTATGGTGGGCCTTGGATTAACTACTCAGATGCTCCCACAGATAGGAAGGCCTTTTGGTTGGCCCACTTCAAGGTAAAAATTTTGTTTATTTTTAAATTTTAATAATCATTTGTGTATATTATACAACTTTTCTATTTTACTTATTGTAGAGGACCTATTTCTATCCATTACACCGGGCGGCGAAGATCGAGGCCCAATTTTCTGCCGTCGCAGGCAAGCTCATCCGTGATGCGATCCACGACCAGAAGTCTCGTGATTGCTCCGGAAAGCCGATCCATGGTTGGATCACGCCAGAGCAGTAGACTGCGATGAAGGCTAGATTCGGTGAGGTCATGTCACGACTCGCACCCTAGAGTAAGGGTACGAGACGTGGGTACGTCCAGCCTATGCCGCAGTGTCGGCAGTAGAACGCTGTCCTAGGTCAACAATCTTCTAGTAATATATCTCTAAACAGTTTTTACTCCCCAAATGGGGGTAACATAGCAGTAAAACTCAATCACAACTAAGGAAGAGATAGCACGATATGAAATAGAACTCAAGGAAATAAATAGATGAAAAGTAGTCTAAGATAATCCCAGCAATATCCAGAAGTACATGGTCTCAGATACAAAATAAAAGAATATATACAACTATGAACTCCATATAAAGTCTAGCTAAAACATGCCTCAAGATTACATAAAAGAAGATAAGCCTAACTAATCTAGTCTAGGCAATCGGTGTGATATCCTCAGCTAGAGCTGGGTCCTCCTGAGGGTCCAGCTCGCAGGTGTCATCTAAGGCTGCCCCGTAGAAAGTGTCCAGGCAGGCCTCCTCCTCGTCCTCTGTAATATTTCAACAGGTCCAGTTAGGACAGGAGCGAGCACAGTACATCTCAACAGTCCATAGCAGGTTAGAAAATATAATCATGCAGTAAAGTAAAATACAAGTACTGAAAGAAGTACAATATGTAAACAGAGAGAGAAAGCTGTAATAGAAATATCTACTATAAATAAAGAGCTGACATATGTCTAGTGAGTCAGAGTACAACATGGACATGTAAATGGCATGGGATGATTCTGATAAGACACTACGGAATGATTCTGATAAGATACTACTGGTGTATTATTCACATGTCCACTTCTACTCCCCCGTACCCCCAAATCAATACACAAGGATCCAACCAGGTTATGTTATGATTCCATGTACAGCCCCCGAAGGGTGGTAAGCCCCCGAAGGGTGATAAGCCCCAGTAGACCCATAAATGGGATAAGGATTCCAGGAAGACTCTGTGATCATAAGAGTATATGTCACAAGTGATCGAAGAACCAATGAAGCATAGTGATACGCCATATAAGTGAAATGCACAGAACATGTTGTACCCGATGCTCCCTAAGGATAACATCTCAAAAAGGGATCCATATAGTACCAATCCGTGTGACCAACGTGACAGTGCAAGTAAAGTAATCTACTGTAGGAAATAATTCTAAGCAAGATATGAAATGATCAGAGAATGTACTCGCCTGGTGTCTGAGTGTCCAATATGAATGTACTGTCCAAGGAGTGGTGTCTGGCTCCTAATCAGAACAGCACAAGTCACAACAAGTCTAAAATGGCAAAATGAAGTTCTACTATGCATTCTACATGAATCTAGGTCAATCTAGGCCAAAGTCAACTCTTGGTCAACTCTGGTCAACCAAGAAGTCAACCTAAGTCAACTATGGTCAAACTAGGTCACCCAAGTCTAAATTAGGTCAAACTAGTCTACACTAGACTACATTAGTCTACACTAGTCTAATAAGGCTAAACTAGCCTATGCTAGTATACTAAGTCTATACAACACAAGTCAAACCAAATATCACACAACCTAGTTGCATCTAGGCTTACATATGGAATCACATAGTAATATATGTATATACACATGGCTACCCATATGTATACCACACACAAATAGATATTCCTATATATCACAATACATTATTAACTCATATATATAAAGTACAAATTGTATTATATATATAGATACATATATTAGAGTATATTATATATATATAGTATATTATATATATATATATATATATATATATATATATATATATATATATATATATATATATATATATATACTTACATTAGATAGGCATATAGAGGGACATGTGTAACTGTGTGTGTGTGTGTGTGTGTGTGTGTGTGTGTGTGTGTAGAATGAAAGAGTGAAGAGTGAGATGTGTGCTAGAGGGAGAGAGTACATGCGTGTGTGTGTGTGTGCAACATGTGATAGGAAATTAGAATAGGTGGACTGTGGTTGTGCTTTTATATGAAATTGTGTGTGTGTATACATGAATCTTAATATCAGGAATTGACAGTGTTCAGGAAGATTAAGTGACAGTATTCCAGCACTGAAACAGTGTGTGTCATGTGAGTGTCAACAGTGAATGGGGGGACTGTAGAACAGTGAAGCCAGATTTCACCACATTAGAATTTACCATAGCTTCATAAACACACAAAAATCAGTTTACACAACCAACCCATTCCCAGGTTTGAAGAACAACATTTCACATCAAAAGTCAGTTGGCAGTTTACAGTTTGATTTAACCCAAAGTTCACCAATAAACACAAGGAAAAATTAGTTCAAACAGTTATTTTAATCTCAGGTTTCAAGTTCATACCTCAAAAGTGAAATCTGAAACAGCTAATAGAAATCATATAAAGCAGTCCAACCTCATTAGTTCAACATCAAACACATCCATTCCAACCCAAAATTGACACACTAGTAGATAGCTATTAGGAGAACATGTTAGGGATTTAAAATCATGTGATTAATAGTGTAAAATGGGTTAAAGGAATGGTGTCAAGTTCATACGAAAACCTGGAAATGCAAGACTGGTTTCCCAGTTTCAGTTTATCCTTCTAAGTCCAAATCGAAATCAATAGCTCACCAATCAACACAAAATTTGACATACAAGTAGCCTACCTATAGGAGAACCAATATAGGAAATAAACCCAATATATTAACAGCATTAGATGGGTTAAAATTGATGGCAAAGTCCACATTTCAAAACTGGAAAATGAACAAGATACTGAACATAAATTTAAGAAATTGTAATTTGATAAATACCTTACGAAAAATCATTAAAATACACAATAATGAGTTGGTAATGTATATACACAACATATATGTGTCCCACAATGCAATGGTGTCCACCCAAGTGGACACGATATGTCCAGAACGAAGAATACTCAAAACAGACACAACAGTGCACTGTCCAGTGCACTGTCTCGTGCACACGTGCACTCGTGTCGTGCACACGACACAGGACACTTCGTGTCTCGTACTCGTGTCAGTAGGTACACCTAGTGTCCAGCTAAAAGTGTGACAGCCTGAATTAGGTACTAGCGTGTCGTGTCCGACGCTACAATGTCGTATCAGTGGCTAGATTGCTCGTGTGCACTGCACAGGCAAGACCCAAGGAGATTTGGGGAGCTTGATGACAGAAGGTGCCCCAAGCATCCCATAAAATCTCGTGTCCAAACATCCAGTGTCGTGTCCGCTACAGGCCCCGATTAGCAGGGGAACACTGTAGCACGCGCGCGCGGGTGTGCGGCGCGTGTCCAAGCCACAAATCCGACACAAACCGACACTAATACTACCACATAAGAACAGAAATCAATAAGCAAGATTAAAACTTAATTTTCTATTTAAAAACATAGCACAAAAGCAATCGAAATGCCCTTTGAGGCATTTCGTCAAACACTCTACCCAGTCTCTGATACGTGTCCAGAACGGACACGAAACCCATGATACCTGACACGAAACCTATACAAACACTTAGGGGACTCCTAGGGCTTCCTAATCATAAAGACAAAATGAAATTTCATGGAGAAATGGAGAAGTTACCTATTCTTGAACTTTCAAGAAAAATCCTTTTTCAATAGCTCTTCTCTTGATGTCCCAATCCACTAAAATCACATCAAACTGAAATAGAACATTAATGACAGCAAGAATAGGTAGATTAGAACTTAAAGGAAAATATTTGAATGGAAAAGGAAGAGGAATGGAATTCTAGGAATTAATTGAATAGGAAACAAACCTTGTGTTCTAACTTGAGCTTTCCTAAGAAAGAGGCAACCCTAGATTTTAGGAGAGTATAAATATGGTGGTGATCCTAATTTAGATAGGTGGCCGGCCATCACTTCCTAGGGATTAGGGTTTGGTAGTTGTTTTGGGCTTTGGGCCAACTTACAAGGCTATGTGTTAAATGATTTATTAAAGGCTCTAAATCATAAGCCATGACTTATGACTTTCTAATTCCTATTGCTAACTAGAGTCTAATAACCAAACCAATGATTAGGCTAGGTTAGACTAGGGTCATATAACCTAACCAAGTCCATACTAACTAGGGTTAGCTTCTAGGTTGGTCTACAAGGGTCAACACTAGTCAAGGTCAACCTAGTCCAAACAATTCCAAAATAATTCCTAAAAATTCCCATAAATGCAAATAAATTCTAATAAATTTAAATTACCCCAAAAATGACAAAATTACCCTCAAACTAGAAATATGGTAGTGACAGGCCAGGTACCAGGAGTGGTCTGACAAGGCCAAGGTGGCGCGGTCGAGCGCCATTAAGTGGTGTGGTGGCTCCATTCCTATGACGGAGCATTTTTGTCGTCTGGTAAATTTTCTATGATGGACATCATTTTATATATAGTTGGATAGAATATTTAATACTAATAATAGATAATATATTTTAACAGGTAAAAAAGGGTGAGGACCCCAACATGGTGACCGTCTTCCTGATCACCCATCGGAGGGCTGGGGAGTTGATTGACGAGAGGGCGACGCAGGCATATGTACGTTTTATTCTTTATATTAATTTACTATAATTTAGAAAATAGGAAAATAGATATCAATATAGACTTTAGCAAACACTTAGACGTTAGCAAACATTGTTCTAGGCGCCGACTCTAGACATTGCTGCGCATGCTGAGCGACTGCGAGAGCTGGAGCAGATACGTCATCCCGGTCCATCGACGACGCCGACTCTAGACATTGCACTGCCTCCTACTGCCCATACGGTGCATCTCACAAAGGAGCAGTATGAGTACATGCTATCTCAGATACGCAGCAGGGGTCCTCAGTGATTTTATTTATTTTTTATGAGTTGTATGTATTGGCCCTATGGGCAAATTGTTTATTGGTACACTTTTGTATATACACTTGGTGGGAGAATTTTTATCATCTCCCATTTTTATTTGACTCTATTGGATGTTTGTGATGATGTGTGTCTGTGAAGTACAGTATGCAGGATTTGAATATATTTATGTTTATGACGCGGAATGTGTGTATGTGATGATGTTTGTTATGAGTTTTATGTATTGGCCCTATGATGTGTGTCTGTGATGATGTTTGTGATAATATAAAGTGCAGTATAAAGTATAAAGTGCAGTGTGCAGGATTTGAATATAAAGTGTAGTGTACAGTGTGCAAGATTTGAATATAAAGTGCAGTATGCAGGATTAGTGTTTAAACTGTATATAAAGTGCAGGATTTGTGTTTAAACTGTATATAAAGTGCAGTATACAGGATTTAAAAACTGTATTTTATTTTTTTAATTTTCCAGCATATTAGCGACGGATTGCGACGTTTGGCGACGGATTTGCGACGCGAAAGTACGTCGTAAATATGTATCTGAACGTCGCTAACTGCGACGGGCCGTCGCTAAACGTCGCTCAGCATGCTGATATGGCAAACCTTGCTATGTCACCACATGCGACGAATAGACGTCGCTATATACGTCGCTAAATTGGCGACGTACTATAAATGTCGCCGAACGTCGCTAAATTTGCGACGTTTTAGCGTCGTAGACTATTCGTCGCAACAGCGATGATTGGCGACGAACTTTGGTTCTGCGACTAGCTTTTTGGCGACCTGCTTATTCTGTCGCTAATTACGTCGCTAAATTAATTTAGCGACGTATTTTTACTTATTAGCGACGTTTTTGGACGTCGATAATATGACTCATTTTAGTAGTGTGTTAGGCATCCGCAAACTCTCTGTTTTCATCATGCGGTGAATAACCGAATGGTATGTCGATTTTGTTATCGTAAGGTCTATGGTGCAAAATGAATTTCATATATCACCATAACTACCAAATCCATAAAACAACCATTAGCTCATAATTCTTCACAAAAGAATTTTAGTTAGTAGGCTTACAAAAGAAAATCTGGGACTTGTAATTATACAGTTGTAATTCTAAATTTCATGAAAGCTAGCATCATAGTTTGTTCCCAAACACATCATGATGAGAACTCTCTTCCAATTGAAAATCTTTTCAACCAAACAAGCGTAAAGACTACTACCTAGGAAGCACGAACATTCTGAGAAAATAATGCCATATTCAAAGCCCTTTCTGCCAAAAATATATCGGACACCACAAATACACCCAAAAATATACTATGACATTCCCAAATCAGTTACATGTCGTGTCATATTCATTTCAGTGTAACATAAAGTCCCATAAAAATGACTCAAAAGAAATAAAAAGAAGGGAATCAACACTTACCAAACACTTGAAGTTGCAGAGGTTGACACCTTTAGCTACTTATGACACCCACCACCTATTTAGGAAAATCCCCAACTAAAATTCAAACTTGTAAACCACTATAATATACACAGAGTAACTTTCTCTATGTACATACCAATAATCAAGAAATATGATACAATCAAATATATTCTTCACTGAGATTTAGAAACAAAAAGAATGAATGAAAAAAAGGCCTTATTACCATCTTTGATCATGCTTGAACCCTTTCTTCATGTATCTTCCTCGTGTATATAAAAGTCTAAGGATAAATTATCTATAAACTATATCTGCAAAGTCTTATGGCATGTTGCGGATGTGCTTAAGCAACATATTCCCCTTTTGTTCTAACAAAAACTAAGTAAATAAATGAGTGAGGAATAAAATAAAACACATAACAGTCAATAAGCAACTCACAGCAGTCGCACCTGGAGATGGCTGACGATGATGCCTCTTCGTCCAACCAACTATGTTGATATGACTATATAATGACAACCTCTAACATAAATTGTTATCAGCATACAAATGCAACACTCATTTTAAAGTCAAATTATATAGAATAGAAATAAAATTACTATAAAACTATATGAACCAACAGATCCAGATCCTTACGTAATATTTCTAGCAGTTGAAGGAAAACCATATTCATTAAATAGATGCATTAGATCACCAAAAACTATCACTAGTCCTTTCAACTGTAGAAGAGTTGGCCCGCATAAATATATGCTCAGCTATAACACAAAGCTCACCAATTTCAAATGCATCAACGAAAATTCTTCTATTAACAAGAGCTTTCCAGATTAATAAATATATGCTCAGTTTATGTTTCATTTATGCCTATACATAAAACCTTGCCTTTGTTAGCATTTAGTGTATTCCGGATGATCAAAAGGGGTTTAATAATAAGTATGTATAAAATAATTCATAGTCAGACCCGTGAAAGCAGCAGCGACACGAACACGACACTGAATATGGAGAGTACTAGTGTGTGTATTTTGGAGTGTGTGTTGTGTGACTTGCGTCTGATGCGCATCTGACACGGACACAACACAACACGGACACAATCCCTATGAACTATTTTCTTCCAGGTTTAACTTGAATAAGAGTATGAACAACAACAATATTTCAGGAAAAACCATAACCCAAATACAATAATTTAAAAGACCCATAAGGAAATAATATCTAGAATCAAGAATCAAGAATCATCGAAAGAAATTGTTAAAATTAGATAATGACCTTAGAAATTATTATAAACAACCATAACCTAAGAGTAAAAAGGAAGGGAAGGGGCTACTTATGGAGAGGGACGGTGGGGACGAAGGACGAGGAGAAGGGGCTAGCTAGATTAGGTCACCCTTGGTAGATCTCCTCTGGCCAGGCTTCCCACAGGAAGGCAACTTGATGGTGTCATCGGAATTGCTCAGGATGGATGTGATGGTGTGATTGTGCGAGTGGGGAAAGATAATACCCTGATCGTGAAATAGGAGGGAAGTGAATTTTAGGGGAGGGAAAGCTAAAATATTTGTAACACTAAAGTTTTCGATTGTCACGGTTATTAGAGTTAAGGAATATTAAAAAATTAAAAATATTCAAAAAAATTATAACGGTAATTTAATTTTTGTCCGGTAATTACCGTTACAACTTCGTAACGATAATAACTGTTATGAATTAGAAAAATAAAGCGTTACAAATAGTCTATTTTGGTGTAGTGAACTGAAACATTCACCCACATAACCAAACTCATATCAAACTCCCAACCTTAATTCAAAAATGGTCCAACACCTCTATAATTGACATTCAAACCCTCACATTATAAAACCCACAACATATCAAAGAGAGGTCGAGTGTGTGTGTGCTATAAGTTATATCTAAATAGTGTGTGTCGAGAGTGCATACAAAAGTGTCCCAAGTGCAACAGAGATGTGTCCTAACATGTACGTGTCACAGAGGGTTAGTGAACAGGGTGTGTGTGAGTGATAATGTGTGCAGGGGTATGAAACAGTGTGAGTGTAGTCGAGTGAGTGTATCTACATACCAGTGTCAACCCAGAGTCCCAACTGTATCGAATTGTGTGTCGAAACATGTGTCAAAATACTGGCGTCGAGGGGTGTCAAAAACTGTGCATAGGCAGTCTCGTGTGCGTGTATCGGGTGGGATTGGACACTGTGTGTCCAACCAGATGCCATGTGGTCGTGTCAGGGGATAGGGTAGGTATAGGGGTGTTTGTGTGTCCATGTATTTTATGTCCACGTGGTGTAGTGTCCAAACACAAAGCCCGTATCAGTGGGGTTTTTCTCGCATGTGTGTGTGTGTGTGCTATCACTACAGGAGGAAGAACTCCTCGAATTCTCCACGAATTTACCTCAAATTTTGTGTGTGCACTGACAGACACTGCCCCTACCTACTGGCAAAAATTTATGTCTCCACGTGTCATGTCCGATGAGTTGTCAACTAGTGGTAGCAGGACACTGCACGAAGCCTCGTAAATGTGTCCTTGTGTCCAAATACTGACACAAATTGTGTCTAAAATCAACTTAGTAACAGAGATAAGTAATCTACATTACATTAGCTACAAAATCATGTAATTAGTTTAGATCCTTGCCTGAGTACTCACTTCGCTCGCCTGCTTAACCCGAAACGAAATGGCTGAGGAGAGGTTCCTCTTTGAGGGTAATCCCGGGAATAGATCCAGTAGAGACGGGGTGGGGCCTGTAGCTCAGAGGATTAGAGCACGTAGCTACGAACCACGATGTCGGGGGCAGCTAAGTCAGAGGATCCATTTCTTCCATTGTTAGACTTAGAATTGGATGAGACATCAGAAAGTAGGAATCGGCAGCATCCACCAACTCTCATTTCTCTAAACCGAAAGAAGAAAAGAAAGCTCATAGGAAGCGGAATGAACAGAACTGGTAATCTCAGAGAGAATCTTACACTAGGCTGCTCCCGACTCATAATCTCACGTAATAGAGAGAAAGGCATTTGACCAACCATATTCTATAAATTAGGCTGGCCACGTTACTGATAACCGCAGAACGAGCAATGAATCCCCAACGACAAACGAACAAGGGGGGCATTTTTGGGGAGTAGCCCACTTCTTCAGAAACTTCCTGGCATATACATTAAGGGAGCCATCGAAAGGTGACTGAAACACCAGAAACGGGGACTAGCCGAGCTAATGATAGAGACAAGAACACTTTCCGGCCAGGTCCCATTAATTGATCATAACGATATCGTGGAAATGCTGCACAGACCCATATATATAGGAACGAAAAAAAATCACCTTAATACTAAACCAGATCGAGCCCGGAATCTTTTTGGAAATAGGAAGATCTAGGTTGGCGACTTACCCATTCAGTGACTTTGGCACTGGACGTTCCCAAAATGGGTACTATCGGGTCGGTGAATTAGAGAATAGACAGACGTCTGTTGTGTTGGCATTCCAGCCTTTCTTCTCCTTTCAGGGCCTATCCGAAAGAGAATCCAGTACCTCTTGGTCGTGAATATCTGAATAGGACGAACCGCCTCCGTGGATATCTTTGCTTTGGAGCAAAACAATTCGAATTAGGTTCGGTCAACCGGAATATGTATTATCTATATGGGAGATCTTCCAATTGAGAAGATCCATCGACCTGAGACGAAGAGAAAGGGAAATACATTCAACCAACCCCAATACTTTTACCAATTAACATCCTAGAAGATCCCTATCTCTTAGTTTTTGACTTTTCGGGAATATATTGGCTGATGAATTAGTAGTTGTTGTTCTTGTTTCTTTAGTACCTTTAGTAGTTCCTATACCTGTTATGTTTCTTGGATTATTTATAAGTGGTATTCAAGCTCTTATTTTTGCAACTTTAGCCGCGGCTTATATAGGGCCTTTGGCTGGTGCCAAATCAGGTGACTTTGAAGTTGAAACTTGCCCAATAGGCAGTTAGATGTAACCATGCTGGCAGTACTATAATAGCCTTAGATCTTGAAGGTCTCTGTCCCTAGGAACGTGATGCCCACGGAGCGGTGTAAGGTTGAGATGATGAAAAGACAGAAGAGGATAAGCAGCTGTAAACTGGGCATATGGTGTCTTCTTATACAATTACAAAGTGGTAGCAAGCAGCTGTTTAAGCAGCAGGTTTGAATCGATCAAATGTGAACTATGACACGGTTGCATTTTTTGGAACATTATCTGCTATTTTTCTGTCGTCACGCCAGGTATTTACCAAATTATTAACAAACATTTCTATGAGGCATTTCATTGAACACATTGAATAGTTCTCCGATACTCCTTCGATACACATACCAAATGGATTCAATTTGAACCAAAACTTAGTCTACAGCTAGGGGAGCCCTAAGTGAATGCATCTATAGAGAGAAATCAAGAAATTAATAGGTTTAGAGGCCGTTACCTATTGAGAGTTGAAATCTCAATAAAACCTTCTAGATCTAGATCTCCACCAAACTCCAATGGTCAAATTACTCACAATCCTTTCTAGCTAGCTTCTAGAGGCTTTCTCTACACTAGGGGACTGTATTGCAATTGATTAGGCTCAATTTAGAGTTGATTTGGAGAAAAGGGGTAAATTTGGGGAAGAACACAAATTAGGATTTGAAGGTGTAATGAAAAGAGGCAAGGGGAGCTAAGATGATGTTATATAGGCAAAAGGACATGTTGTGGCCGGCCAAGGGGTTGCCTAGGGTTAGGGCATGGTCCAATTCAAGTAATTGGGCTTTCTATGGTTGAAATCAAGGCTTTCTAGGTAAAGGCCCATGGAAATTAGGGTTTCTTACAAATATCTTAGGTTAGACAAATATCTTACTCCTAACATAGTATCTAGATATTCTAGGGCTTGCATTACTTTTTTAATTCTACTAACTAAGCCGCTAGGTTCATGATCAACATCTAGATTAGGGCAATTCTAGGTTAAGGCCTAACATATCAATTAGCACAATATTAAATAATAAAAATTTAAAATAATTCTAATATTCATAAATGATCAAAATATCATTTGCTCTAGAAAGTGGTGGTGACATCTTGTACAACCGTTACCGTATTGTGGGGTGATACGGTACTTTGGTCATGTCATAACCATGCTCTTCGTATTCCGGATTCGGGGCTTGACACCTTTATAAGACATCACCATTTGACCAACGTTAATGTCCATTCTCAGACCAACATTACACATGGGACTTCCAAAGACCAGATTCTTAGTGACAATAGACACATGTTTCACGTTTTGTAGAGCAAGTGACTTCTCTGAAGCAGCTTCAACACCATATTCCCAACTCCCTTCACTTCAGCTTGAGTCTTCTTTTTTATAGTCACTTTCTCGAACGAAGATTTATAAGTTGCAGATGTTTGATAAAACACACATGACAGAAGGCTCTAGTGCCTACCCACCATTCAGTGTCAATTGCAGACGTGTCTACTTGCAAAACCATAGCAACTAGGTTAAGCTCATCTTCATGTTCCTTTAGTTTAGCTTGAACTTGTAGTTTCTTTTGTAGCGGCAATTCTTGTCATAATTGTAGTATACCACTTCTTCCCTGGACTTTTTCACATTTAGTTTCTTGAAGTCCTTCCTTTTTTAAAAGTAGGCCTTTTATGTTGCTTCTTATTGCCTTAGAAAATTGTTTCGACAAGAAGTCTATTATGATCTTGTTTCTAGTTTTGACCTCAATGTGAATGAAGTGCAAACTTTGTGTATTACTAGGAATCTTACTTTGAGATTGTTGTACAAATACAAGTTTAAAAGACTAAACCAGAATTTGGTTTTAAAACGGAAGAATAAACCGCTATAAAGATTTGAAGTGGTTTAAACCCCTATGAAGGTTAGAAGCAATATGAACCGCTATAGAAGTAGTTGTTAGAAATTTTATTGTACCTGTCATGACCTGCACCCGCTTTTCGGATACGAGACGTGTCCAAGCCAGCCTACGCCGCAGAGTCGGCGGTAGAACGCTGTCAAGCCTGCAAGAAATAAATGCTCAAAATATAACACTTGCTGCTCATTCACATTTCTAAATTTGTTACAACATTTATAATTAAAGAAAATACAAGATTTTACAGTGAATGAAATTGATACATCTGCTATCTATTTCTATGTTGACTTCAGCATACCCAAGCCTTCCCAATGCTAAGAGTGATCACGGCTAAACCTGAAAAATATTGGTTTCCAGTCAGGAATGGAACAAGTACACAAACCGACGACAATGCGAAAGCACAATAGAATTAACAAGACATGAAAATAACGTATGGGATATAAAAACTGGAAGATAACTGATGACATAGCACGATAGAGAAGTAAACAAGGAAAAACTAATAAAAGACATCTATCTAGGTGGTTTGAAATATCTGTTTCGACATGTGAACGGCTAGGGGTAAATCCGGCTCACTGCACGTGTCGTGTGCAGCTGCTATCATGCAAGAATAGACATTTTGGGAATATTTCTGGATAGTCCACATGTCTACTAAGATATTTTCCCTTCCGACTACTCCGTGTGACGAGCGTGTCAACAAGCAGCAAGATATATGTATAAACATAAAATGAGAAAACTACTATGAATCGAAAGTAATCAGAAAGTGTACTTGCCTGAGGTCCTTAGCTGGAGAAACCAATAATACTATACCACTCAATAAGCCACAATCAGTCAACACATGCAGAAGTCTCCAGATGCTGAAATAAACAGTACCAACATTCTCAGAATAGTCAAATTAGCTAGGATTGCCTGTCCTTAAGTCCAATTCTGGACACAGGGGTAAAACGGTAATTTTTGGCCAAAACGGTGTCCGCCGTTGGACCCGCTTTGCACCAAAAAGCGTGCCAGAGTCAATGGTCTCTAAATTCATCAAACTATATGTCAACAGGTCCAGTTTTTTGATACGAATCCAACCGTATGTCCAGAGTTGGATTCCGGCAGGCCGTGCACAAAATCGCCCGTTGAGTAGAACTGTGGGGCCCGCAAAACGGCAATTTTATCAACTATCTCAGAATCGGACCAAACTTGACATACAGGACCAAAAAATTGATACGGCCCTGTTGGCACAAGTTTTGTCTCGATCTGACGAGTGTGCACAAAGTAATTGGAGAATTTGCACAGAGGCCGATACGGTAAATTTTGACGGATACGCATCAAATTCGTCGCGCACATACGATAAATTTGAATTCCGTCAAAGCCCACACGACCACGAAACCATTACGCAGCTTTTGATGCTTTCGGTTCGCAACCACGTCGTCCGGATTTGCGGAACGCACGTCGTGTGGATGAATTTTCATATTTTTAAAACAGGTTTTCGTCAAAGTTCGGGATTTGATTTCTCGGCACGTAGTAGATGGTTTTGGCTTCTGTAAAAACTTTTGTGAAGGTCTATAGGTCGTATAAACATGGGTTCAAGTGGAATTTATAAACAGTCACTGGATCAATAGGAATCGATCCTCGAATACGGGTGGTTGGACTGGATTTTACTCTGTTTTCAACCGTGTTTTTTGTCGACTTTGAGTCGACTTATCGACCAACATAAACCATCTAAATTCGATCTAACCGAAAGGAAATAATCCTGTATAGGTTGGGGACATACCCGAGAAAATGGCACGAAGAAAGATCGATCACGCGCGAAGAATTTTCGCGACGAATATGGCGCATCTGCTGTTACCGCTGCTGTTTCGTGCTGGTGCGCGCGCGTGCGCGTGCGGCCCTGGCCGTCGGCGATGGCCTCGCGGTGGCGTACGAAGGCTGGGGCAGGGTCGCCAGACCCAGGAGATGTCGTGGCGGTGCTAGGGTTTTGATGAGAGCCCCTTCCCTCTCGCGTACGTTCGGGTTGATTGTGTTATCGAACTCCTTTTTCGTTATATAGCTATCTCTATTTTGCCAAACAGAGCAAAAAGGGGGGGTCGGGTTCGTGTGCAGGCATGGGGGCTTGCTGGGTTCAAACCACTCGGGTTGGCCCTCGGTTTGGATGGCTCAATGCTTGGGCTTGGACTTGGGCCCCTAGGGCTGTGTGGGGCTTTGTTGGGCTCGGAAAGAGCTTGAACTCAGTTCTGTGGGCTCGGGTTGGCTTGTGTTGTGGGGGTCTGTGGGTTGGAATTCGCATGTTCTCTTTTCTCTGCTCATATACATATTTATATGTAATATATAACTCCTTTATATATATATAAATCCTTATAAATCCTTTATATATATATAAATCCTTTATAAATGAATTCTAATAGATATTCACAAATTTAAATCACGTAAAAATTAAATACAACTTAACCTAATCCTAATATACTAACAGCTAATAATGCCTACTTCTAAGTAATATTTACTAACCATCGGAATACTTTAAAATGCATATTCCAATTTTATCAAGTCGTCGATCTAAATAGATTAAGTGTCAATATCTATATATATGTAGATATATGCATAACACTTTTCTAAAATATTAAAATACTAGAATATTTATAGTACACCATATACCAATATATTTTATACAACATAATGTATACTTTTAAACACATACATTTACTATATACACATATATACCATCTACATATATATATCTCTATAATAAATACAAAAATCAATCATATAAAATTTATGAAGAAAGGAGAGTTTAACACTTACACAGTATTTCGTACTTCTCACTAAATATTGATTTTATCATAAATTAACTTCTATATATTAAATAGGAATTTATTAATCAAATTGTAAAATAAATACAATATATATTTAAGGACAATTATTCCCTATATTATCAACAAAACGTTATTTAATATTAAGAACTTATAATAAATATAAATACCACCACCTTGGCTAAAGTCATCTACCGAAATAATAACCTAAATAATTTATAAAATCTAATAATCACCATATAATGAAATAAAATAAAAATAAAATATTTCTAAATTTTCGGGATGGAGAGCTACAGTACCCTGTCGATTCATGAGATGAAGAACATAAATTAAACTGATTGCGGAAGCGTACCTGAATCCATTGCTAGACTTGATGGATGTTGAAGCGATCGTCTCTTTATTGGGTTCGATCTTCCAACCCGCTACGGCCCTTAATAACAAAGATGAAATCTTTGTTCCTCTCTTTGTTGATGGAGATACAGAAAAGAATAGAGAAAACCCTCTCTTGGTGGCCGTATGAGTTGGGGACCATAACTCTAATGAATACATATATTTATATGCTTTGATATTTCTAATTTGGCCCCTCATCAAATTAGATTTATCTCCGGTATCTACACATTAATTCCATGACAATTATACCCTTAAGCCAATTTCCAAATAGACCACTTTAGTTTGACTTAATTATTTAGATAGCCCAAACACAATTAATTTTACATGTGTGGCCCCTTAATTATTGAATAATTCCAACAATCTCCCACTGGGCCACATATGTAACCTTATAATTATGTTAACCTTAGTGAACTCATAAATTGCTATCTTAATCCTTACGGTATATTCGGACAATCTCGTCCATTAACCATATCAACATAGGATCAAAGCGGCATTCGTTACATATAGCGTAATTAAACCATCAATGGTCACATATGCCAATATAGCTAAATGACATAGATCAATCATGGATGCGTAGCATGGAATTACACGTAATGTGATCAATACATGTCTATTTCCAACTGATCCTCCTTAACTTTAATGAGATCAATATTTTAACATAATGAAAACAGAATTAACTGAATTTCCATATATCTGATCAGATAAATACTTTAATACATAAATGTGTCCAAAACCAAATAGCGTCCAAATACATAAAATAAAAACTCCCATTGTATTGTCATATTCTTAATTAAGATAACACCCATATGAGCAGTATGCTCATGAAAGACCCTGGATGATAATGCTTTTGTGAGCGGATCCGCTAACATGGAGTTTGTCCTAATGTGCTATATGGACACTATAACCATTCTGAATTTTTTCTTTCACAACTAGAAACTTTATGTCAATATCCTTTGACTTATACAAGTTTCTGTTGTTATTGGAATACATTACTGCTGATTTATTGTCACACCATAATTTAAGTGGTCTTTCAACACCGTACTGTAGGCACAGTCTTGTGACAAAATTTTGCAACCATATTCCTTGAATAGATGCCCCACAGCATGTTATAAACTTTGCTGCCATGGTGGAAGAAATTATGAGTGCATGTTTGACACTCATCTAAAATATATCTCCATTAGTCAGCATAACCTGATGTGGATCTCCTACTGTGTTGGCATCCAACAAAATCGGAGTCGGAATACCTTATGATCTCCAGAATTATCCGATCTCCTACAAAGAGCATATAATTTCTTGTTCTCTATTAATTACTTAAGTAGTTTGGCTGCTACCCAATGATCCATCCATATTTGCTTAAATATCTGCCTAACATTCTAATATGTACGCAATATCCTGATGCGTACATACTTGAGCATATATTAGACTCCCTACAACTGATCATGAAGGAAAAATCTATTATATTTTCTTAATTTCAAGGCTATTCTTAGGGCACTGATTGAGACCGAACTTGTCTCCTTTAGCGACTGGGGTGTCACCTGGTTTGTATTCCTGCATGCCAAATCTTTTAATCACTTTATCGATATAGCTCTTTTGTGATAATCCAAGAATACCTCGAGAACGATCTCGGTGTATTTGAATTCCTAATACAAAAGAGGAGTCACCAAGATCTTTCATCTCAAAGTTATTTGATAGAAATTTTTTAGTGTCATGTAATATGCCTATATCATTTGTGGCAAGCAGTATGTCATCAACATACAAAATCAAAAAAATAATTTTACTCCCACTGAATTTGTGATACACACAATCTTCAACAACGTTAACCTCAAAACCAAACGAGGTAACAACTTGGTGAAATTTATAGTACCACTGACGAGAAGTTTGCTTGAGTCCATAAATGAATTTTTTTAATTTACAAACCATATTATTTGGATCTTTCGATACAAAGTTTTCTGGATGCACCATATAAATAGTTTCGTCAATGTTACCATTGAGAAACGCCGTTTTGACATATATTCGATGTAACTCAAGATCAAAATGTGCAACATGTGCTATGATTGTTTTAAAACAGTTTTTCAAGGATACCGAAGAGAAAAACTCTTTAAAATCAATCCCAAAATTTTGAGTAAAGTCACTAGTTACAAGACATACTTTATACTTCTTTACAAATCCTTCTTGGTTCTAAATGTCCATTTGTAACCAATGAATTTCATACCTTTGGTAATGGGACAAGTTCATAAACTTTATTGTCTTGCATGAACTTATACTCCTTATTTATTGTATCAATCCACTTTGAGAACTGAAACTTTTTATGGCCGGACGGAAGTTGATTAGATCATCTTCCAGTATCCACAGTCCTCCTCACGCTCCTAGAGAAATATGACAATATTATCCGAAATTATATTTCTCCTTTCTCTGGTGTACCATCTTAATATTACCGGTTCTTGAGGTTGTTGAGTTTGTTCCTTAGGAATAATTACCTTATCTTGAGTGGGGTGTCGCTACGTTGTCGTTGTTAAGGTATCTCAACAATGACTTATAGAGGTAATTCGACATTGTCTTATTGAGACTCCGAATTTACTTCTTGATCATGACAGGTATAGAATCCTGCACATCGTCAAAAGTGATAGTAGGAATTGTAATTAATTCATTCTCAAAGACAATGATCCTGACTTTATTTCTCCCCCAAACTCAACATCCTCAAAAAAATATTACACTTCTCATCTCAAAAAAATTTCTTAGTATGGAATTGTATAATTATCAACCCCTTGATCTGTAGCATAACCAATAAAGTAGCTGCTTATAATTTAACTTTGGTCCGTCTTCCTATTACACATTCAATATAAACATTAAAGTCTATAAAGTCAATGGAATCTAAATCTCATCAGACACAAATCGTTCAACTCTATTTCTAGAGAAGTGACCTAATGCTTATGTCATAATGAGGCTAAAAAAAATATTGTTAATTTTACGTTTAGTACCACATGACTTCACTTGCAAGGTTTCAGTATAAGATGCAATAGTTTCAACTGAACACTACACCAAATTGTTCAATTTCTAATGGACCCTTTTTTCACTTTCTAACAGTCACAGCCCGTTAGAAATTACTAACTAGTTAGGTCCGTTACTATTCACCATAGTCTGTTACATATATATATATCCCTTAAATAAAATAATTGTTGGTAAAAAATCTTAGGGACAAAAAGAAGCCAAAAATACATTGGCGCCCAGTTTGCCAATTTCCCTCCAAACTCAGCCCTAATCTTCCAATTTCACTCCTCCTATATTTTTTTATGTACATATAAAGACTCTCTCTGCGCTCATCTCTCTCTATCTCTCTCTCTCCATCTCCCTTTCTCTTATTCCCAAATCCTGCAGCAACCTGGAGGTTCGATTTTGGCGTGCGACTCCGTGTCCCCCTGACAACCACCTTGGAGGCTCGATTTCGGCATGCGACCACCTGTGAAGAGTCATCGGCTTTGAGATTTGGCTCGATTTTGGTGCGCGACCACCTGTGAAGAGTCCTTCAGCCGCAGCAAGCACCTGTGAAGAGTCATCGGCTTTGATTTGGGTGAGAAAAAATCCTAGGTTTTTGGGTTTTTTTTACTTTTGCTTTTTTCATAACTAAGGTTTTTAACGTTCTATATAATCAGCAACCAGCACTAGCATCCAACTTCCATGGAAAAATGGTTTATCGGTTCAAATTAAGTTTGCTGAAATTGACATCATTAGTGTCCATTGATGTTTTTTTCTATATTTCTGCCGAATGACTGCGAACCATATATATCACTATATAAGAACAGCAAGCGAAAATTCGTTAGATTTAGATATATGTACTATCCTTACCATATGCGTTGCCAATATTTGTTGTTGTGCGGAAGCCTCCGGTCACAAGTACGCACGCAATCATCATCACCATGTTTATTTCTGGAATATATACTTGTCCTTCATACTTAGCAGAAGTATGGACAACTTTAACTCTTGGGAAGCAGCCTAGAGCTTGAGATTGTGATAAGATTTGAAATGCACCAGATATCATAGCTTGGCTTGCAGTGATGGCAGCAGCAACAGCTACTACAAATGTTGGCCAAAATAGTGGGCCTGTTAAGGACACGAAATGTGAGACACGATCGAGCAAATAGAGAAGCTTTCCGAAATCACACCAATGCTTCTCTAGATGTATGTTACCTGGGATTGATTTGTAGAAAGTTTCAGAGACGTCTTGTGGAAATTTGGTTAGAAATGCAGCTTGTCCCATGTAAAATAGTGATACTGAAGGGAGCAAAATTGTACTGAAGCTAATCTGAAAGGGAATAGCGAATGATTCAGTTCACATATATGTAGACCACTAATCGCATCAATATACACAAATTGAGGAGATGGACTACATAAGTAGCTAGACCGCAATGAAAATGTCTCATATCTACCCGTGTAAGGTTTTTGACGGGTAAAGTGCATATAAATCCTTCTTAGATTTGCCTCATTAGCAAAATAAGACTCATTAGAAAACTTAAGCAGTTTACCCCACTTTAGATTGCCCGCGTGAGCAAGAAAGTCCCTACCGTCTATTAGCCGTTAGAAATGGCTATTAATAACTTCTCTCTGGAGAAGTTATTGAAATTAGTGATTATTTTCATTCACCTTCTGCTATGTATAATAGGTCATACATAGCATTTTGCTCCCACCAGTACAGTACTTCTGAAACTTCAATATTCCATCCAATATGTACAGGATCTATGGCTGCATATTGACTTATTTACAATGTCTAATTATCTGGAGTGTTTGACTTATTCTTTCACTAGAGTAAGGATTTAATTTGAGTAATCAAAGTTTTAGTTTGGCTGTGCAAGAATAGTTAGAATACCTGTTAAGCTTTGTCTATGCTCAATTTATTATATGTTACTTAATGTATTTGTTTTTTATCCCATCAACCAATCTTGTTGTATGGCTTAAAGAATACAACATAGTATTTCGGCAAGTGCATGCCTATTTCTCCTTAAAAGTTGAAACTCGAGCGTAGATCATCTTTCTAGGCTTGCGGGTTTATATTTTAATTATTCTCCTTAAAAGTTTTAACTCATGCTTAACATTTATCTCAGTAAATCTTGTATTTTAATTTTTTTAGATTTTGTTTATGGTGCAGTATGTCGGAACCAATTAACAAAGAGTGGATGAATGAAAATGATAGATTGAGCCCTGCATATACAAAGGGAATTAAAGATTTTCTTGAATTTGCCATTAAAAACCGTGTTGTGGGGTTGACAACATTATCTTGCCCGTGTGTTAAGTGTCGAAATAAATTAAGATTTCAAGAAAAAATTGTTGAGAGCCATTTAGTCAGGAATGGCATTAAAAAGTCATATACTTTATGGGCTTTACATGGTGAACAACCATCTCCTAATATTTGTCAAGATCCACCATTGCAACAAGTTGAAGAGGAAACCATAGATGACAAAAATATGGAGGATGAGGGAGGAGTAGAAATTGGAGACTTTATCGATGATTTATATGGTGTTAATGAAGCGCCTCATTTAAATAATAAGGATGGTGGTGCTGCAGGAGTTCAAGAAGAACCTTACGTCATTAATGAGAAGTACAATAAATATAAGAGATTATCAACTGAGAAGCTGTACCCATCATGTGAAGGTTTTGAGACAACTCTTTCTGCAATCGTAGAGCTGCACAACTTAAAGAAGCAGTTTGGTTGGCCGGGAAATAGTGTGACAGCACTTTTATTAATGTTGAAAAGGTGGCTCCCTGGTGGAAATACATTGCCAGAAAAGTATCCAGTTATGAAGAGTAAGATGAAGGACTTGGGTATGAAAGCCATATTCATTCATGCATATGTCAATAATTGTGTTTTATATTGGAAAGATAATGAAGATAAAGAGGAATGTCCTCAATGTGGAGAACCGAGATACACAGTGACCAAGAGAAAGGGAGGAAGCCTTCGTAAAGAACCCAAGAAAATATTGAGACATTTTCCTTTGATTCTAAGACTTGTTAGACTGTATACTATACCATGGATAGCACGTGAAATGACTTGGCACCACCGAGCGACCTTTTCATGGGATTATTTACGACATCCATCTGATTCGCCTCAATGGAAAACGTTTCGAAATAAGTGGTCAAATTTTTCTGAAGAAGAGCATAATGTTTGGCTTGCAATTGCAACTGATGGTTTTAATCCACGTGGTATCCAATCCTCTAGTTATAGTTGTTGGCCTGTCATGGTGGTGCCTTATAATCTTCCATCTTCATTCTGTATGAAACGTGAGTTTCGGCTGTTGTCTTTCTTGATACATGGGCCAAAGGCACCTGTTCAAGATATTGATGTTTTCCTTCAACCACTAGTGGAGGAGATGAAGCAACTGTGGGAAGGAGTCCCAGCTTATGACAGTTACAAAGGTCAACATTTTACTTTGAAAGCTATGTTGATGTGGGGTATTCATGATTTTCCAGCATACGGGAATTTATCTGGGTGCGTAACACATGGATACAAAGCTTGTCCTGTTTGTGGAGACAACACTCCATCCATCCATCTTGAATGTAGTAATAAACAAGTTTACACAAACTACCACATGTTCCTTAGCATTCCCTTTAGAAGTGGTGGATATTTGGGGCTTAGCTCCTCAGAATATACACTTCCTCCTCCTCGTTTAAATGGAAATGCACTTGTAGAAAAGTTGAGTAATATTAAGTATATACCAGGAAAAATTTCGAAAGCTCCATGTCGAAAGCGGAAGACTGATGATATAGTTGAAGCTAAAGAGGCATGGTATAAGAGGTCAATATTTTTTGACTTGGAATACTGGAGTTCTCATCAAGTTCGTCATGTCTTGGATGTGATGCATATTGAAAAGAATGTGGCAGAGCATTTAATTAATACAATTTTAGATAACAAGATGAAGACAAAGGATACCATAAATGCAAGGTTGGATATGGAGCGGTTAGGCATGCACAACAACCAATGGATGGTTCTAGATGAAAAGACTGGAAAACAGATAAAACCAACCGCATCATTTGTCTTGGATAAAGAAGAGAAGGAAGAATTTTGTAAAATATTGAAAGACTTAAAGCTCCCTTCTAGCTTTTCGTCTAACTTGAGCAATATTGTTACTCTCAATCCACCCGGCTTGCACTCTATGAAGTCCCATGATTATCATGTTATATTAGAGTACTTATTACCAGTATTGCTTCAACATGCATTTCTGAAACATCCAGATTTACGAAGAGCTATTCCGCAGATAAGCTTGTTCTTCAACTTATTATGCTCAAAAATCCTAGTTAGAAAGGATATCCAACGAGCCAAATACATGGTGGCAAAGGCATTATGTGTGCTAGAGAAACATTTTCCACCTGCATTTTTTGATATCAGTATTCACCTTACTGTCCATTTAGCTGATGAAGCATTAATGTGTGGACCTACTGCACCTCGATGGATGTATCCCTTTGAACAATAAGTAATTTTTTTTTATCTTAATTTATTTTATATTTTTTTAATTGTTGCAACATCTAATCCATTATTTTCTATATGTATTGTTTACGAAAAGACATATGAAGGAGTTTAAAGATATACCGAGCAATAAGCGGTATGTTGAAGGATCCATTGCGGAATCCTATCTTGTTGGCGAGTCCGTTAGATATGCAATGGAGTATATGCCAAATCCACAAGAGGGAAATCACAAATATACACATGAAGCCTTTCTAGATGATAATGGGGATTTTTCTGATGAAGGACCTCTGCTCGATGATAAATCTATGATGCTTGAACCTCAACAATTTCAACAAATACGTCGATGGGTCCTCTTTCGCCTCAATGTTGATGGACTCGATGAATATTATAAGTACGTTGTCTTCTTTTATGTATCATAGATGTTCGTATATAGATTTTATCATAATAAGCTTGTTAATTATTATGACCAAATTGCAGTGAATATAAAGTGTAAATCCGATCTACCTTACATGGAAAAGGAAAGGGGGTTCAATTGACAGAAATAGAAATTCAGACTTCTTTTATCCCTTGGTTATATGAAAAGGTATTTTTTTAATTTATTACTTTTTGCATTAGCTAGGTTCACTTTCTTATTTTAACTCTATTTATTGTCATTGTATTGCATACAGCTGATTATTGCTGGGGAGACGGAGACAAAGGCTATGTTGTGGCGATTAGTTCAAGGGCCAAATCACGTAGTTAAAACATACAGAAAGTAACGAGCTAACAGCTATGTATTCTCTACTAGATCTCATGATGATAGTGTAGTCACACAAGATAGTGGTGTTTGTTTGAGAGCATGGACTACATTTATAGCAAGAAAAAGTGATAAAAACCTAAAAGACGCTTGGACCATGTGGTATGGGGTTATCAAACAAATAATTGAGCTTGACTATACAATATTTAAGGAAGTGGTGTTTTATTGCGACTGGGTGAGGGTGGAGGACAAGATCAATGGTTGTAAGCATTGCCCAGACTCAAACCTGGTGATGGTAAATTTTGATAGGTTTAAGAGTTCCAGTAGTGAGTTAGATGAGCCTGTCATTCTCGCTTCTGAGGCAAGTCAAGTATTTTACTCAAAAGATCTTAGAAATCGTAGTTGGTGGGTGGTGATACATTCACCTAGGAGATTGACTTGTCAAGTAGATGACTTAGAGATACCAATTGTTCAGTCTACTCTTGAAGACCAACCTCATTTGGAAAATTTGTTGCAACAATATGTTCCTGCTTAAGATCTTGGAATTAGATGTGGAACTTATCCAACAAGAGGACTATGCCATTTATCCTTGTACTTTAATTACTACAGGTATTTTTTAATGAGTTATTGTAGTATTTTTTTCAATATTAATGAAGTTTGCCACTTTTTATTTATCTATTAGATTGTAGAGCAATATATTTTGCATTGTAATTCATTTTTGGATATTGGTTATAAAAAATTCTGAGATTGCTTGATCATTAGTGGCTCAAATTTATTGGTCATGGGCTAAGATGAAGTTCGGCTCTCAAATTGACTGTTGGTATGGTTCCAATAAATTTATCGTGTCAAAGTTGTTTCTAAATTTACTTTAACGAAAGTTGATCCATCAAGGCATGTAGTAAAAGAAAATTTTAACTCAAATTGATGTTCATAATGCGAATGTAGCAAATCCCCATGAAAAGTAGAATAAGTATGAAAGAAAATGAGAAATGAAACATGAGCAGATTTTTTTGACCTTGCAGATGAGTAAAAACATGAGCCTATCATCTTATGGGTCATGCTTATTGCTGGGAGGGAACATTCCAACTCCCAGGTGTTGGCTCTATGATTTGTCTAAATCTTGCTAGTAAAAGCGGTTACTTCAATTGGAAGCTGTTTGATTTGGTTCTGGAGTGTTATAGTTACATTTAGTTGTTTTTACTGATGAGGCTGATTTACCTCAATTATGCTCCTAAAGTTGACTTAACAGTATGATTGATTGATAACAGGAATCCTTGGTTTAAAATTTCCCATTTTCCTTAGTTTTTTATTCCTACTTTTGTGCTTCTGTTTAATCTCTTTAATAAGGTCATGTGACTATTTATGTCACCATGTCTAGTTTGAGAGTAGTTACTGCACATCTTAACATTGTAAGCAAGGGCTCTCTGTAAATCAGTGACTATCTATGCTGCATCGTGTCGGACAGGTTTTGTCACGACACAAACACTCCAATATAGACTAGGACATGCCAAAATCAATACCTTGTCATGTGTTCATGTCATATTCTCCTGTTCAACATAGATCTTGACAATATAGGGTCATTTATGTTTTCTGGAAATATAATTTTGCTATTTGTTGCCATATTTTGATACATGCTGCAAATTTGGAGTGGTTATTGGCATTAGGAATAAGATTTTGCTTGTGTTTTGATTTCACTTCTAGGTTGTTTCAGTATTACATCGATCTGGTTAGCTGACATAATTTCAGGTCACTATAACTCTTGTTGTGTTGTTGTCTTGTTATTATTAGTTTATTGATGATTACCTTCTTTTGGGTCATATTTGTTTCCTGTTTTGAAATGTTCAATCTCAACTAGACTCGAGAAGAGAGAGAGGGAAGTACCTGTTTCTAAAACTTTTGTGTTAAGCTATTGGTTATTTCTACTTTGGACACTTCTTGTTTGGAAAATATCTTTGGTGAAGCAATTTCTTGTTAATGTTTTAAGTATTTACTTTCCTTTCCAAATCCTTTGGCATTTCCAAACATCGTAAAGGAAAATCAATGGGAATTGTAATTTTCCAAAGGAAAGTAAATGCCAAGGAATTGATTTCCTTTCCATTCTATTCCGCGAACCAAACGAGGCCTTGAATCATTTTATGAAGTCTTAGTACAGTTAGGTTGTTTCTGTACCAAAATTTGAAATTTTGGGGTGAAGGTACCACCTTATCCCTGTAAGTTTTGGTATGCATGAACGATTTCAATATGACCAATATGGCCGCATCTTAGTACAGTACTAGAAGGAAGCTCAATACAGTAGAGTGTCTCCAATATTCAACTTAGCTGCTATGTTTAGAGCAAGTCTCTCTGTCCTCGTTATTAGTTGGCACTTTTTACTAGCTGTTTTTCCTTTTGTCTGTTTCAAAGATAGTCTGGGTTTTGATATTAGCTGTGGAAGCTGCAGTCCTGTTAGATTATATCTGCTTAGTTTAAGCATCAAATGTTAGATGAATTCTAGTATGTTACACCTTATATTAATACTTGTTTCATTAAGATGTGTTTTTATTATTGTCATATTATGCAGTTGATCCACAGTGCCTGGTCATGCTTGGAGAGTCAATTTGCAAGTTATTATTAAAGTATGTAGTTATGATTGCCCTTATATTATAATATGCAGTCAATATTGAACTTCTGGAAGAAGCAGCTGTCTCAAAGTGGGCATTTACCTGCATTCAAAGTTCAGCTACCTCTTTTGTCAAGCTAAACAAAAGTTTGTAGATTTAAGCACAAGCACATGTTTTGTTCCATTTACCAGGTATCAGTGTTTTTTGGGCATTACCTATAGCATCATCTATGAATCCAGACACATCTTCAGTTACAATATCATCTCCACCACCAGTTTCAGTTACCTAATGCACAACTAAACTTTTAACTACATATTTCTCCATATTTCAGATTATACAAATTAAAAATTACTTTTCTAGAGCTTATTGTTTGAGTGTAAACCTTAAGTTCAAGTCTCTTCTATGGTTCTTCTTGCGCAGGTTTGACACTATGTCATCAAGGGTAGGTAATTCTACCCCAAATTCATCACAACCTGCATCAAATTTGCCATCATCTGTATCATCAGGGGTGGAGGCCCAAAGGAAGAAAAAAAATCATAATACAAGTTGATGGCTCTATTGTGGGGAAATATACAAAAGATTGGAGCACCGACACCGGAGGTTATATAAAAAGCTACATTCCAATTAGCTACACCGACTTTAGCAAAGTGCCAAAAAAATTTAAAGATGACGTTTGGAATGCACTTATGGTAAACTTCTTGGAAATATTCTCTCTGTTTAATGCCTAATATTTTGCTTAATTTGTTAAATTGGTTACGTTTAATATTGTGATTAATGTTTCTTTATTAGGGTGATTATGAGCTTGATGTTCCACCAGAAGTGGCTCGTCCGTTGCTTGAGCCTTCATGGTCGCAAAAGTTTAGGACTTACAAACACACTTTGCGGGAGCATTATCTGCGGGAAAATATTACTGAGGTACCAAAAGGTGTTGATCCTGATATTTGGAGAAAGTTTGTAGAAAATGAGAATGGTCAAAAAAAGAAGGAGGAGTGCGAGCGAAATGCAAGAAATCGTAGTAAGCTGGAGTTTTCTCATTGTCTTGGACGTTGTACATATGCCCAAAAGAAATACATTATGGTTTGCTTCCTTTCTTATGCTATTCAAACTCGATATTTAGGATTATATATATCTTGTATGACTTACTCCAAATATTCTCCAAAAGTTCCAAGTTTTACCATCTTAGAGACTTAACTTATACTTTATTTAATGACTTCTTACTTTGTTTGATTGTCCTAGTAGGTAGATAATTAGTTAACTTATATTGTTCCTTTTGCAGCAGGAAGAAAATTATGAAATATCTCTTTCGCGGGTAGATACTTGGTTAGAAGCACACAAACAAAAATATGGTAAAGTATTGGATAGTGTCAAAGAAAAATATGTAAGTAACCTATCAATTTCTATGTATTTTACATTCTTAGCTTAAGGTTTTTTAATATCATCTCAAACAAGAATTTTACAGGAAAATGTATTGGCTGCTAAAGAAAGAAACAAGAACAAAAGAACTTTTGAAGATTTGGACAATGATGAGTTGGTAGAAGTATTTGGGAAGGATAAAAAGGGACGAGTTCGTGCCATGGGTTCCAATATCTCGAGGAAAAAGCTAACTCATTTGGGAGTGGCAAAATCAAAAATTGAACAACATAAGAAATCATCTCAAGAACTAGCATCATTCAAAGATGAAATGATCTCACTTGTTGGCTCGCGCAGGGATAATTTTGAGGGTCTTATGCAGGCTATATTATCAAAATTTACAACAAAGCACCGACAGTTGTGAATTCACCAGTAAGTGACCCTGGCTCTTGCTCAGTGCCTCGCAATCTTCATTTATCTCAAAACATCTATACTGTTTTCGCTACGGCTGGCGTATCTCATTCTCCTTGTTCACCGCCTCCTCCTACAAGAAACCCCCAAGTTATCTTGTGTGATAAGTTCGGTAAAAAATTGGCAAAAGGATATGTCGTCACAGATGCTACATCAAATATGTGTCATTTCAAGAAAGTTGGATATGGAGAGAAGAAAGTTTATGTTGAGGAAGTGATTGATCCCGATGCTCCTTTATTTGACCCTCCACAAGGGAAAAATCATACTTTTGCCGGTTTGGTCGATGGGGGATTTCTAATTTGGCTAGATTGTTGGTTGGAGTATGTTTGATGATCTCTATCTTACTTTTAGTTCTAGTTATCTTATGCAGGTATGTTATGGGCTGAAACTTGTTTAACATAGTTGTCTTTTGTTGGTTTTGTTTAGTTTATGTAGTTGAACCTTAAACTACATGTTTATGAAGTTTTCAATTATTTTGATTATGTTTAACAGTTCTATATGTGAATGCTTTTTTGGAGGTTCTAATTATGTCTACATTTTTTTCTTATCATTATTGTTATTTTGGATTAAAAAAAAACCTTTTTTAACTCTGCCAATGCATTATTTTTCTTTGCACTGCCGGTCCCAAGCCCGATAAAAGAGGAGGGAAAAGGTTTTATTAATACTTACATTTTTTTAACTTCATGTCCTAATTTTTATTTGCATTGCAGGTTAGAAGACCACAAGTTATTACTTATCAATTAAATGAGAACAACGAGGGTTCCATGCTTACTCACTGAACCCATATTATATTACCTTCTCTGAGGTAAATTTGCTCATATTTTCCCTTCTAATGATTCAGTTTCTTTATTCTTTCTATGTATCATGGTTGTGCCGGCATAATTTTTGTTAGTAATGGCATATTGAGACTTTGAATAGTTTATGTTATTAAGAAAATTCTGTCCATCTCATGTAGTACCAGAACCAAGGGATTTAGAAGTGTAAAATAACAGACAGATGCACATAACTCCAAGCAGATCCTTAGCTTGTCAGGTCAAGGAGTTTACTGTCAAACTGTGAAATGTATATATGTTCATCCATGCATTTTAGGATTAATTGAGCAAGACAGAATGGTTTTAGAATTTGTTCGGGTTGTGCATTAATACTAATAAATATTCCTTGTCTATGCATTTTAGGATTAATGGAGCAAGACAGAATGGTTTGGGAATTTGTTCGAGTTGTGCATACTGCATCTTTACTCTTTTTCCTTTATTCTTTTGGAAGTCTCCTACTTTAAACCAGGTATGTGGTGTGTGAGGTCAGGAGGTCCCAAAGCCCCCTCTTAACCCAATCCTACACTGCCTGAACACTAATTAACCCTAATTTTTTAGTATTCTGACATTAAGAGTCGGTACTGCAGGTACACTTACTTTTCTTGTAGTAGACGACAATTTGGGCTTCTCGGCCCTTCACTCCTTGAGATTGATGGTGATGAGAGGCCAGAAGACGGTACTCTTATCTTCATTGGGGGTAGGACAGTTGCTTTCTAACTCCTTTACCTATTAAATGTGACATCCAGTCTGATGCCCGTCTTGCTTTAAAACAGGTCATTGAGAGAATACACCAAAACTTTTTCTCTCACCGTTCACTAAATGAAGTTGATGTTAGAAATATACTTGCATCCGAGCAAAGGAAGATCCTTGCCGGATGCAAGATAGTGTTCAGTCGAGTATTCCCTATTGGTGAAGCCAATCCCCATCTCTACCCTCTTTGGCAGACTGCAGAACAATTCGGTGCTGAGTGCACCAATGCAATAGAAGAACGAGCCACCCATGTTGTTGCCAATTCTCTTGGAACAGATAAGGTATAATCACCAAACTGTCATCTATTACTACCAATATGCCCATGAAAAGCATCACCCCTGTATATATTAGAACCAAATCTTAAGCAAAGAAAATCATAGGGTTAATAAATGAAAGGAAGCATGAATAAAGCTGTTGTGGTTAAAACTTTTCAAACCGATTAGTATTGATCACCTTTGCCCCCATTCTTATATGCCGACTCTCAGGTGAACTGGGCTCTAGCAACATGAAGATTTGTCGTCCACCCAGGCTGGTGAGATTTTTTTTCATTGAAAGTTCATAATTTCTTTGAAATTTAGTTGATGGAAGGTTCAGAGACCATTGAATGGTTTCAATCTCGATCGCCAAACATGCTAGAGTTTCAGAATCAGAAGTAAACTTTCTACTAATTTTGCTTTAATTTTGCAGGGTGGAAGCTTCTGCGCTTTTGTACAGGCGAGCTAGCGAGCAGGAGTTTGCTGTTAAAATATAAACCCTATCACTAAACCTTCCCCCATTTAATCCAGTAACCAGTTTGGTAATGTCAACATAAAAAAATGAAATTTTGGTTTAATTATGGGGTTTAATATGTCAGTGGCAACCATAAGTTATTTTTCTATTATAAGTTATTTTTGGAGGGCATCCTTCATTGCAGCAGAGGGAAAAATCTTTTGATATAAAAGAATCGATGACTGTGCACTGTGGGTATGGTTTTTTGGGTCAATTTATGGTCCATAGTGTGATCAGTGTCTTTAACTACTTTTACTTAATCTTTGTGATCTCTGTCAGCACTATATTAGAGGATGCCGATCTTCATGAGATGGAGCAGTGCCACGGGGTGGTTGTAGCCTCAGCTATTTTTTGGTGAGAGCATTATATTACTGCAAAGAGTTTCCATTCGCTGTTGTACTTTTATTTTGGCTTATTTCTAATATGTGTGTGGTTTTCCTTACAATTACCAAGAAATTATGATCTTATGCAACAACCAAAAGACATTTCGGAACCTTCAAAGAGTACTGATTGTTTTTATATTTTTGTGGATGAAAAAACTGAAGCCTTTCTAAAGAACATTTCTGCTCTGGAAAACACAAAAAGAGTTGGTTTGTGGAGAGTGGTGGTGGTTAGAAATCTTCCTTATTCAGATGCAAGGCGTAATGGAAAGGTTCATTTCATTGACTATACTCATTTTTTCAGTTAATAGAAGGATCTGATGAGAATCTGTAGATCTTGATTGTCCTTTATTTTCTTTGATTAAATTTACATTTTTTTTGTTCGCTGCTGTTTTCTGATTCAACCCAGTAACACTTGCAGGTATTTACATGTGAGAATATATGTGGATGTGGTTCTTGGCGTTCTAGGCTGGTTTGCTGGTTGCAGCTGGTGCAGTCCTTCAAATGATCTTATTGTCCTTGAATGTTGAGTTACAGCAGTTAATACACTACTTAGCCCGACCATGGTATCTTGGTGGTCTAGCAACCATAGTGTAAATGATTTGGTTAATTAGTAAATTCTGCAAGTGAGAGTAAATAGAGTCCTAGTAAAACATTCCGAGGGTTTTCAGTTTATTTGTTAAAGGTTAGGAAAATATACCAGCAGCAGCTAATTGAGCTAGCCTGTGAAGAGAATGTAAATAGAAGAGAGAGCAGACTAAAGGTTTACAAGATTGTGGCTTATCATTAGACTTTGTTTTGCTAATATATTAAATGTGACTCTGCTATAGCTTGTCAAGTCATCTGGCATTAACTTTCATTACTTGTGTTTTCGTCGTCTTTCTTCGTGAGTTCAAAGCCATTGTATGTTAGGTTATATTGATAAAAGTAGTTCAAACATCTGGATTTCTGGTCTAAAATGTGCATATGAGACATCCAGTTTGCCTATACTGGAGCAACCTGCAGGTGCAAGTTGTGAGACAGGTGCACATTTTTATTGAAATATAGGTAAAACAAATAATTTGAATTACTCTCGTGTTAGTAATTCTAAAATTAATTTTTTTTACCATTTTTTTAAAAAAATACTAACGACCCAGTCCCGTTAGTATTAAATTCCAAAATTGTTTTTTTAATATATTTTTAAAATATTCCAACGGCCATAGCCCGTTAGTATTCATATCTACCTATATTTATATGCCTGTTAGAAAAATAATTCCTAACGGCTACAGCCGTTAGAAAACTTGAAATACTAACGGACATTTCCGTTAGAAAGGTAGTTAGTAATATTACCCACGCCTATATACTCACGGAATTTATCCGTTAGAATTAATTTTTGTAACATGTTTAGACCGTTGGAATATAAGTGTTTTGGTGTAGTGGAATATATGTTATCATAAACCTTAAGGGAACCGTTACCAATAATATTTTAAATTTAAAGATAGACTAAACTTAATGTTTCCAAATGAACAATGATAACCGAATTTGTCCATTAAGGAAACTGAAACTGAATTTCGTCTAAAAGATGGTACAATAAAAGTGTCTATCAAAGCCAAATAATAATCGGTTCCTAAAAATAACCTAAAATGTCATATTGCTTTCACTTCTACCGAATTGTCGTCACCCACATAGATGTATCTTTCACCATCAATTGACTTTCGGTAACTCAGGCAACCTTGCCTAGAACATTAATGTGGGTAGTCCCACCAGAATCTAACTACCATGAGTTTCTTGGTACTAAATCTAAATTAACCTCAGAACAGATCAAATTTAGAAATGTACTTTTCTTTATACGCCATGCATGGTACTTTGTACATTTTTTTCTTATGTGTCATGTCTTATCACAAAAGAACAACCCTTAGTTTTATATTGTTGTTTCTTTTGATTTGGACCCTTAGCAGCTACTGTATTCATTTTTTTTGCCCTTAAAGTTTATCTCATTAAACATGCAAATTAAAATCTTATTGGCAGATATTTTAACAACATTAACTGTAAAGAGAACAAAGCAACAAAAAATAAACATGCTCTTGTTTGCCATTGATTGTAAAAGTACAGAACAATTATCGGAGGACTGAACTTTAGACTCACAATACAAACTCGCTCGTACAAAGAAAGCCTAGGGACGAAAACCTAGGTACAACAATCTAAGTACAATTGTTTATTTTAGATTCTGGGGATGAGGTAGAGGCTCGGGAAAGCGACGGCAGCTCTGCCTTACTCCTTGGACAATCGGGTGCAGCCTTGGCTCTGTAGAAGAACTGCTTGGCGTTGATGAAGAAATGCTCTCCTTTCAATTTCTCTCTGTCTCTCTGGATCCGAGGGGGGATGTGCTCTCTCTCTCTCTCTCTCTCTCTGCTCTCTGCTCTTCTATGTCTCTCTCCGTGTGGGTTGCAAGGGAATGGCACCTTGCTATTTATAAGAGTGGGGGGACATCATTAGGGTTTGCAATAATTGCCCATTCTCAAAAGTCGACGGCTAAGGATCAATGAATCTGGGCCGTTCATAATAGATTTTAGCAATTAATATGATTGCATCAAATCTCTGTGGACAATTAATGATGATTGCCATAAATTCTCATGATTTGTTATGCCAAGATCGGACCTTCTGCCACGTGTTCAATTTGATTGATTGCAAATGATCTGATTTGATCCCAGTAATTATGAGGATGGCACTAAACCTGGTTGTTAGGATTTGTTGATGAATCTTGCCACGTGTCCCACTATTATTAGGCTGATAGCTGTAGGGATGCTGGCAGAACTGCGAGCCACTTAGGAAATCTGAGCCGCATAAGGATTACCCCCCCCTACTGAGCGCATGAGGCTGGCCACGTGTCAAGGCTGCTTGGGAGTGGCCTCTGAACATTTGAACCGCATGGAGATGATCTGTGCCGCGTGAGCGTAGGCGACCGCATGATGGGTGGCTTCTCAGTGAGCCGCATGAAGATAGTCCTCGTGAGCCGCATGGGTAGCCTCTGCCTGAACCGCATGGTTAGCCTCTGCCTGAGCCGTATAGGTGGCCCTGTCTGAGCCGCATACGACTGTCCACGTGTCAAGGTCGCATAAAGGTCTTTGGGGTTTGACGGATTGTGTCAGAGATTTCCTTTGTTTTCCTAGGATTCTGCCATTATGACAGAGTCATTATTGCATCTTTCTGTCATTGGTCAGAGCTGTCAGCCGTCAAGGCATTAAATGCAGTAGAAGACAAAGGGGGGAGCTGTTGAGGGCCACGTGGCTCCTCTCTGGGCCGCATGGAACTATTCGAGCTGCATAGATGCTTGAGCTGCATGGGTCCCTGAGCCGCATGAGCTCTCTGAGCCGCATGGGGATCCTTGGCCGCATGGATCTTTTTTTATTCTTTTCCACGCTTCTACAGCTCTAACAAATAACCAAAGCATAAAATATAGTCAAACAAATTCAAATAATGGTGAACCCCATCTCAAGATACCTAGTGCATCATTAATATCAAGTCTTTGGATAGTGATATTAACTGCAAGTGGTACTCTTGGTGTAGTGATCAAACGTTGACAATAAGTCATGTCAAATAATAAGCCTATCTTTGGATCGGGTTATTATTCACATGTAAACCGTATAATTGTCACACATTTATCACCACAAGTATGTGCGCAATTCGGCCAAGTATTAACCTTCCTTCGGGCCGGTTAATATCCGCGTGAATGTACACACACAAACATCCAACATCCCTCATAGACTATCTACGCAAGAGAGGTGACTTTGGCGACATCTTGTTTCAATGGGTCTATTTAGAATATTAGAAAACTATTGCTAGTCATAAAAGGTACCAAAAATTTGAATGTTGACTAAATTTTACAAAACTGAATCATGTCCAAATTCTTCTGCTTATTTAAATTAAATGAACATAAATCCTTATGTGCATGCATATTTATAAGATTATTACTCAAATAAAGTAATCAAAAACATAATCATGAATTTCAATTTGGCAAAATTGGATATTATCACTATAACAAAATTTATGAAATAATCTACGAAGGATATGCATCCAAAGATAATATCAAATAATGCATAAGGATTATTTTAAATAGAATAATCTTTAGAAGGTCAAATATATGCATTAACAGATTATATCAAATAATCTATAAGGATTATTTTAAATAAAATAATCTACCGAAGACAAAATCCTAATTTTAATTTGAAAAACAATCATATATCTTAAAGATATCTCCTTTAATCATATGCATGTGAATTTGTTTTTGCATGAATTTGTCGAAAAACTATATTTCTGAATCCAAATCAATAACTGTACCATAAAGAAAATGCTAAATCTGTTTTATACAATATAAAACAATAGATAATGGCAAAATATTATTCACCGTTATCATAAACTTCAAACTTATTGTTACTACATGTTGCTTAAAGCTAATAAATCACATGACATGAATTTTCAATCATGTGGGGGACCCATTTGTAAAAGTTGGCTAAAATAATGAATATGCAGGACTCGGCCAAATTAATTACGAGTGCTTTTAAAAAAAATTGGCATTCTGTCTAGTCCCTTTATCGATCAATCTGCTAATTAAAATCAGATACAATCTAATGCATTCCATATGTGATGTATCTGATTAGTGCATACATACATCTTGATTGTCAATATAACATAAATCCTTTGCTTGGACCCATCCTTGAATCAATCTTTAGTTATAACACAACTAAAGGTTGACCAAAATATATCGATTATTCTATTTTAAATATATAACTAATGTGCACCTTCAGGTTGTTCGTACATAATTCCTTCTATCAAAAAGATTGATTATATATGATTAGTGCATACATACTAATGTGCACCTTCGGCTGATTCATACATAATTCCTTCTATCGATTAACACAACTAAAGATTGACCAAAATATAACACAAAATATATCGATTATTCTATAGAAGGAATTATGGCGAACAACTAAAGATTGACCAAAATATATTACTTGGACCCATTGTTGTCATAAACCCTAAATTTAAATTAGATCTTACGATCTAGGGTTCCTAAACAACAACAAAAATTAAATCTAAACCTTCAATCTCATAAATCAAACAAGGAGGCTCTGATACCACTTGTTAGAAATTTTATTGTACCATGTCGATTCATGAGATGAAGAACATAAATTAAACTGATTGCGGAAGCGTACCTGAATCCATTGCTAGACTTGATGGATGTTGAAGCGATCGTCTCTTTATTGGGTTCGATCTTCCAACCCGCTACGACCCTTAATAACAAAGATGAAATCTTTGTTCCTCTCTTTGTTGATGGGGATACAGAAGAGAATAAAGAAAACCCTCTCTTGGTGGCCGTATGAGTTGGGGACCATAACCCTAATGAATACATATATTTATATGCTTTGATATTTCTAATTTGGCCCCTCATCAAATTAGATTTATCTCCGGTATCTACACATTAATTCCATGACAATTATACCCTTAAGCCAATTTTCAAATAGACCACTTTAGTTTGACTTAATTATTTAGATAGTCCAAACACAATTAATTTTACATGTGTGGTCCCTTAATTATTGAATAATTTCAACAGTAGTATGAACCGCTATTGTCCACTATTATGAATCTTGAAGGACTTGTAACAAGAAAACATTGAATAAGAAGTAACTCCTGAATTAATGGATGTAACAACCATTCTTTTGAGATTTGCAACCTTGGCTATAAGCTACTCTCGTGGCTACGCATGCGACATCCTTGCGAGGCAACCTGCTAGACTACCCACGCAGTGCACCTGCGAGGCTACTCGCTAGGCTACCCAACGTGCAAAGAGCGCCGACGAAACTGTCATTTTGCATCCTTGTCTATTGGAAAACTCCCACTACACTTGCCACTTGGACTAACGCACCATATCATGTGTATCATTCAATAAATGATGAACCAAATACATGAAATTTGTTCTAAAATGGAATACTGGTACATGATTATTTAAAAATGCTAACCCCGACAAAACTCATGTTGTCAACCTTTCCTTTCAATCGCCAAGTCTATCCATAATCCATCTTTGGTTTGGCTTTGGAAATGGCAATGTTATCAAAGTATGTTGGATAACAACACCGACAAGGTATCAGAAGGGAAAAGCCCCGCTTGTTCAGGAACCCAAGAGAAATTCTTTATCACACCATAGTGCGGCTCAACTGCACTATACCCCTAGCAAGAAACTTTGCTTACTAAGTTGCATGCAGTTCTACTTGCAGTTCCCGGATAACTAACAAAATCATGACAAAAACTATAAACTCCAAGCTTTACTTGTTGCGGCTCTATCTAAGCAAGTGAAAATTGCAATGTGCACGCACACACATATCATTAGCATTCATGAGAAGCTTTTGCTGAGATTTTGTTATGCTAATCGATTCGAAAACCAAATGTTACACTAAAATGTTCATGTGAATTCTTACCGCAGTAAGATGGTACCATGCTCATTCTGTGTGCAGTATTGGTAATTTAATCTCTCGTCTGAGTTTGGTAGAAGAAAGTTTCACTTATGTACAACTATACTTTATGCTAAATTGTTCTTATGCGCGAAAACTGTTCTTCGATCCTCTGTAAACTTGAGCATTAACACGATTTCTTCAAAAGAACGAAGATTATTTGCAAAAAAAAAAAAATACAGAAGGAAAAAAAATAAAGATCAGTTGCCTTCATAAAATATTTAAGGTACATTATAGATACAAACAAGAGTCTTCCACAATCTTTCTCATCTGCCAATCCCTGTGAAGTCTACCAATCCCCCCTCCTTCCAAACTCAACTGCAACATTAGAGAGAGAGACGAGTACAATCAGCAAATGCTCAGTAGGTTCTTGGTTGAAGTTGACACAGAATGACAAAGTTAACCAGATGTTATGCCAACAGTCCATAATAATCAGAGGTTACATGTGCATGCTATCTTTGCTTAAAGAACACTTCAGAGTTCAGAGTACTGTGATTAGAAAACAAATTGCTGCAGGTATTCCTTAGGTACGTACATATTTGTTAAGACAAACTTTTTTTGTAACAGATTGACCAAGAATATTGTTGAAACAGATTAATCTAATCCGGCTATGAGTGAAGTGGCGATGCATTTATACAGAGCCAGCCCACAGGGTTGCATTGTGCTATATATCCAGAGCTAGTTTTGGTTGCCTCTTAAGTCTTATATATTGTGGGACAATCCTGGAGGGTCGTCCGCGACCCGGACATATTGTGGGGTCATGCTGAGACTGGAGCTGCCCCAAGTAGAGGGGGATTGCCCAAGTCCGAAGTCTTGTCTGGCTTACCCCTGGGCCGGCCCTGCATATATTTATGAAAGTACCATGATGATACTGAGCATCACACAGATGAACATCCAATTCATGTTGTTGGATGATCTCATGTATAAGAGTTCAATGTATCTTGAACATGGAAAATCCTTGAATATGCAGTTTGGTTGGGTGCCTTCCGGAATGAATGCATCATTTTTTTCTTTTTTTGAATTCCAACTCGATACTTGTTGAAATGGGAATCTTCATTTGTGGGTACACATGGAAATGGGGAGTTTATCATTCATCATCAGAAGACAAGGAAATCCTGAATCTTCTGGGGTTGACTGCATAACTCAAGGAAGCAAGATCATGTCGTGTGGACACTTGCCAAACACAACCTGGACACTCCAAAATATACGAAATCGGTCCGTGTTCAATGTCCTTACTGTGTCATGTCATGTCCATGTCTGTGTCCGTGTCCGTCAAACCTAGCTCTATACTAGTCCTCCAGTAAGCTTTGTTGTAGGCACTCTATGTAACGTTAGCAATTACTATATATTTACTATAATCCTATCTAAATAGCCAAAAAAAACACTAATCTAGCGTTAATAAAGAAAGAGGCTAAACAATCCTAATGTCATCATAACTATAACGTTAGGAGACGTTTTTGGCACCTTAACTTTCCATTCCTCGATTTTGGCACTCTAACTCTATAAATTGTTCTTTTGAAGCACATGCATTTTGTCAATTTTGAAGTACATCAGGACTACTTCAAAAGCATATCTTATAGGCACAATTTAAATAATTGTATTGTCATATATTCTTTTGAAGTGTTTTCAAAATGAAAGGTGTTTAAAATTGCAAGTTAGAGTATCAAAATCGAGCAGTAAAAAATTTTTGTGTCAATAACGTCCCAGTGCTATTTTAATATAGTTCATTTGAAATATTTTGGCTGATAAGAATTGCATGTGATATATAGATAATATAACCTTTGAGGTAGGTCGATCAGGTGGTCAGCCCCAGGTGCTGACATCCTTGTCAGGGACAACGAGCTCCCCGTTGATCAGCTCCCGGTAAGCCGCGACGGGCCAGATGAAGCCCCTGAAGAGCAGGCCGCTGGCGAGGGGGACGTCGATGATGATCTCCTTCTGGGTGGGCTTCTTCTCCCCCCTTATGGCGATGAGGTAGCTCCTCCCGACCCACCCGATCCAGCCGGCGATGTAGAGGAAGAGGAGGCCCGGGGTGATGAACTCGCCCCAGTGCCTCTGGTCCCCGCTGACGATCAGGTGCGGGAGGCCGTCCGAGCCGCAGAGGAGGCCGAACTTGCCGTAGTTCTCGAACCGCTTCTTGGTCTTCTCCATGGTGGCCTTGATGGCGAGCGCGGGCGCGGAGTCGGGCGCGTAGAGCTTGAGGGAGGACTCGAGCTTCTTCAGGGACTGCTTCTCGCGCTTGGCGAAGGCCTTGGACTCCTTGCACGGGGTGAGGCCGGCGATGTCGGCGGAGGCGGGGGGAGGGGGGAGGGCGCAGGCGGAGGAGAGGAGGATGGAGGAGAGGGCGGCGGCGGCGGAGAAGGTCTTGAGGGAGGAGGAAGGGTCTTGCTCTTGAGGAGGCGCGGAGGAGCAAGAGACCGAGAGACGGGGCTTCGGGAAGTGGTGGTGCTTGGGCTTGGCAGGGCTGAGGGGCTTGCTGATGGCTGTGGAAGGAATGGAGGAGAGTGTGGCCATTGTTGTTGTGCTTAATTCTCTCTTCTTCTTCCTCTTCCTCTTCACTCTTCTAGTCTACTTGGTTGTTGAGTTTGAAGGGAAGGGGGAGATAAGGTGGTGGTGGTGGAGAGGGATAAGGTGGGGGGACTTTGGGAGTGGGGGATTGGTGGAGGGAGTGTGGTTTTGGTGTACTGATGAGATTTTCTTGGAAAGTCATGCATGGCTGTGGTGAGCTGAGGCCCAGTCCCCACAGTTGATATCATCATGTATCCATATGGGAGTACATTTTTGTTTAGGGTTTTACTTGGTACACATAATAGTTATTAATATTATTAGGGTTTGGATATTAAAAATATCCGACGTTAGTGTTTGAGTCTTAAGATCACTGATCACGTAGGCAAGTAAACGGTGATTTTAAGTTTCAAACACTAACGTCGAACATTTTGGAAACCCAAATCTTAATTTCAACTATTATGTGAGCCCCTATTACTAAATATCGCTTTTGTTTACCCACCAAAATTAGTGAAAATGTTCATCTTTTTTACTCAAAGGTTAACACGTGCAGTGGAATATTTACCAGACTACTATCAAAAATGATGGGATCTGTTGTCTCCAAACACGATATCCCAAACATGTTCCCTTTCACATAAAGATGTGGATTCCATCCGTTGTGAGTGTTATTTTTTTATAAAATTGATGGAACCCATATCTTTATGTAAGAGGGAACTGATTTGGAACATGATATTTGGGAACAACATATCCCATCCCATACAGGTATAGTGGTTTGGATTATTAGTTGTGTTATTTTTTTATAAAATCGATGGAACCCACATTTTTATGTGAGGGGGAACAGATTTGAAACACGGTATTTAGGAACAACATAACCTATCCCATCCCATCCCATACAGGTATAGCGGTTTGGATTTGTGTGTTTGATTGTTAACAAGTAAAAGGTTTTTTTTTTTTTTTGCTACACTTTATCTTTTCTTTTTAGTTACAAGTGAAATATGAATATCACTTTTGATTTATGATTTAAAGTGGATTTGTTCCCTAAAAAATATAGATATGAAATATGAAATATTCTATTTCAAGTTCGATGTTATACAAGTGAGACTAAACTATTTTTTAGTTAACGCTCACTAATTACAAAGTGACTTGCACAAATCCATACTATAAATCATGTTACTTACATACTACCAAATGAATAAAATGCTCGAAGTTACACTTCCAAAAGACAAAACACTTGCAACGAAATATACTATATCAAAAACTCATTTCAAAACAGTTTTTTTTAATGAATTATTTTCCTACTTCACTCCACTTGGTTGCAAACCAAAAACACTCAATCACTAAAATTCATTGAGAACCGATCTCATACTGCTAGTATAGGATATACTGTGAGATTCAAATCTTGTGGCTAACAAATTGATAGGGTTCCTTGTGAATCCTACCAATATCCTAACCCAACTCGATAGGAGTTGCATATTTTTGGGGAGTACGACAAGAGTGGGAACAAAAACCACATTTAAAGATGTCGTGGGTTACTATCAAAATTATGCAAGGTTTGAGGGAGTTGAGAAAAAAAATTTACTTCAAAGATGCTACAAAGTTACAATCATCATCATGTTTGCTGAGCTCGTGCAACAATCACTATGGTCCATGTACGTGTTAATTATAAATAAACGTATAAATAAATAATTCATACCACAGGAACAACCAAGCTTTCATATTCTTCCATTTGTTTTGCTTTTGGTTGAGGAACTCTTCTGAAAACAAATGCCAAGATTCCTTTGAGATGATCTTCTGGCACCTTCCCTTTAGCCAACAACAAAAAAAAAAAAGAGAGAGAATTATATAGAAAATAAATTCCTTCTGCACATCTATAACAAAAAAATTAAATAAATTTGGAGTCTTTGGAGATTCCGTTTATTCATCAAGTGATCTCAAAGTGAACAATCTACAATCTTCAGAGGGAACAAACTCCAGCATTGAGCATGCATACTTCTCATGCTCCAGAACCAGCAACAAAACATTTTCAATAACCATATCGAAGATTGAGACACAATATGAAGATAATATTGCACATATGCTTTGTAAGCTGTCGGTGCCAGGTTCGGATTTTATGGGTTTGAATTACATGTTAATGAGGAAAAAAAGAAAAGGAAAACAACGATAAACAAAATATGTACTGATCAATGACATAGTATACCACAATCTGTAAAAACTCTGCTTTTTCTTTCTTTCCCCTTTTCCCGAGTTTCTAATGCAGGAGCATATTTTGTTTCCGTTAGAAAGGAGGTCGTCATTGGTGTGGTGTCTCACGTGGTGATTCACCTTCATGATGCACTGGCAGTTCATTTACTCGCACTGGTGGTTCTTCGTAAGCTTGACCTTGGTCCAACACATCTCTGAGCATGGCGAAGAAGGAGACTATGCCATCGGAAGAAGCACCTCCTAATAACCAAAGCAGGAAAGAAGCAAATGGGTTGAGCAAGCTGGGCCTAGGAGCTGTTCCTGTCTGTTGAGGATTCGAATCTGGAAAATCAAGAGGGCTGCTCACTGAGTTGTCCCTTGCTGTTTGTTCCTGGGTTCCGGTATCAGGTCTAGCATGATCAGGCCGTGAGAGTTGAGGTCCAGATACCAGCTCACTGTTGACCATGTTTGAGTTTCTCACGTTAACTCTAGCAATGTGCAAGGTCGAGGTGTAGATGGTGGATGATGTGATCTGAACATTGGCATGCTGCTGCTGCTGACCTCGGATCCTCAAAAATCTCTGCAAGGCTGGGACCTGCATAGCACTAGAAAGAGTTAAATGAGTCCGATAGCTCAACAAAATACAAATAGAACATATCCAACCAGCGTGCTATCAGGCAAGGGAAAGAAGTTCAAATGCAGAATAGTAGCAGGTAGGCTGGGACCTAAAATGACCCAATGAATAGCAGGTGTTAGTGGGCCTAATAACAGTACTAAATTAGTTCAAAAGGGAAAGGAAGGGCTCAGTAATTCTACACGACTCGTTGCAGATAGGCTTTATATGAGCTACGAAGCATCTGTAGTATTTTGAAGGACTATACAAAGAACTGCAAATGAATGTACTTGTACCAGACTAGCAGTCGAACAGAAACCATCATCACAAGAAAGCTTCAAGTAGATAAAGTAAATAAGAACTTTTTCCATCAGAACAGGTTCAAGTGTCGAGCATGACACTCTGTTGAAAAATATCCATTTACGGGTTGATCAAGTTATACACACCGACATCAACTCACTGTGAGTTGTTGCGAACTTCCTAGTGAAGACGACTATAATTAGGAGCTGATACTTGCCATAGAATCTAGAAGGCAGCTGGCAAGTAGAACAAATGGACAATTAGCTGGAATACAATCAAGCTGGAATTTAAAAGCTAAAGATATTATAGGTTATAGGTGAAATATATACTATTTACGACTGTTGACAATTGTCATTTCCGTTTAGTCTCACCTTTCTTCATTTTTCAGTAAAGAAACACAGTGTACGAATGATCTAAAGATTGGGATTTGAAAAGTTACCTCAAAGCGATTCCAGAAATATAGAAGCAAGTGTTGCATGAAAGCTGTAGTTGCTGAGAACGCCAGATAAGTAAACCCTGGAGCAGTTAAAGATGGACACAAAAGTTGCATGTCTCTTCTCAAAACAAATTAAGAAAGCCAGCAATTCATCAGACAATATTAGCTAGTGCTTGAAAGAAATAACATACCATAGGCATAAGAAAAGAAGTAGATGTGGAACACCAGAAAATAGAGCAAGAAGAAGCGAGGAAAAAACTGCATAGAGATAGATGTGCGCACACTGCAAAGTAACCATGGTCAGATGCGAAATCATTGTTTTAGCATATAGTAGTCAGGCAGATTCAGCAATTCTGAATGTACAATTGTCTGAAGAGGACGATAATTCAGGTCTAATATTCCAATCAGGTTAAGATAACAATGCCAACTTGCTCAAGAGAAAAGGATGCTAGCTTTGAGTGGTGCAATTTTAAATGAGCTCCAATTGCAGAAATTGTTTGATCCTGTTCAAAATTAGTTATTAAGACTTCTTTGCTAATTAGAACAGAACCCATACAAAATCCTGTGGCTTAGGTTATAACGAAACATTAACATGATACTCTTGGTAAAAAAAAAAAAAAAAAACAAGTACCTCATCATCGTGAAGAGTTCGCATAGCCAAACAAGAGTTAAGACCAGGAATGCAAGTAACTGGTCATCATAGAACTCAAACAAGAAAAACAGGATGCCTATCATAATCTGCAATAGCCATCAAATGTATTTGCTAGGAGGTAAATATGCAAGGATAAACGTGGCCTTGAAATTCATGCAACTTATTTAGAAGATGCACTTACGGGGACAAAAACTAGAGATTCAATTACATGCACAAAAATCAACTGGAATGTTGGAAGTTGGTGACGAGCATGGTGCTGGAGCTGAACTGCAGTAATGCAAGGGGAGAAAATGCCTTAGCCTATTAGAAAGTAACAGTCATGGCATCATGAGTTATCGTCCAAAAATTATATCCAATGGAAGTGGGCAAACCTGTAAACCTAAGCATGCGAGCTTGTGTTTCTCTCAGGGTAAATGACACTGACATGGTAGTAGTGAAGAAAACAAACAGTGACATTATAAGCACACCACATTTAGTCACAAAGTAGTCTGCAGGGACAAAAGTTAAAATCATATTAGACAACCCACCGACATAAGGAGCTATTCAGCACAAGAACATAACACCAGGCTCCTGTCAAGATCCTATGAGTTTAATCAGTGTAAACTACCTGATAAAGAATCAAGGTCATCGATAAGGCAGGTAAAACTTGGCTCTATGCAGATACAGTTATTTTTAAGCACAGCATTTAGCCATTATAGGATTCTTTACAACAGATGCAACAGTTAAACCATTATAGCCAAAATGGTTTTGCTTTGGACGTGATATAGAGAGTTAGAGACCGATGAAGCAGCAGTTAAGAGCTATATGCTATCAGTCAAAGGATTTGATTGTGCAAGGAGTACACCTAGGCAGGGGTTAGTGGACATTCTCCAACCACGCCCATTCCACTTGCTCCGGTCTTACCTCTACTCTAAAGACGACGACGACATCTCCTCCTCGGTAACCACCATCACAACCCCTCATATAGTGATGGCAATAAGCCCTCTTACCATCTGACGCCGATCCTCTCCTCTCCAATGGAAGTTATAGCCCTTTCTCTGACCAGAACCACAACATCTCATCCAACGTTGAAGAAGATTACAGCCTCGCCTCCTCCTATGGTGGTTTCTTCACCTCTGATCACAATCATGGACCCTCCTCCAACAAAAACAATCACACCCCTCCAGTTTTTTTAGTATCATCTGGATTATGGGAACTAGTTTATTGAAAATGTGTTACTTTTGAACACCAAAGTTTACTTATGATGCTTTTGTATTTGAATACTTTGTAGTTTGATATTGTACAAATGCAGGATGGTTCATGAATTACATCCATTTTTATGTTTAAACAAAGATATACTTGTGTCTGAATAAACTTAAATGATGGTTGTTAAATACTCAAGCAGCTGATTCCGTTTACTAGCTCTTCAACATGTCACTTCCTAATATTCCTATTCAGCTTTTCTTCTGCATTTATCTGAAATCACCTTAAGTACTGCTTAAATAATAAAAAATGAATTCAGTTATATATATATATATATATATATATATATATATATATATATATATGAGGAAGGATAGGCATCCCCGCACTTTTTGCATCCCCAAGCATCCCCCCTACTCACACCGTTGGATGGTGCTTTAAGTCATCTAATCTTAACCATTGATTTAACGGTTAAGATTAGATGACTTAAAGTACATCCAACGGTTGTTAACTTGGGGATGCAAAAAATGAGGGGATGCGGATCCCTCCTCTATATATATATATATATATATATATATATATATATATATATAAACCTTAAGTACTGCTTAAATAAAAAAAATGAATTCAGTTATATAAATAAATAAATAAATATATATATATATGGGCTCTAGCTCAAGTGGCTAGAGCGGGGGACTCACCTAGGGGAGGTCCTAGGTTCGAGTCCCCCGCTGGGATGGCTGGGTGGCTGTTGCTGCAGTCCCGGCCGGGCCCCATGATCGGACCCATAGCTTCTTCATTATGTATTTTACGTTTTTCTTGAACATGGCTCTGGAATGTTTTTAAGGAACAAATATGTATATAATCTATAATGTTTATTTAAGATTCAAAATTAATCAAGTACCAAAATATAGCATCATCAAAAATTCATAACTAACCTAACAATGTATTTTCAAAAAGAAGTAGCAAGTCTCGGGCTCTAAAAACTTTATCCAAAAAAAAAAAAAAACTACATTATCTTCCCTTAAACACTCTGCTGAAACTAAAGTAAATACATGAAGTATTCACTTGCCGAGATGTTCCATGTTTCAATTCATCGGAAGTTCCACGTTTGGAACGTGTTCCCGGGTTGTGGAACACGTGTTCAAGAATCGGCATTCCCAGGTCGTGGAATGTTACCTAAATGGTGAATTCAGGTAAGCAGAGTGTAATATAAGGATTCGTGCAAGTAAAAGACTCTTGTTTTTCTTGTAAGCTTCTTTCCAACATCACAAAAGGATTCCAATTCACTAATAAACATGTTTAATGACATTGAAATGATAGGAAATGATAGTGATTGTGAATTTCCATAACCAAGTTGCTACAGTTCTGAAGTACCTCATCATGGAAAATATTTGTTTAGAACAAATGAATTCACTAACAGTGGATTCGAGTATTCGAGAGTTAATTACAAGTTCAAAAATCACATAAAGAAGTTCACAAATTCATACCCGAGTGGAGAACAATACAATTCCTTCAATCCTCCTTCCCCTATAGTTACTATTTCTACAGCTAACATCATTATAGATATCTACAGAGGGGACGAACATCAAATTCCCCTCAGCAAAGTGTTATGTAAAAATATATTGCCCAAAGAGGAGCCATCCCTTCAGACAAAGGAGGCTTTCCAAACAATTGTATTTCCCACTATTTACTAATAAACACATAAGTATGGCATTTTGTCCTTGTACACTTGAGCCATCAAAATGCAAAATTTTGTAAGGGCATATTTCTTAATCAGTAGTTACTATCAATCATAAACTTTGAGCCTCCAGATACAAGAAATTCCTGATGTTGAACATACAAGAAGTTAGATATATAGCTTTACTCAAGGTATGATAGGTATCAAACCCTAACAATCTTTTTTCTCCAAAGAAATACTACCTATCACTTCTAAACTGAGATCAGATTAAATATGGGCTGACAAACATGATACCACAATACTAAAAACATTCATCTGTGGTAGCTTCACTTATTTTCCAATGTGGTAAAAATTAGTTCGCAGTGTACCGCTTCGACCCAATTTCTACTCTTGATTCTACTATTTCTACATGATTAAGAATTTCTTAATTTTGTCTTGTTACCAGGGAAATATATTGTGTATTATCTCCACAAGAAGATACGCTTCATGTATCTATAAATTCCATAACAAAGAAATTGCAAGCTATTGTCTATGTGATCATAAAGAGACTTGATGGTGCAGCAAAGGGTTCTATTTTTTGAGAAGTTAAACATGAAGCTGCCCAATCTGTAAGACAATTCCCTCAAGGAACACTTGTAGTTTTCATGGAATAAATTTTTATGCAGCCTTTAGAATTAGACAAAACTGTAAAGATTTCGGCTGGAACAGTGTCGACAAACCAAGCTGTTAACACCTTTCAGGATGCCTATATCCTTAGGGAAGCTAGCTCATTTCTCCAAACACCAAAGGTAGTAAGTATAAGTAAATAACCGGCAATTTTGTTCAGCTTAAATACTTGATCTATTCTGCACACATACAATTAATACAATGATACAGGGACCCATATTAAGTACTAAGAAAAAGATGAATGCTAGAAAAAGTTTACTGATAAAGACTCATCAAAGAGCGGTAGTAAATTCAAAGGCAGCAAGTAACAGGATAATGTTGTAAGAAAATCAGCAATCTGACAAACCTCCAAATCTTGCAGGGCCTTCTGATGCTTCATGCCCATAACTAAGATCATGAAATTCCTTTGTCTGGAAGTTATATAGATAACCTGCAAAGAGTTATAAATAACAAACTTTAATTCACAAGCATAAAGTAAGCTCATTATATTGGATACTCATCCGAACAAAAAGTTAAAAGGGTGAAGGATAGATTCAGTGGAGAATAATCATTTGATTGGAAATGAGCTCGAATTCATACTCCAGAGTATGACAAATAAGAGAATAATCTGCATGGAAGCTTTCTGCAACTTGGGCTTAGATTGGAACTCAAAGCAAAATTGGATTCACAACGTCCAACCCAGCTAAATTAATTAAAATATATTAGGTGCCTTCATGTTGTATCAAATTCAGCCAAAACATCCACAGTTGCATTAGCAAGTATGACCTTTCTATATAATGCGAACAATGCTAGGGGGACACCAAAATCTGACCACATTTGATGATCAATGATGTGGCATCCTATGTGTTGATCACGTGTGGGACCACTGCATTAATGTTATCAACACATAAGTTGCCACATCATGTGGTCAACAAAATGTGGTTTAGTTTTCGTGTCCCCTTAGCATTATTGATATAATGCAGCAAGTCATAATTCATACAAGAAAATTGATATAAGAAGGTAGAGAACAGTAAAATATAAGGCTGCTCCAGTAAGACACACTCTTTGATAGACAACAAAACAAGATTCTCCCATTCTTGGCCGTCACAGCCAACTGACCTTTTGTCATAATGCTAATAGAACTGTGTCAAATATTTTTGACGCGACGTTAAAGAAACCATTGTCTAGACTCTAGATAGAAGCCTAGCAAAGTGTACAATTGGGAACAAAACTATACAAATGTATCATGTTGATATTATTCTATCCAATTTGACAAAACACAATAATATGTATTATAGACTTTCAGTACAGAATTTCTACAAAAGGTTACAAGGTTAAACATGAAGGTTAGGTAGTTCAAAGGTATTCACATTAAGTAGCAATGAATTAACTCCAGTATATCAACTGCTGGTTGATAGTTTTGTTGCCTATCTGACACAGAAAAACCATGTAATGAATTGATTCTCCCCAAAAAAATCCTATAACTATAAAATACAATAGGGTTTTTCGCATACAAGTCCCCCAAGTCTAGTATATTTTTAATAAAATCTCCCATATCTCATGAATTGTTAATAATTTTCCCAAACCAACAGAAAATGTAAGTTGTAGTCCCCTCCGTTTCAGTTTGATCTATTTTAACCCGACCCAAGGGTTAACATAACCAACAGACGATTTTCCCCCATTAACCACAAAACCCATTCAATTTTTTTTTCCAACGCTCGTTCAAAAAAGGAAACCTTAATATCATACTTCCCTAAAATAAATGTCATGATTACACTGGATTTTCCATGATTATGGCGGATTTGCAAGAAACCCTTGATCATCAAAATCAACATCTACGAAGCATGCTTTGATAGTTTGATGGTGCATTGGGGGAAATGATGACTTCCTCAAAAAAGTTTCAAATTTGCACCTTGTAATTTTAGTTTCCACTAGTTAAGGAGTAAGAGAAGATAAGGAGAAGAGAGAAATGTGTAGAAGAGGGGGAGGGAGGTCGAGGAATAAGGTTGTAAGAAGAGAGAGAGAGAGAGAGAGAGGGAGAGGAAAACAGTGTCCCTTGCTTGAGGAAGGTGATGACGAGAGTTTAGTAGAGGTGGAAAGAGGTTGGTGATGATGAATAATGGATGAGAAATGGTTTAGTTAAAAGATAACCTTGCCTTCATTATTAGAAGGACAAAATGGCCAGAAAAAAAATGTACTCTTAAAACTAACGGAATATGTCCTTTAAAAATGGGTTAAGTTAACCAGAGGACTCGTGCTCTAGTTTTTGTTGATTTGTTGATTTGGGAGACTTATTAGAAATTAATGAAATATGATGGATATTACTAAAAATAAACTACATTTGGGAACTTATATGCAAAAGAGAAATAATAAAATAAAAATAATACAAAAACATACAAATATGAAAGAAATGTGGAATTTAGTAACTAAACTCGACTCAAACTTGATTCGACTAAACTCAACACTAAGTTGAGACTAACTTGACAACAACAAGAAAGCCTTTATCTCAAATATTTTGGCCCGTCTGTTTGAATCCTTCCATTCAATTGTGTTAACGGTCATGTCCTCTGTAATGTAACACTAACAAAAAACATATCCTTCTTATAAACCTCAATACATATCCGTTTAGGCCTACCTCTAGTCCTAGAAGGTCATTTAACTACTATCTTATCGCTCATCCTTATTGGAGCTTAAGACTCAATTGACTCTATGTCACAAAAATCTAACTGCAATGTGACTGGTTGCACATTATATACAATCAATGAATTTTTACAGTTTAATAATGACAGAATAAATTGGAATTGGCAGCTTTTGTGTTCTGCTTATCTTGCAGGTAAATATGGCACTGCAGGCACAGTTACAAACTAAGGAATAAACTGTCCTGAAAGAATTTGCTAAATTTGCTATGCACTCAAATAAGCAAATACACACAAGAGCTCTCCCAAAAAAACAATCTTTTGTGCAATTCTAAAGGAAAGTAAACCTCCTGTCAGCCAATCAAACAAGGAAAACCAGTAAGGGACCTAGTTTTATTATGTTTGCAATTATAAAGTATGGACCTATGTCACCTGTACCTAGGAATACTTTTCAAAAGGCACCAATATAAGCATTGTTATAGAAACGTGATTCTTTTAGAGCTAAACCTCCTTATCAGAAAAAGGAAAAAAAACACGTATGGTAACTTTCTAAGCTCACGAGTAACCATAATCTGAACTAGACATGTCAACAAATATGTGAGGTCTTACAAGCAAAGAATATCAGGCACCCTTAAGTAAAGCAGAAACCTAATTCAACTCAAAATAACTAGGGTTCATGGGGTTGCACGAGACCATGAAACTTGGGTGCAAAACGAAATCCATACTGATTTGGCATCAACAAGAAGTACTTATTTTATGAGCTTCAATAGGTTTCAAAGCTTGCTTGGAGTTGAATTGGAACTCATTGAAACCAAGAGAGAGAAGTGAAACAAATTTAATACTTTCTTAATAAAATACAGGCTTCATGAGGTTTCAACAGACAACTCCAAAAGGAGTGAAACTTGTTGCTGAAATGTTACGTGCCAAAGGGGTGCCCACCATGTTTGAAATCGATCCACCATGTTTGAAATCAATTGCCAAGACTAAATAAAATATGGTTGGTGTTTCATGGGTCTAGAATCTAGAGGTTCATGAGAAGATATCTTGCCAAACACACCCTAACAGTCAACTTCATAATTATCTCGCACTCACACATTGCCGACTGAACAGATGATGGAAAATAATATTCTTCTTCACGAAAATTACTTACCTTGTCCTGGAGAACTCATTAAGCTATTCATGATAATTGTATCATAACCAACAAAACTGCTAATAAGAAATCGCTGCCACCTGCAAAAGATATGTGTTTTCTTCAAGCTAGTTAAATGGCATTAGTAACAAAGAACAAGAATGTATGCCCAGCACTCAGCGATACATTTTACAAGGAAAGATAATTCGAAGGCTTCCATTACAAGTAAAACGGGCACAAATTAACTATATGAGAAAAAGGAACATGGAATAACCACTCAAAAGGTGGAAGGTAAAATTATCCACTGATAACCAATAAAAGGTCCAAGTATAGGAAAATGTGTATAGAAGTAGAATAGAGATGCTTTAAATTTGAAACAGCACCAAGATAGTAGAACTAAGTAGGAAGTAATGACAATTACATTATAAAATAAAGTTTGTCTATTACCGTATTTTCTTCCCTTTGACAATGTCTCTCATTTCTTTTTATTTCTTTTTTTGATTAAGGGAATAAGACCTTTTCCTTGGGGGCTTAATAGACCTTGCTAGGGGGTGCATAAGGTCGTTATTGGGGTTATTCATGTCAATTTCTGAATTTGAGGAGATTTTGGTATTTTACCCTGTTAGTTAATGAGCTTGTATCTTCTTGTTATAGGTTGCATAGTTGCGTAACTTTTTTGAGACTCACATGCGAGAACTATATAATCTAGAGAAGACAACGGAGCCAACAAAGAGACAATAGAAGATGGGGGACATGTAAGAGGATGGATCACATGCACTGGGACTTGGAGGATAATAGAGGTCGCTCAACAGAGGTTTTCTCCTCAGATTGTGCTATTTTCACCTTCAAGTATGAGGAATGTCTCATCATCATCACCCAAGCCTTTCCCACCAGAATAGGGTCAGAATGGGATCGCTATGGAGCATAACAAAGCTCCATAGAGGATTTGACATTATGATGGGCTGTCAACCTAACATCGACCCTCTATGTTGGTGCCAAATTTCTAGCCAAGGTAGCTATTGAGATGAGAGGGGTCATTCCATACAATCTAGGTGGCCAATTGTCAGGTTAGTAGACCTAGCTTTTGGATAAGAATGAAAATATTTTGTATTTCAGGCAGGAATTTGTAGTATAACTTCATTTTATCTCAAATTCTCGGGTCTGCTAGCCAGTTACATGAATCATCGTTGATTCAGCTTGGTTAAGGGCCAGCAGCCATTACCCCCCCCCCCCCCCCCCCCCCCCCCCCCCCCCCTCTCCCTTCCTCTCGTTAGCACAAGCAATAACTTTTTATAGCTTCAGTCCAAGTTCTCTTAGGTCTGCCACTATCTCTCGCAGCTCCTTTGACTAATAGTCTATTGCTCCTAACAGGTGTATGTAATGGTCTCTGTTGCACATGTCCAAAGACTCCAAACCATCTAAACGGTTGTCTCACCTTTATCTTCAATTAAGCCACCTCCAATTTTTTGACAAAAACACTCAGTCGTTATTCTTTCTATGGTTGTATAACTTCAGTTCCCGTTACAAATATCCTTGCCCTACTTAATGTTCATTAGTAATGGTTAGGGTGTGTATGGGCTGACATGGATCTATTCCACACTGAGATCAGTTGACGGTATTATTCGGGATGGCATCGCAATGCCATGATAGAATCACAGCTCTGATATTATTCAGGATGGGATACAAAAGCCAATAATACAATCATACAGATTGTGTGACAACCTTTCCATGAGAATAGTCAAAATGGGTATGCGTAATACTGTAATTAGTTTATTTAATGATGTTTTCTAATGTTATATAGTGAACAGAGCATACAGAGGAACACGATCGACAACCTATGACAACTAATCTACTACGGAGGTGTTTGCACTTTGCAGTTATGGCAGATCCAGCTTCGAACTTAATGAGTATTTTGAGTGTTACTTGTGAGGCATCAAAGAACAATGATTCTTAACCAAGCTATGTCGATGTCGAGGACAAGTGTATCATGTCAATGTTGTGAACTAGTGTAATTCAAGATTTATATAGTTATGTCGATGTTGAAGACTACAGTACTTCTAAATTGATTTATGTCATGTTTTGCAGTATATGGTGATCAAATGATGTGTGTTGGAAACCTGAATTATGCATCGCCTTGTCGAAAAGATTTATATCTCGAAAAAAGAAGCTATCAAATTTTAATTAGACTATTGGAGGAGCCTAGCCTGGCAACAGCATGAATCCAGGCACTCACCAGCCATGTAAGCAAACAGCATGTTTTTACAACATTTTGACCAAGGGGAAATGTCCAACAAGTGTCTCAAAAACACCTAAATTATACTATATTACAAAAGTTATGTTTGACAAGTGTTGACATATCCAAGCCTCCAAGGGATGCTCCAGTAGTACTATGTCATGAATGGACGGAGTCTACAGCATGAACGCCTAATGCTTATAAAATTGAAAGAAAGGTGAGGCAATCTCATCCTATTGTAGCATTTTAGCACCATTAACTTTAAGATGATGGAATAATGCATTTGCATAAGAAAACAGATTAAAGATCTCAAATGGATAGCTGATTAGAACCTGTTGCCAAAGCAGGAATTCTGGGCAGAAATTGTAATATTGGCAGTGCGTATATTGTGCCTAGATCTTGCTGATTCAGGCAGCATAAAAAATCCCTGTAAAACCAATACAAGAAAAAGGTGCTCTCTTCAAATTTACAATACCTTCAATGCACCATCCAACCCGCCCAATAACATGTACAGCTAACAGGTAGGACATCTTTTACCCATAGGAACAATGATAACAGAAATGCCTACAAATATGCTGTCCAAAAAAGAGTATAATACTAAAGGGAAAGTATCTAACCTTTTCAACAGTATATAAATAAGTCGCCTCGAAAGGTTTGCTTCTTTTGTCAAGCCATTGCCAATGAACTAAAATGAAAGTCTTGAATGAGCAAAATATTGAGAGAAAAAAAAAACTTGTAGGAGTTCATACAATATTGAATGTGTTGTACAATATTGAGGCGAGCTATGTGAGTTTTTGCCATTTTCTTCAGTCAATAGGATCAGCTTAACAAGGCGAAAGCCTAAAAGGAAATTTGAGGAAGGCTATCAAGTTCTTAATGTTGGGGCATAGATTTTTTTCCGTAACTTCTTAAGTGAAGTTCGCCCTGCCATGCTAGCTTCGAAGATGTCCATTCAAAAGTCATTTCTTGAGTTAGATTCATACTATCAGATCTGACTCATCTCAATACAGAAAAGAAACGTTGTCACAAAACCAAAACGTAATACGGGCCATTGCTAAATTAAGACACAGGAATAAAATGCATTATAATTATAATTTATAAGGAGATGAAAATCAGCTACAAGGAAAAGGAGGGAGTTGGTTGCCACTTTTATTAACATGGGGAGAGTTGGTGATAACTTCTATTAACATGACGCAGAAAAGGAGTTGTCCAATGTAATAATATCAGCGGTCACCTATGAGTGAGTCAAGATGTTCCACACAAAGCATTTTGAACCTCTTTGAGATATCATGAAACACATTCCAGCCTGCAGCATTCTGTAGTTCAAACTTCCGTGTTCAGACTAATATAGTTGTTACAAGATAGAACTTTATCTCAAAAAATAATAAGTAGAACTATCAATTTGATGTCATATGAATTGCAGATAGCAGAAAAAATAACTCTATTCTATCGCATGTGATTCAATTATTGCTTTGCTTTCATATGTAGAGGCAATATATATATATATATATATATATATATATATATATATATATATATATATATATATGGGTAAACGGAATATAAGCCACTGGCTCATCGAGTCATGCACATGTGGATCAATAGGAATGCACATGTGGACCAATAGTAATGGAGCGTACTAGTGCACATGGGATGTTTCCATTCCTATTGGTCCACATGTGCATGGCTCATGTAGTAATATGAGCAAATGGCTCATATTCCATTTACCATATATATATATATATATATATATATATATATATATATATATATATATATATATATATATGAAAACGAGATATGAGCGAATGGCTCATATCATTAAATGAGCCATGCCCTATGCCACGCTGGTAGTCCACATGGACCAATAGCATACAAGAAGAAGATATTATGGATTCTTTTGAGATATAAGAAAAAATTTAAAAAATATATTGAAATTACCAACTTTAAAAAGGAGAGTTTTAACTAACAGCCAAAGAAAGAAAGGAATAAGGATCTCTCTATTTTTTCTCTCCGTTCTTCTTTCTTCCATTGTATTATCAAATCTCTTTATCCTCTCTTTCCGTTCTTCTTTCTCCCTCTATATTTTCTGTTTCTCTATGGGGATTTCCAACTTGTTTGAGATGAAGACGAGAATCAGAGATATACATCCTTATTGGGTAAAGGAGAATCCAAAGTCTAACGATGATAGTGTAAAGGAATGTTGTCATGACCCCTATAATGGCAGTGTAAACCATGGCTGAGACATCGGAGACATGGTTTACATTCTTCTGACTCGCTGATAAGAACAGGTCCCTAGGGGCCTAGGAAGGACAGATTGTTGAAGAGTTGAGACACCATGATACTAAACAACGAGAGAAGTAATAGCAAACATAAGGGCCACAAAACAAAATAAAATGTAGACACTAATATTAAATGTAGAAAGAGTATCTTCCAATGTTCAACTAGTGTCTCCTCTTTCTATTAAGTGTGTATTGGTCCTTCCTAAGATCCATGGCAAAGTAAAAAAAGTCCTCATTCGTTCTTCTTTCTTCTTGGATAAAACATATAACACAATAATTTTATCAAGCACGCCAAGGAATGATTAGAAACTGAACACTCCTTGTAGTTCATCTAATTCACAATTTTATCGGAAAATAGTTCGAATAGCTTTCCTTAGAGTTCATTTCAGTATAGAAAATTTTGGCCAACTAGGACAGTGGAATTTATAATATTCTAACAGATTAAGAAGCCACGGAATAACATAAATGATGAAGAGTACAGTCAACCAAATTGATATATACATATGATCCGTATAATGGGCACTATAAACCATGACTAGAGATTGAAGAGAAAAAATATAGAGGGAGAAAAAGAGAAGAATTGGAGAGAGAATAGAGAGATTTGAAAATATAGAGAAAGAAATAGAGAAGAATGGAGAGAGAGAATATATAGACTCTTATTTCTTTGTTTCTTTGGTTGTTAGTTAAAAAAATTCTTTTTCATTTGTTTTGATTTTGGGTAAGTTAAATATTTTCTTGTTTTCTTTGTTTATACCTCAAAAGAATCCATGATTTATTGGTCCATGTGGACTGCCACCGTGTCATAGCTCATTTAAAGATATGAGCCATTTATATTTATAAGGCCTACAATCACAACCCGAAGGCCTTACAAACTCTTATATTTATAAGGCCTACAATCACTGCCTTACAAACTCCGCCCGAAGGCTACATCCCGAAGGCCTTACAAACTCCGCCCGAAGGCTACATCCCGGCCTGAAGGCCAGATTATGGTCATATTATGGCCCGAAGGCCTCCTCCAACTGCATCGTACCGCACAAGCACCTGCACCTATACAGACCACATCACGTCCGCCACTCTAGGCTGCACCGCACCCACCTCACTTTAATTCTCACATCAAAGAATTTAAAGTGCTTCCCTCGTTGTTCGAATCTGCACAATCTCTGGGGGTGGGGGAGGGGGGGAATGCCTCACTCTACCTACTTGGGCTAGAGGTCATTGGCTATATATATATATATATATATATATATATATATATATATATATATATGGGTCCGGATCGGGATCCCCGTCCGCCCCTCGACCGTTGGATTGAGCAGCCCCCCCTCCCCCGATCCGATCGTGCAGGGGGACAGGGTTCGACGGGTCTCCCGCGGCAGGTGTGTGTGTGTATATATATATTGGAAATGGTAATTGTGTCGAGCGCTCCCCACTGGGAATCGATCTCCTGACCACTCAAGTCACATGCCTCACCGCTACCACTAGGCTAGGGGGTCATTGGCACTCATATATATATATATATATATATATATATATATATATATATATATATATATATGCCAATGACCTCTAGCTCAAGTGGTTAGAGTGAGGCACATCCTCCCAAGAGGTTGCAGATTCGAGCAACGGAAGAAACACATTTAATTCCATGTGGAAGAATAAATGTGAGTGCGGGCCGGATGCGGTAAGATACAAGTGCTGGTGCGGACCTTAGGGTCGAGCCTGATGCAGTGAGATACAAGTATGGGAACGGACCTCTGGACCGAGTTTGTAGGCCTTTGGGCCAGGAGTCGGTAACACAATTACCAGTTCCATATATATATATATATATATATAGAACTGGTAATTGTGTTATATATATATATATATATATATATATATATATATATATATATATATATATATATATATATATATATAATATATATATATATATATATATTGAAAAAAATGTAATTTTGTCGCTGATTAGAACAAGTACATCTCTGCCATAATTAATAACTCACACTTATTACAAAAAACTCAATGTTGTTCAGGATTTCCACTTGAGTTGTGCGCAACCCCTAAAAAATGTGGCGGTTCCTTTCTCTCCAAGCATGCCACACAGATGTCGATAATCGGTTTCGAGCTCTCATGAACCATCTGGCCCTTCTTCTCCTTTGATTAGATGTCTTATATTTGTGTATTAATGTCTTAGACATTAGAGGGATTAAGCTCCAACTTATTTCTTTGTACAAACCAAATATCTCAAGCAAACGGGCAAGTAAAAAAAATGGTTGATTGATTCACTGTCTTGCTGGCACAATGAGCAGCTTTGCACCCGTATATGTACTCCAAACCTGGCAAATCTATCCAATGTTAACAATCTTCCTGTCAATGCTTTATGCATAATAAATTTCATTTTACGCGAGATTTCTTTCATGCAAATAAACTCGCACGTTGGATTTTTCTAGTTCGTCGAAATTGTCCGAAAGCTCGGTAGAATTCAAACTTACCCCGTGATGTACCATCCCAAACCCATTTGTCATTACCGTTGGTATGGTGACTATGGTCTATTGGAAGACATGTAATGTCTACTCTATACAATCTACCCACCGGATGCTCCTCCACCCTCCACATTTCTTGTCGAATTAAACATGTTCATTACATCCCATTAATGTATAAGTATGTCATCTCAGTGTCTGAACAATACTTTGATGATGTAGCCACGGATCAAACCACAAGTTTGTGTCCTCTCCATCGCTAATAACCCTTGTGAGCACCATTTTGATCTTCTCTCTGTGTTGCATAATTGTTTTATATATTACACAATAGTTATTGTTGATTGGTTGAACCCAGAAGTTTGCTTCCTTTAAGTATAAGTTTCTAGTCCATCTTGTCCATAGAGATTACCCTTCTATAAAATTCCAACTGCTATATCCCGAAGAACAAATAATGAACAAAGTCCGACCCCTCCTCCTTCTCTTGGACGACATAAGTCTGCCCAGGCAATGGCATGTATACCTCCACGTCATACTAGATCATCACACAATTTTTTCACTTTCTTAATTGTAGCCGTTTGGAGCATTAATGCTTAGAGCCAGAACAATGTGATGGTCGAGATGACCGAGCACAAGTTTGGTCCGACCTTCAAATGATAAATTTTAACTCTACAACCCTTCTACTCTACACTGGACAATAATTAACTATGTTTTGGCAATCAATGGCACAAGCATAATTAGAGATAGCGGTAACCCCAAGTATTTCACCGGTAGATGTCCCTTATTGACTTGGATAATGTCTTTCAACTCCTAATTTGGACAGCGAAAATTGAAGTAGACCTTGCTCTTATTCCTATTGAGTTGGAGCCGCCATAATACTTGCAATGGCAGTTAATCCCCTATTAGTTGGAACCATGAAGTATGACGCAATTGGGTGACTGTTCTATACAACGGAATGATTTGCTTCTTGTGCACTGCCACATCCATCAGACACGTAAATACTCCATGACTAATGTGAATAAATATGGGAATAGCAGATCCCCCTGTTGCATACCCGGACTACTGGAGAAAAATCCATATGGTTGACCCTCAATAAGAATCAAAAAAGTTGGCGTAGAAACACATTCGTGCACCTTATCCACCCAATTTTTATCAAAACCCATTGGCAAACAAATTTGCGATTAACCATGTCATAAGCTTTAATGAGATCTAGCTTCATACAAGCCTTGTTTCCACCAATGTTGTTAAAGCCCCTAACCATTTCATGCGATAACAAATTATTTCGGTAATTGACCTTCCTTTCACAAATGCAGCTTGATTAGAGGGGAAAAAAAGCCCCTGCATGATTCTTTCCATATGACGACACATAATATGGAATTTTGTATAAAAATTGCAGCATGCAATGGGACGAAAATCATTCAACAATGTAGCACATTCTTTCTTCGGAATAAGAGTGAGGAATGTGTGATTCAACTCCCGAAGCAATATTTCGTTTTGGAATGGGGTTCTTCAACTCTTCCCAATGTGTCTTGTACAATTTACTGTTAAAACCATCCGACCAAGGATACTTATTCAGGTCTCCATGTTTCATCATCTCCTCCAACTCCTCCATAGTAATTGAAGCCATTAATAGATGACTATCTTCTTGCATATGAATTCTAGGAACATTCGAGGATAATCATCTTGGTTGTATAAATTCTCATATAATGTGATGGCCTCCGTCTGAATGTCCTTTGGAGAGGAAATATCTCCGTCCATTGTGTCAATGAGTTTACTAATGTTGTTCTTGTGTTGCCGCGTCCGTATTATATCATAAAAAATTGAACACATGTCATCATCTTTCAGCCAATTGCATTTGGCATATTGTGCCAGTTGAATTTTCATCTGCAAAGAAATAAAACATACCTCCTCCAATATCTCCTTCTCCTTTTGCGCCAGGTCTAGGTTTTGAAGGTATGCTTGCATGTGATCTTGTACCGCCTATAGCTCTGCTTCCCATTGGGCTATAACCATTTTTGGTCTAGTACGATTACATGCCTTCAGGGAACACTTCACTGCCTTGAGCTGTTGAACTAAACGGTATTAGCCATTACCGTCTACCCCGCCTCCTTGCAGTGTTCTAAATAGCAGTTGAGGCGGTCGTCTAGGCTGCGCCTCGGCGGTAAGCGGTCTCTCTCCGCACCACTTTTGCAGTAGACGGTAGAGTAGGCGGCCAATGAAGGTTCGGCGACGTAGGCGGAGGTGAGGCGACGGAGGTGGGCGCCTAGGCGGAACAATACCTAACAAGATGTTTTGGCCAAAAGGTTTTGCAAGTATTATGGGCCTATCGTTCACTTTTACAAAACTAAAACTTCATAAATCTTCGTTTTACAACTTAGTTATGCACGGAACACCTTTAAAATATGCATATTATACAAAAAAAAGGTGATAAAATAGTAAGAAAATGTTCAAAATATATCAACCGCCTAGGCGGTAGGCGGACTCTCTCCGCTGCGCACCTACCTACCGCCATTTAGAACCTTGCCTCCTTGTACCCAGGTAGCATGGGCCACGCGTTGTAGCGAAATGGTCGGCCACCAATCGAAGATAGCTCCGTTAGGCGCATGAGGATAGGCATGTGGTTGGTGGTGGAAGCCGCAAGCCCTTCCGCCTTTACCTCTGGCAATCTGGCATTATGTCAAACCAGCGATTGTTGTTGATGGCTCTGTCCAACTGACAAGCAATCAAATTATTGATAGCTCTATCGGTCCACGTCATATATGCCCTGACCTTTCCAGGCATTTGAGGCAGAATTGCAAAAGACATCCATAGAAATCATCGAGTATAGAGTTTGGGACTCGACGACCCCCAATTTTCTCCTAAACATTGTATTGAAATCTCCAACCAGAAGAAGTGGAAGTTAAAGTTGTGTTTCAGCTACCACACTTATATGTATAATCTCCCTTACACCTGTGATTGTGGCCATATACACCCATGAACATAATCTTGAAACCTCCTTTATTAGTGAACACTCAAGTTATTAGATGATCCGAGTTGTCTATTATATCTCCCGTCTAAGTTAGATTGTCCCACAGTATCCAAATTCGCGCCATATCACTCTGACTAAGATGTGCGTATGTAACCAGAAGTTATGAGTTCTTCTAGTCATCTTCCGTTCTTATTTTATTTTCATTTCCAGCAAAGTAGTAATTGAACTTTGTGCTTTCTTCGCTACCGCTCTAATCTTCCTCCATCTATCCAACAAGTTAGTACCTCAAGTGTTCCATGCAAGGATTGACTTTAAAGTATGTTACCAGTACCTTGAACTCCACTTGAACTCCCCGCCAGGTGCGCTAAGAGTTCAGATCCTACGTCTTGCTCTTCCATACCACCATTATTGGAATCATCCGTACTTATACCATCCCCAATTGTTGTCTCTGACGTGGCTTGCCGCTTCTTTTTGGTATAACTTAGAATGGCGCTAGGAGTAGTACCTGCTTCCCATCCTCTAGTAGCAACTGTTGATTGGTTTCTAGTCTGCACAGAACTCTGAGCTCTGTATGGGACTATCCGAAAGTGGGCCCATCCATATTTTTCTTCCTCTCCCTGGTGTCTCTCTTCCCCAGTACACTAGATGAGACCACTACTTGGGTGACCATAATTTGGTCGATATCCCTTGGCGGATTGTTCTCTGCCTCCATTAGCACATCTCCATTTGTCGGTTGATTTTATGTTCTATGCTAGTGGCAGGTGGCAATTGCTAGTCCTTGCCTCATAGTCATCTTCTACGGTCTCCCTCGAGCACGATTTGATCACGTCCAAAGCTGTAACAACACACATGTGGCACCCACTCGTAGTCAACTACTTGCGTCAGGACTTCCCTAGTTGGCAATTCAAATTCAACTTACCGCAGAAGTTCAGTGATGGCCTCGATCTCAACGAACAATCGAGCGTAAGAAAGTCTCGCTTTCATAGCCGTAGCATCATCTGATTTAATAGGCTTCCCGATTAGGCTCGCAAGCTTCATCAACATTGGAATACTCCAAAACTGAATGGGCAATCCTGGAAAACAGTTCTATATGGAGACCGTATGAAGGAGATCATGTTCACATTTAGCGTCCGGGTGTCATTAGTTGAGAATAATCAGACGCCCACAAAAAGTCCATGGACCCCCTGAAAGATGTGTTTTGCGTCTTCTTGCAGTCTGAATCGAACCAAGTAGAATCCATTGTCGCGGAAGAAAATCTATATACTGCCCTCGGTCTCCAGACTTGATTCGCGTAGGCCCTGATTTGTTCGTAGTATGGTTTATCACCCAGTATGTAGATAATCAAGGTGCTCCAAATCTTATGTTGTGAATTGGGCGCCCCGTCTACCATTAACAATCTTCAGTTCCATGCACAACATTTCAGTAGTAGGTTGAGATACCCTTGGTCGGCATACCTCAGCCCAGGACTTCCCTTTTGTATTGTGGTTCAACATATGCTCCCCAAAGCAGGAATTATGGGGAGCAAATTCCCTTTGTTCTTACCGGCCACTTGTTTCTGGCATCTTCCGCAGCCCTGTGTCCCCCTCTACCGAGTGTCGTCTACCCTCTGACTCCATTAGGGTTCATCATCCTCCCCTCCCCGGTGATTCAGCACGCCACCAGAACCACCCCGCCACCCGCGACCCTGAGTCAGTGCCAGAGGTACACTTTCGACCTTCGCTCACCCTAAATCCATTTACACCCAGTTGGTTTCGGCCGCCACCCCCTTCCCTCCTTCCTTGCAACCTCCCCCGACGTCGACGATCAACGGTTGTCCACCCCCCTACGTCTTCGGCCGGTGGAGCCGCTAAGGGATGACTGCTATCCCTTTCCTCTCGCTGCCAGACTCCAGTATCCCAAGCCAACTCCATGAGCCCTAATTCGTCCTCTGGTCGCAGCCACCTGCATGTTATATATATATATATATATATATATATATATATATATATAACATTCGCTTTGTGCTAGTTTTCTTCTTGTTGTCGAAGATTGCCGAAACATTTAGCTGGAAAAGAAATCCTAAAAACTTGGACCTAGAACCATTTTCTTTGCATAGAAATTCAGCATGAGCAATTTAGATTTAGCTCTTCTATCCATTCTACTATTTCCTTTCTTAAACCTTTCTCGGTATCTACAACCAAACAAAGATTAAGAGCATCTTCATAAATTTTTAAATGTTTTGATATCAAAATAATATATTGCAATCAATAGTACGAAAACATACACGCATTCATAAAACAAATTTCAAAATGACAAGAATGTTAACTCTATGCATACATTTCGTAAATAAGAGACGAAGGGGCAGTAAAACCTCATGAGCAGATAGTACATACATATATGGACTGAACGGATTATAATAGTTGTTGAAGGGCACTCTCTTGTTGTTTCGATCATCATCCACATTCTCTATGGTGCTATGGTGTTATGAGGAACTTGTATTATGGAGGCAAGGTGTAACGACCCGCTCCGTCCTAGCGGAACGCCGATTCAAACGGCAAGTGCAACGACTCAAACGAGCCGTCGACCCGAAGAGTTGGCATCGACCTGATGAAGAATCGATGCAAGGCTTACATTGGCCCGTCAAGACGAATCCAGACTTAGACTTTTAAAGGCGCGCTCGGAGTATCGTTCGGCCGATACGAACATCGCTAAGGTGGATGGCTCCGATGAACCTGTCTTTGCTTAGCCTAGACACATAACAATACGGATACTATTGCTAGAATCGCTAGGTGTCAACACCGCGCATGCTAATAAATGAATGACTCAACGCACCTAGCTAAGAGAATAATCCCATCTTGCATGCTTGTTTAGAACATGGAAAAGAACTCGGCAAATATAGAAACTCTCGTACCGCGCTCTACGCTCATGCTAAGGCACAAGCTTACGTTCAAGTCCCTTACGCGTTCAACAATGAAACAATGAATGGGTTACAACAATGAAACGGAAGACTATCGACATAGTCGTTCCGAGTAGAGTATAGCAACATTGAAAGACTTCGGAACCGATGGGTCGCCAAGGCGACTCCCGCACGGGGAGTTGCATAATGAATGAATGAATGAATACATGAAAAATGAATGAATGAACGAACAAGTGAAAGAAAGAAATGAAAGAGTGAATAAAAGATAAGACATGAAAGACATTAGCGACAGGTATGACGGGCACGTGCAACGGGACTCGCTACCCGTGCTGTACGGACGCCAACCTGGTCGATAACGCATTATGGCTAAAGACAGCCGTTAAGTTAAATGACAAGTCAATACGAAATGGTCGTGGACAAACGGCACGGACGATGGGGGGAATACCGTGACCGTCATGAGGAAGGATTCTGCGGCACGGGCGATGGGGGGGAATACCGTGGCCGGCCTAGGCGGAATCAGACATGGGGCTTACGAACTGCTTTGAGTGGGGGCTCGGCCACTCAAAGAGACGTAATGCCAGGCATTTCAAGAGACTATCAAGGTGTACCAGCCATCACGCTTCGATAGGTGAGAATGCCCACGTGATATGTCCAAAATGGCTTGTGATGCCAGCGACCCATGCATGTAGATTAAGTGGACTATGTTGGTGGCAATCCACGTGCAAGTCCTTGCATTGAAACAAGTAATCTAAGTTAACTAAATGAAGTGCCTCCTGAACATGCAAGAAATGTAACATCCTGAACATGCTTGAAATGTAACATCCTGAACATGCTGGAAATGTAACATCCTGAACATGCTTGAAATGTAACATCCTGAACATGCTGGAATTGTAACATCCTGAACATGCTTGAAATGTAACACTCTGAACATGCCTACGACGTGCTATAACATGCCAACGACGTGCTAGAACATGCCTACGACGTGCCTACGACGTGCTAGAACCTGAGACAGGGACACGCCCCTAACATTGAATATTTACATGAATCACGTTAAGTTACTACTTGTGAATTGTTGACTAACTTGGTTTACTCTTGACAGGGAAGGCTGGAACGGTAAGTATGGGTAAGTCGTGCATGTATTTTCATGCGACACTTGAATTCGGCAACACGAGATAGGTTATAGAATATGCCATGAAACTGATCCTAAGGCAAGATTAGAAAGACAATGAATGATAGATGGTGCACAAAAGTAAATGGAACGTGTTTGGTAATGATAGCATTATGGGCGAGCTAGCCTCCCTACCAGTGCATAACAATGTACTGATAACCCCACAGTCTGCTTGCAGGCAATGTTCTAAAAAGCGCTAGGCGGACTCGGTGCGGCGGAGGTCCGCCTAGCGCCTAGCCCGCCTAGGCGACCGCCTAGAAAAAAAATTTGAAAATTTTGAAATTTTGAATTTTGAAATTTGAAATTTCAATGTTCTAAAATCCAAATACTATCTTAAAACCCAAACAAATATCCAAAATACAACTAAGAATAAACAAAATCAAAAAAACAAAATCAAAAAAAATCAAAAAATTCAAAAAATCCGCCGCCTAGGGCCCGCCTAGCCGCCTAGCCCACCGCCTAGGGAGTTTTCGGTGCGGTGGGCGGGCGCCTAGGTGGGCGGGCGCCTAGGTGGGCGCCTAGGCCGATTTTTAGAACACTGCTTACAGGATGCAGGAGACGTCATCGGGTGCGGAGCTTCCCTCGAACGTGCTAAGGTGCGGAGCTATCTCTGGAGCCTTGGAGCATTGCAAGGAGCTGGAGCACCATATACAGGACATAATGTATTGGAACATCGTCATAAATCATTCCATGTTGTAAGCCATTTGGCACGCCTTTTATGTTTCAGAGAGAGAAAGCTTGAGAGACTTGTAAACTCGGCCTAGCGCCGCTTATAAACTTCTTGAATATCAATAAAGAGTTTGAATTCGCTTCTACTTGTGTTCATTTACTTTCCGCTGCAAATGGGGACACTCTGTGCGACTCTGTGGCCTAGCTCAAATCGGCCGTTTCTGGACTTGGCCTTGCACGGACGCAACCTAGGCCCGTGCGGCATCACGCCTTAGCGAGGACAATCGCTCCTACAGAAGCGGGGCGTGACAGATTGGTATCAGAGCACGGCTTTACGTCCTTGGACTTCACGTCGATTTCTCAATTTTGAAAGCTCGTCGTTGGAAAAATAAGTGTACGCTCTCTCTCATTGTGCCTTGGAATGTTCCATACAATAAGTCTAATATTTTCAAAAGCTCGTTCAGGCATTCAATCGAATGCATCGCTACGCCTTTGTGCCGAACGGTGTCAACTTGTCTTGAATGAAAACACGTGCTAAAGTTAACATGTCGCGTGCATGCCTAACTAGTCCTACGATGACCTTAGCAATTGAGCGTGCAAACTCGAAATATAGTCCGCACGAGATGGTTATGCGGCACAACTTAGTCCGCGTGTCGCGCACCTCGACTTTTGGCTCAATCGAGTTGCGAGCGATATCAAGTACCGCTCGGTCAGGAACGAAGCTACACTTAGAGTGTATATCGATAGGAACGCTATCGAGTTCACGCTTCGGCGTGCACGGAAGATTGATTTGGATTTTGAGGAATAGTGCGAATGACTTAGTGCGTCGATACGACGTGAGCGATTACGCTAGAGATTCGTCGAACGAATCTGAAATATGTCTTAGCAAATGATGCGAATGTGCTTATGGATTAAATAGAATGACTTGAACCCGAGTGGTGTATGTGATAGGTTCGAAAAAGAATAAGAATGAGTGTCGACGACTAGTCGAGTGGCTCGAACCCTGAGTGGTGTATGGACGTTATAGAAATTGTTCGAGCGAGACTAAATGGTTTACGGATAGAACGAGTATGTCGGCGAGGCGATGGTATCGCGCAAAGCCTTAGAACGCGTCACGCTTAGTTGATCGTGACTTCGTGTGTCCCGAACGAGATGTCGTTCGGACAACTTGTGAATGAGCAACGCGTGTTAGAAAATAATTCGGAACGATGAATGAAAATGAATGGTCTTGATCGAGGAAACTTAAAGGATCGCACGTACGATTTCGGATTGATTCAAATGAAATATGACTTGAATTTTGAACAACGATCTTGAAACGAGCTTGAGGAATAGCGATCGAACTTGATCTTGAATATCGAGAAAAATTGTGGAATATCCAGTTCGGACAATAGCATCAGTCGTACGACTCGAAATTGGTTGCAAAGGAAGATCGTCAGGTTACGCATATCGTCGATGGTATTGAGACGTATCAAAGATCGATATGCGATAACTCGGGGGTACTCTGACTCGGCAAATGACGATCGTGCAAATGTCATTGTTCCGGTGGATGCTATACTCGGGATGTTGAAATGTGTCGAGGAAAAGAAAAACTTGGCTCGAGGATTTTCTAGTTGAACGAATGATAAACGGACTATCGAACTGGATCTTGACTTGGATGGAAATGAAATGTTGGATTTGCTTCGTCGATAACCACAACTTGACGTTCTTGTCTTATGCGAGCGCAACTACAGCCTCGCACATGCGTCGCGCCGATTAGGGCGATCACTCCGCGTGAGCGCTAGTATGGTGATTCATACAGCGGGGGTGATTGAACTAGCCTGGCGTGGCAATTTGTATGTTTCGACTTGTGGTTTGACGCGAAGGTGGACTCGGGAATGACTTAGCGTGCTTGATGATCGAACTTGAGGATTGAGTAGGTCCAATCCGCGTATCGAGAATGAATTAGTCTGGACTCAAGCAAGAGTTAAGCCCCGATGAGAATGATTATTCCACGGGAGCGTTGCGTGGTGATTCATGAACCACCGTGGATAATCGGACTCACGTGAGATTGGGGCGCAACATATTGTCAAAGCTAGACGACCTCGTGATCGAATACATGAATTGGTTAGACTTGGTGATTTGAATGGATTCGAATACGCGCAACGAATGCATTGATGCGAATAGGTGATCGTGCTCGATGTTTAGAAATCTGAGTGACGCGAGCTTGGATAGAAAATCCTGTACTACCGACTTTGGTTTGACCCTAGGATTGGGGTCAGTGTTGGCATTATTGTTGGGGAACTATGATTCCAATCCTGACATTGACTTAGCCTTGAGAAATGGCCTAGCGGTTAGGCGAGACGTCCTGTTTTAAGTGTTTGCAATCAAAAGATTGATCTTGAGGATTGACATGGATGGATTGAATGATGCAAGAATAGGAAATCCTGCTCACGAGATTCGGCTGACATGCATATATTTCAGGGACGCCTGAGTATGTGCACGATGCGACTCGAGTGAGAATGATGAATTCTCTATCATGCGGCTTGGCTGAATGCATGTATTTTGGGGACGCCTGAAATGCGTGCACGATCCAGCCAAGTGATACGTTGAGTTCAAGCATGACTTGAGGAATGGAAGAGTGTCGAGAACTCGAAATCGTGTTAAAAGAAAGGAATGATACTAGTACGAGCGTGGCTCGGAATCAAAGAAACGTGTAGGCAGAGTGTGCGTGAACGACGACGAGATTAGCCTTAAACAAGTGAATGGTATGGAATCGATATCGTGCAAGTAAAAGTTGGTATAACGAATTGAACCATTGATAGGAAGATATACTCGATGATAGTGCAATACTTGGTCTTGAATCGGACGAAAATTACTTAGACTTCGTCAACCCCGCTAAGAAGAAATCATACTGATTTTGTGGACAAGAACGCTTGAGAAGAGAATCGGGTCATCTCGATGACCGAGACAAACGAAAGTGAGTTTGCCTCAGCCTACGACCGGCGCATTTGACGAATTACAACGTGCCTCGTGCGACCATTTCAGTCCCATGACACGAAGAAATAGCAACCAAGACGAAGAAACACTTGAATTGAATAAGTACCATCAACTCAAAAATGAATGAAAAGTTATTCAATAAAATCGACCAAACGTATGCAGACACGGGACATGGAAGGTATCGAGTATGGTTCGATGCCATCGAACGGTAAAGCCATTCGATAGAAATTGTCTAAGCTACGTACACGACATGGGTTAAGGAATGGTAGGATGACCTGCACTCAGGAAGTCTCGAGGACGAGACTTATTTTGAGTGGTGTATTATGTAACGACCCGCTCCGCCCTAGCGGAACGCCGATTCAAACGGCAAGTGCAACGACTCAAACGAGCCGTCGACCCGAAGAGTTGGCATCGACCTGATGAAGAATCGATGCAAGGCTTACATTGGCCCGTCAAGACGAATCCAGACTTAGACTTTTAAAGGCGCGCTCGGAGTATCGCTCGGCCGATGCGAACATCGCTAAGGTGGGTGGCTCCGATGAACCCGTCTTTGCTTAGCCTAGACACATAACAATACGGATACTATTGCTAGAATCACTAGGTGTCAACAGCGCGCATGCTAATAAATGAATGACTCAACGCACCTAGCTAAGGGAATAATCCCATCTTGCATGCTTGTTTAGAACATGGAAAAGAACTCGACAAATATAGAAACTCTCGTACCGCGCTCTACGCTCGTGCTAAGGCACAAGCTTACGTTCAAGTCCCTTACGCGTTCAACGATGAAACAATGAATGGGTTACAACAATGAAACGGAAGACTATCGACATAGTCGTTCCGAGTAGAGTATAGCAACATTGAAAGACTTCGTGACCGATGGGTCGCCAAGGCGACTCCCGCACGAGGAGTTGCATAATGAATGAATGAATACGTGAGAAATGAATGAATGAACGAACAAGTGAAAGAAAGAAATGAAAGAGTGAATAAAAGATAAGACATGAAAGACGTTAGCGACAGGTATGACGGGCACGTGAAACGGGGCTCGCTACCCGCGCTGCACGGACGCCAACCTGGTCGATAACGCATTATGGCTAAAGACAGCCGTTAAGTTAAATGACAAGTCAATACGAAATGGTCGTGGACAAACGGCACGGACGATGGGGGGAATACCGTGACCGTCATGAGGAAGGATTCTGCGGCACGGGCGATGGGGGAAAATACCGTGGCCGACCTAGGCGGAATCAGACATGGGACTTACGGGCTGCTTTGAGTGGGGGCTCGGCCACTCAAAGAGACGTAATGCCAGGCATTTCAAGAGACTATCAAGGTGTACCAGCCATCACGCTTCGATAGGTGAGAATGCCCACGTGATATGTCCAAAATGGCTTGTGATGCCAGCGACCCATGCATGTAGATTAAGTGGACTATGCTGGTGGCAATTCACGTGCAAGTTCTTGCATTGAAACAAGTAATCTAAGTTAACTAAATGAAGTGCATCCTGAACATGCTGGAAATGTAACATCCTGAACATGCTTGAAATGTAACATCCTGAACATGCTTGAAATGTAACGTCCTGAACATGCTGGAATTGTAACATCCTGAACATGCTTGAAATGTAACACTCTGAACATGCCTACGACGTGCTAGAACATGCCTACGACGTGCTAGAACATGCCTACGACGTGCCTACGACGTGCTAGAACCTGAGACAGGGACACGCCCCTAACATTGAATATTTACATGAATCACGTTAAGTTACTACTTGTGAATTGTTGACTAACTTGGTTTACTCTGGACAGGGAAGGCCGGAACGGTAAGTATGGGTAAGTCGTGCATGTATTTTCATGCGACACTTGAATTCGGCAACACGAGATATGTTATAGAATATGCCATGAAACTGATCCTAAGGCAAGATTAGAAAGACAATGAATGATAGATGGTGCACAAAAGTAAATGGAACGTGTCTGGTAATAATAGCATTATGGGCAAGCTAGCCTCCCCACCAGTGCATAACAATGTACTGATAACCCCACAGTCTGCTTGCAGGATGCATGAGACGTCATCGGGTGCGGAGCTTCCCTCGAACGTGCTAAGGCGCGGAGCTATCTCTGGAGCCTTGGAGCGTTGCAAGGAGCTGGAGCACCATGTACAGGACATAATGTATTGGAACATCGTCATGAATCATTCCATGTTGTAAGCCATTTGGCACGCATTTTATGTTTCAGAGAGAGAGAGAGCTTGAGAGACTTGTAAACTCGGCCTAGCGCCGCTTGTAAACTTCTTGAATATCAATAAAGAGTTTGAATTCGCTTCTACTTGTGTTCATTTACTTTTCGCTGCAAATGGGGACACTCTGTGCGACTCTGTAGCCTAGCTCAAATCGGCCGTTTCTGGACTTGGCCTTGCACGGACGCAACCTAGGCCCGTGCGGCATCACGCCTTAGCGAGGACGATCGCTCCTACGGGAGCAGGGCGTGACACAAGGTTATGAGAAACTGACTTTATAGAGGCAAATATGTTCCCGACGACACTCAATTGTCTACCTTGATGAGTCACTCGTATTCGGGTTCCATCTTCTCAACAAATACTTTTTGTCTAGTTATTTACTAGACATGGTTGTTATCTTTACTGCTGAATTCAGTGCTTTACTATAAATGGACATGGCTGGGATCTCCTTGATCCCATCCTTTGTCTCAAAAAACCAGCAAATACTATATTTTTAGGTGGACGTACATATGGTACCTACCTTGGATGCCAATACTCCTGCTTATCCTAGTTTAACATAGAAAACATGTAATATGAAGAGAATTCAATCATAGAGGCATGGGAGAATGGCATCTTATAAGATATTAATAAAAATATTTAGATCAAAACAACTGACACCTCCATTTCCTATAGGTTGCCTATATCATCATCAACCAGATGAAATATCAGCCAGAACAAAGGAAAAAAATGTTTCTGCAGAGTTATGTATATTTCATGACGATAAAGATATAAATGGAACTAGATTAGTGCTTCTGTTAAGGCTTCCTACCCATAATTGACTGTTGTTTATAGTAAATTGCTCTGCATCTTTCCAGAAGGAAGAAAGATATATCCACCAGTTATGGATGAAAGAAATAATTGCTGCCCAAGATGACTCTTTGGGAGATATAAGAATACTTGGATGCAGACCTTTTTGAACTTGGTCCTCAGCTTCATTTGGAACGACTTTCATTATGCTACTGTCGACTACATTTTCTGTCGGAGGTTCAATAACTTCTTTATCATTTTTCCAGGGTTTGAAAATCAGTTTGCTCCTTTCACCTGAACTAATCCAATATGACCATAATCTAGATGTCAAAGTTGTCATTTTTTCTCCGTTGGCATCTGGAAGTTTACAATTCTCTGTCGTACTTCCCTGCTTATGGACACCCGCCACCTCCTTGTCATCTAAATCCTGAGTCCAGAGCCCAGCACTGATAATCTACAAAGAAAGATAATCTATCAAAGATTAATATTAGCATGTCTTGTACCAAAATTTCAAACTTGACTATATCTCAGCAAGTGCAGTACCTCTGAGAATTGTCTTCTCAGCCAGACAATAAAAATCAAGAATATTCTGAAACATGCATAATTAGATAACTGCAGTATACTGGATCTTATAAAGTATCCTACAACGAGCGAGGATCTTTTAAAGTATCCTCTAACGAGGATAGTAAAGCAATCAGTAAGGTAATCATGCCCCATACAAACATTGGAAAACACATCAGAAAGAGTAAAAGTAAAATAAAAGCAGATATCCAATGTAGGAATATGCAAATATGGTGATCACTTGTAGGACTAAAGAGACACTTGAATGTACCTTGATATGGACAAGTTGTGCTTCTGTGAATTCGATTCCTGCAAGCTCCTCTGAGCAGCCCGGCTTCACAAGTAAAAGCAAAACATAAGAAGGTTCACTTACATGATAGAGTTTATAATAAAAAAAGGTTTTCATGAACATGCTTTGCAGATGCACTTGCAAATAAATTTAACAGGGGTTTTAGATGAAGTCCCTTTAGGTATAGGTCCCTTAATTTTCACTATTTGCTTAGAACCCCATGATATTCTATAAGGATATCTATCTCCATTACCAAAACATTATCGCAGTCAAAGTGTTACACGTACAAAGTCCAGCTTCTCCTATTGCAGGCCCCACTAACCACTGACGGCAAACTCATTCAGTGACAGATTAACTTCCTGCAGCCTGCCATCACCTCCTTCGAGCTTTCTCGGAAGCCTATTGTCTCGATGGCCATGCAGGAAGCCTGTACAACCATCGCCCATGATAAAAGCCTGCATCTCCACGGACTGTCTGCTATCCCTGAACTTGTATCTCATTCCTCTCGCTCTTCCCCAAGTGGGCTATACATACGACAGTTATTTACTTCTGACGAGAGTGTAAAAAAGGAACTGTACTTTCAACTGGTTGGACGGGGAGATTAAGATGTAAAACCAGAGTTCTGATGTGTCATGTAGATCTCTTGAACAAATAATTCTTCGCTATGCTCCTGAAGGCTTAATAGCCAAATTCATAATTTTCCTAGATAATGAGGGGAGCAGGGCTCTTAAACATTTGGAAGTGCTGAATGTAGGAGATACAAGATCTAAAAACTGTAAAAGCTGTTATCCTTTCCAAAGTTAGTAAGGTGGAGTTCCGGAGTACATGGTGGCCTAGCAGTTGGCAAGTATATAAGAAATTATGGAACACAATGGCTAAGAAGTCTTGGCCTATTGGTGGATGGGAGGATTCCTGACAAAGGTTTGGATGTGGTTGTTGATGGCATTATCGTGGAACCCTGCCATAGATTGCTTCACCTGGAAGGGTGCAAGGGCGGTTAGCTGCTACAGGAAAGTAGTGGAAAAAGTGCTAATCAGAGGATGGTGGCGCGACCCAATTGCAAAGGAGACATGAAGAGAAATAGCCAAGGTGAAAAGTTACCATTAACTGTGAAGAATATCAACTGGAATTTAAAATGTTCGAGGGGACTCTAGCTAACAATGGAAATTAAGGGGGCCTTTCCTGAAAATTCCCATTCAACCAATCTTCACTCAAAGAGTTTTTAGGAAGAAAAGAGGAAATGCCTTGAACGACCGTATTTCTCAACCTTACTTACAGAAAGTAAAGTTCCAGGCACGAACATGGGTACCAAGAACTTACACACGCTCACCTGGAATAAGAAAGTCATTCTCTTATCCGGAGATTAATCCACTCAAAACATCAGAAAGCTTATAAAAAAAACATATCAGTGACGGAATGGCCTATTATATTGAACCTAGGAAGCAGGGACAAAGGGCCGGCCCGGGGGGTGGGTTGTCCTATCCGGAGCTAGTTTTGGTTGCCCCTTGACCCTTATTGTAGGCAGATCCTGGAGGGTTACCCGCGACCCCGACCTCTATTGGGATCACGCTGAGCCTGGGGGTTGCCCTATGCAAAGGGGGGTTGCCCAAGCCCCAAGTCTTGTCTGACTTACCCATGGGCCGGCCCTGGACAATCCAAATATCTATGTCGTGTCGGTGCTGTGCCGTGTCGTACATGTACACGAACACGGGCAGGCGAATATAGGTGTTGCGTCCCCATCCCCGTGTTTCCCTCATATCATGTTGTATTCGTGCCCACACAACACACAACTAAACACTTCGGAGTTTGGAGAATTAACTAATAGTTGGAGTAAAGTTGACATATAAACCGTATGAATCCCAGAGCACAGTGATGTCCTCAATTATACTACAAAGATATCACGGCCGCATCCAGAAAGAACACATTTTTATTCAACCATGCTAAAATTATCCAACAGCGACAACGTCAAATACGCAAGAAACCTAAAATTGCAGCAGAGTCAACCAAATTTCACTCGAAAAAATAATGATCCCTCCAAATTGAGACGACGAATCCTCACCTGCTGGACGAAATTGGTGTGCATGACTACGAGCAGGCAGAAGAGGGCCACCGCGATAGCGAGGTAGACGTACTCCATCGTCAGCCGGATCCTCGGCGTGAGCAGCTGGGAGAGCATCCCGGTGGCCCGGGCGTGAACCCGGAGGAACGTCCGCTCCGGATCCATTCGTCCTTCCGGAAACCCTAACCCAAGGTTTCTAGGGTTTCTAATTGGGGAAGAAGAAGGAGGAGGAGGATCTCGATCAAACCATACTTTTGTTGTGCGTAGAGTGGAGGCTTTGTTTTTCACTGTTGGATAGCCGGCGACTGTGAGAGGGACGGTTGAGTAGACTGCCGCGAGAAACGTGGACCAATGTAAGAAAATATTTTAACATATTTGTGATTTGTGATGATGGAAAAATCTCTTCTTTATCCATGATAATAATTATTTATTATTTAGTTTGACGAAAAAACAATAGTGATAATAAGGGTAAAGTGCAAAAAACCCCTCGTTAAATATGTGCCTTTTGCACTAAAAGACTTCATGTTCTTAAAATACCCAAAAGTTTGAAATATGCTCATTTTGCCCCCAATTGACAATTTTATACTGGAATTATACTGGAACGATAGCCATCCCACACTTGGCCGAGTGTGCGGTGTGCCGTATTACCTACAGCCGTTCACATGTCGATCCCGATATTTTAAAACACACTGTTAGAGTATAGGCTGGACTCACCCTGGAACCTTTGATCACCAACTGGACTCACCTTATACCGGACTCATCTTGTACTGGAACCACCTGGTATCAGATTCATGTTGTCTGGATTTACTTGGATTTTGCATTTGTTTACATTTACATTCTGGACTTATTATGTTACTTAGTTCAGCTAGATTTATTTTACAGTCTTCATTGCCATCATTCTTCTCTTGTTTTAGTTCTTACTTTCCTTGTATCTTATCTGTTCTCCATACCATCACCTGTATATAAACTGCCATATTCATCAATAAAACTGTCTATAACTGCTTTATAGTTCTCTGTCATTTACTTGGAATTTCTTGATGAGTTGTACTCGTTCCTGTCCTGACTGGACCTGTTGAAAATTTTACAGAGGATGATGAGGAACCCTGCACCCCCTTACTTGGAGCTTGCTTAGTTGACACTCGTGACCTGGACCCCTGGGAAGGTTCAGGCAGCTGCTCCGGATGATACCTTGTATAGTATAGATAGCTTAGACTGTTCTTCTTTTCATGTTTAGCTGTTGCCTTTATTTTCCAGAGTTGTATATTTTAGAGATTGTCACGACCCGCACCCACTGTGAGGGTACGGGTACGTAACCACGCCCAGCCTACGCCGCAGTGTCGGCGGTAGAACGCTGTTCTAAGTCTCTAACTAACCATCAACTCATGCAGTATATAATGTACTCATCAAGATCAACTCCGAATGGAGGACAAGTATAAGATATGGTGTAACTCAATCACAGCCTAAGCACGATAAGATAACACAGAATATCACTAAGAAATTGAAGACAACAAAACTACTAATATAATAACAACAAACTCAAAATCTCAATACATCTCAAGTCTCAAATCTCTATATACAACTCCAGATCTAAACAGGAAAACTAAAACAAGACAGACTAACTAAACTCCCGATCACTCCTGAGTGTCGGGGCCATAGGTAGCTAAGCCATCTCCTGCTCCAAAGCAAGTAGGGCAAATGTCCTCAGGGCAAGCATCTGTAATATTTTCAACAGGTCCAGTCAGGACAGGAACGAGCACAATCTCATCTAGCAAACCCAAGTAAATGACAGAGAACTATAAAGCAGTTATAGACAGTTGTATTGATGAATATGGCAGTTTGTACGAGTAATGATGTAGAGAGCAGTTAAGGTACAAGGAAAGTAAGGTAACTAAACAAGAAGAGAAACATAGCAAAGAAGACTGTAAAATAAAATCTAGCTGAACTAGAGTAACATAATGAGTTCAGATGGTACAATATAAGTCGAGTGTAATCCTAATGTGAGTCTAATATAAGATGAGTCGAATGTAATTCTAATCATTATTCTAGTAAGGTGAATCGAATAAGGTGATACGAATAAGGTGATACGAATAGTGATTCACATGATGTTCTAATAATGATTCGAATAAATTCTCCAAGTGTGTTTTAAAATACTTAGTTAGACATATAAACGGCTGAGGGTAAATCCGGCACATCACACACCTGGCCGGGTGTGGAATGGCTATCGTTCGAATATATTCACAGGGGGTGGTTCGAATAGTGGGAATGTTCACATGTCTAATCAAGTATTTCCCCGCCCATCTAATACAAATGAATCCAAAGTCCGACACATCAATCGAATAAAAGTCCAACCAACATATGAAGATACGAATAGGGTGATTCGAATAGTGATTCGTATGGTGATTCGAATAATAGAGGTAAGACAAGTAAGTATATGTGTCGCATACATGGATTCAGAAATAAAAATACGTGTTTGTAACAGAGAATCACATACAGCTAACTAGAACTGGAGTACAGTAATTGACAAATAAATGAGAAAATTATCAGAGAATGTACTCGCATGTTACTCTGAAAAGAGTAATGAAATATCAGATGTCTGCACCGGAGTCACAATGTCCTAAATAGAGCAGTATGGGTTATGACATGTTCAATACAAGAAAAAATGAAAGCTACAATACAATCTACATGATTTCTAGGCCAATCTAGGTCAAAGTCCAACTCTAGTCAACTCTGGGTCAACTGTCTAGGTCAATGTTGAATTGGTCAACTCTAGTCAAGTCAAACAAGGTTAACTAGGCCCTTTCTAGGTCATATTAGATCTAAGTCAAACTTGGTCTCTTGGGTCCACTATCGATCTAGGGTTAACCACAGGTCAACACTGCTAAAGCTAATCTCATAAGCTAACCATATGCTATTACATACCCTAAGATATCACATATACATGTATTGATATATATATATACAACTATACTCTATAGCTCATTAATGAATTTACACTGTCCTAGGTAACACCAATTACTTTATCTACATATATATATCAATATATGACTAAACTCACATAACCATAATACATAAATTCAACATCCCATTAACCTTACATGCCAACTCTCACATGCTATATCTATATACCATATTCTATACTCTATGACACATCACCTATATACCTATACATATCTATAGATAGACACACACACAGGGGCAACCTTTGTGCCACTGCCCTGCTATAGACAGGGCCTATACTAGTTGCTACTGTTGGTGTAGGCTGCATTGCATAACAATGCAGGCCACTAACCAAGGACACCCTCAAAGTAATCTAATGTGGGATATTCAAACCCCTCTACTCCTTAACTCCATAATACCCTTCCAATGGCAGTACAACCAATGTAAAGGAAATGGAAGTAAACTGAAAATGAGGAAAAAGGAAATCTGGAACCTAACTAAATCCCATTCCAGGTTATGCAAACCTCAGTCCTAGCAGATGTAAAGATTCCATACCAGGCTGATACACATATCTCATTCTATCTCCTAACACAGGTATTAATATCAAGTGTTTAAAATCCTGGAAAAAGTCCTGACATGTGCACATTGCATGATTCAATCCAAAAATAGGATTGGTACAGGCAGCCACTAGTTGGACTGAACATGGCTGATGCCATTCAATCTAAGTCCTAAATAGCTACCAGTAACAATCCTAATGTCAATTCTTGCCACCCATAACCCCTCTATGCACATAGCTTCAATTCAACAGTAAACTAATCAATGTGGAAATCAACCCAAATACACAAAACCTAACTCTAAAAACCAATCCACAAATCTAAATAAATGCCTACTGCTACTCCCTGCTTGCTGCTGCAGTGTATTGAAAAGTCAGGCCAAGCCAAGGCTACAGCTGCCATCCAAATGCAATGCTGCTACTGCCCTGCTTGCTGCTGAAATGCCACTGCAAATGCAAGCCAAGGCAGATCATGCCTGCTGCCCTCCAACTCACACTCACTCTCATGAATCCATATAACCCAAACTCAAAGGAATCCTAAGCCATCATTCAAGAAATGTAAATCAGTGCAATACACTAGATAACAGTGAACTAAACTCAAGTTGTGATAGGAATCAGTGAACAAATGTGTGAACCAAGATCAGGAATATGATTCCCAGGTTCTGACAGTGTCATCAATAGCAGCTGACACAAGAATATACATGTAATTGATCATCAAAAAGTTCAGTTTAGAATAGAAGTTTAAATTCAGGAACTAACACCTGAAACATGTATCAGTCATTATCTCAACAATCAGTCCAATACCCCATTTCGAAATCTAAAACTCTACCCGGTCAATAACCAACATTAACATAGTCTAATACACATGTATAATCGAATTAGTCATGGAAATTAACAGAGAAAAATCAGTTTAGAATAGGGTTTAATTTCAGAATTCAAAACAGGAACTCAGTGCATTGACAGTTGGGTTTTTCAGTCATTAATATACAAACTCATACGAAACCAAACCTAACACCTATCATAAATACTATCGAACTTAACTTCAGCAAGGATAGGAAGGTCACATGGTCATTTGAACCAACTAATTAGGAGAAAATCATAGTTCAATCCCAGGAACAGTGCCAATGTCACAATGTATCAGAAAAAAAAGACAGTTCAGGGAAAAAGAGAAGGAATTCGAAATAAAATAACAAAACAGAGGTTGGTAACATTAATACACATGTTAGGGGATTAAACATGTCGATTAAACACTAATCATTCAGTTTAAATGGAAAGAAAAGTTCAGTTTCGAAAACAGGGAAAATGGTATCAGAAAAAATGATGGGAAGATACAATTTCGAAATCAAAACATTCAAATCAATATACAACACGTGTCAGAGGGTGCACAGACATTGGGACATGTTATTCGTGTCCAGGGAGAGTCCCTCGTGTCCAGAAATTGAGACACGAAGTGTCCAAGAGCCACTGAACCCAATGTTAGAGACAGTGCAATACACTGTCTCGTGCACGTGTGTCGAGCCACAAAGGACACGACACACACATCTACGCGTGTCGTGCACGTGTCCATAGTTAGGGTAGGTCTAGGTGTTCGTATACACGTGTCTGCCTTGTGTCTACGTGAGTCGTGTCCAAAGAAAATAGTGCGTATCAGTGAACGATTTCTGTGCGTGAAATGACAGTGCGTGACCCGTGTGAACGCGATTTCTTCGCACACAGTGCACGAAAGCTCGTGAAATTTTGCATGCGTGATGTCAGTGGGTGCCCGCACGTGCCCACAAATTTTTGTGGCATATAGTGTCGTGTCGTGTCCTGTAGGACACTCGGGCAGCAGGGGACTGCACGAGGCCTGTGCTGTGTCCCGTGCGTACGGTGCGTGTCCGATTTGGACACGAAAAACCCCTAAATTCGTGCTCAGACACATAAATATATAATCTACATATTAAGAGCTATCCAAATATATAATTTGTTTTGAAAAATAATAACATTCAATCCATTGAGACATTCTATCGAACACCTACACAACACTACGACACGTGTCCGATACGGACACCAAACGGACACGAAAATCACCCAAATTTCAGGGACACCTAGGGGACTCCTAGATCTAGCCCTACATGCAAAGAAAACTGAAATTTAAATCAATTTAAAGGGTTTTACCTATGTATGCAAAAAGCTTGGAAAAGCCTCAAATGGGGGATTCTTCCTCTTGGTGCCAAAAGCCCCAAATTGACCCAAGGCTGTGATTAAACTCAGAAATTAGAAAATAGGAGAGTGTTAGGTTCTAATACAAGAAACTAGGATTAAAAAGGAATTAAAATGAATTTATGGGGATTTTTGGAAGAGGGACAATACCTTTCTTTTTCTAATGTTGAAATGAATGAAAGAAGGAGGCAAGCCCTAGAGAATAAGTGTTTATATAGGGTGGGGATCCCTATGGCTGGTCATTTAGGGTTTGGTTAGGGTTAGGGCTTCTAGTTATGGGCCATGGGCCAAGTCATGATCAAAATAAATCATTTAGCCATAAGTCATTTCATGAAACCATGAACCATGACTTAAATGCACTAAACCAAATCCCCTCATTCTAAATTTAGTTTCTAATGACTAAATGTAGGTTAACCTAAGTTAGACTAGGGTCACCATGGCTAGGATTAGGCTCTAGGCTAGTTCACTAGGTCTCAACAAGTCAAGTCAAACTAGAACTCACCAAATCAACAAATCACCAAATAATTCAAATAAGTCAAATGACCAAATTATCCCTAGGCTAAAAATAATAATTAAATTATCCTAATGACGTGGTTAGGCTCTAGGTCATGCAGTCTCTCAGGTTTCACTAGCAGCACATCAAAATCACAAGTCATGACTTAAAACAGTTTTAAATAGTTTAAAAATTATTAAAAATTACCAAAAATCATAATATGAAATAAATATCAATGAATAATAATTATAATTACAAAAATTCAAAAATACCCTCATCTGAAAAACTGGGTGTTACAGAGATATTGGGACTTTGTTATTTCATTCTGCTGTACCTCAGTTGACGATTCTCTTATCTATTTTATCGTGCCATATTCTATCTCTAGATTGTGATTGAGTTGTACCTCTGTGTTGGCCTCCTTATGGAGAGTATTCATATTATGTTAGTTATAGTTCATGACCTAGAACAGCGTTCTACCGCCGACACCGTGGCATAGGCTGGGCGTTGTTACGCTCACGTGCCCTTACTCTAGGGTGCGGGTCGTGACACGTTTTTAGTGGTGGCCCATGCAGGTCGAGTTTATGTAATGGTATTCGAACTAGAGTATCACTACAGCCTGCAGTAGGATTAGGATTATTTTTGGAGGTACTCAATCACATTAGGAAAAACTCTTAATCAGATTCCTTTTGTCTAAAATTGTTGCTTATTGACTTCCCTTTGAATATAAACTGTCCTCCTTTGAATTTTTGCTTCATTCTCAGAAATTGCTTCTTGTTTTGATCTGTTTTCATGATGGTTATGAAGACACGATCTCATCACTTCGGTTCGGGGAATACTATCGAGAGGCTGGCCACCTCTCGTCCTGTTCACCAGGGCCTCGAGACCGCAGCTCTTGTTGTGCCGACTCAGGTTGGCATTTCTGCTACATTAGAGGTGCACCTCTATCTGTACAGAGATTTTCTCCCGTCATTTTTGATTTCTCTCAACAGCGGTGATTCATGCAGCATCAGCAGCAGACCAGAGGAAACTAGCAGGGCGAGCTATCGTCAGAACAGTCAAGGATGCACAGACCATTAGAGATCTTGCTGCAAGTTCCGTTTTTCTCAATTCTATTCCCGAAATTATCTTTTTATAACTCCCTTGAAATCTGATTCCATCTGTTCCTTGCTGATTAATTTATTTTGTCATGTTGTTCTTTTGTTATGTTGTTTTTCTTCAAAAATCATATGGGCTAGGTCACCTAAATCATGGGATCTAGAATCTTCGATAGTCGTGTTAGTTGGCATAGCGAGGACATATAGTCAGATTTTTGATGTATTTCTTGGGTATAGGAATTTAAGGTTTTCGCCGTCGCATGCGGCAATACGAAAATTTTAAATACCATGAACCTAGAGGTACGTACCTTAGTCAAGGACTCTGTGATTATCGTAGCCTTGCTCACTAGCATGATGAAGACTCTAGATAACATAATTTTGGGCAGACGGATATGATTAGCAGATTGTATCTTGAGAAGGTTTAAAACATCATACCCTTTTTATTGTTATAAATGACTTAGAAGTAGGGATATTTAGTTTGTAGAGCTTGTTCATAGGTAGTTCCTTCATAGTATATATGATATGGTGACTTGTAGAGTGTCTGTACCCTAGAGGTGATAGTTAGCATTGGTACTAGAATAGTAACCTATTGCAGATAATTCTCCTGTTATCTATAATACCAACCAATTTATACATATAGGATGTTAGTATGCCATACAACCTTGATGATTATTTATTGTTTCCTCTATCCTTCCAGTGAGGCACCCAGTGACCAGAGCCCGTCCTTGAGTATAGTTGTAATTCACCTAAGACTGAGAGGCCTATATACATATAGATTGCAGGTGAGATACTTAGGATATATGTAATGGGTTGTGGTTCTTGAGCTTATATATATATGTGGTATTTGGGATTGGTGTGCTTAGCTTGTGGGTAATTAGTTATGGGTGACTTGATAGGATTTGGAAGTTAGAGCTAGCCTATTATCGAGTTTTCTTTTGCTAATCTCTAGTTGCCAACACTAGGTAGCTGTAATGCCTGTGTTCGTATTACGTATTTTGGGAATACGTATACGTATTTTTATTCTGTATTGCCTGATTCCTTGTTTAGCTCTCGGCTTGGTTTAACTCTCGGTTTGGGTTGGCTTGGTTCGGCCGGCCCAATGCTTGGTTCATCATGGGCCAAGGGTGGAACACCTTAGCCTATGCTTCTTCTTCATTTCTACCACAACCCCCTTCTTTATTATCCCTACCAACCTTCTCTCTCCTCCATAATTCTCATTTACTTCTCCTTCCCCTACCATTACTCTTCTCCACCAACCAAGAACACCATAGGCAAGTGCAACTTGCTTCCACAAGAGAACTCCTTTTGATGGTTTCATTAGCTTCTCCTCATGATTCTAAACCACATTAGAACTTGTCATTTTCCATTTTGAGGCTTTAATTCTTGTAGATCTAGAGTCTTGCTATTTTCGGATTTTGGTGTTTTGATCTATCAAACTTCCTTGTTTTCAAGTTTTGATGGTTTCATGTTGTAGAGAATTTTATTCTACCCAATTTTGACCTTTGGAAAGTTGGATTCGGACTTGTTTTGACCAAGATATAGACAATTGAAGCTTTCAACTTTAGAGTTCTTGATGTTCTTGCCATTTAGAGAAGACAGTGAACAGTGAGCTAGCTTTTTAGCTTACGCCACTGAGTTGTACGCTGCTCTTTAGCGAGCGTACGCTAGCTCAAGCGTACGCAGTCTTGAGCGTACGCTAGCTTGAGCGTACGCTGACCTGTAGCTTGAGCGTGTCCTTGTGTACGCTGACCCTTGCGTACGCTTCCCATTGGAAGTGTATGGACCCTTTGGTACGCTAGCTTGAGCGTACGCTGACCTGTAGCTTGAGCATGCCCTTGTGTACGCTGACCCTTGCGTACGCTTCCCATTGGAAGTGTATGGACCCTTTGGTACGCTAGCTTGAGCGTACGCTGACCTGTAGCTTGAGCGTACGCGTGCCTTGGTACGCTAGCTTAAGCGAGCAAGGTGTACGCTGGCCTGAGCGTAGCTTGCACTGAGCGTATGGCCTTTGGCTGACTTGGCCTTATGTCAGCGTGTTAGATTTGGTTTTATTTTCCTTAAGCTTGGCTCTTTTATAGCCCTGTATATTGATATTTTATTAGATATTTTACGTCCATTTTATATTCTTACGCCTTTTGTCCTGAACTTGATAATTGCGAATCTACTTGATATGTTTGGAATTGACAATTGAGCATGACCTGATAGTGACCCGTAGTGGTGCACTCCTGACATGAGTAACCTGACATGACCTGATAGTGGCCCATCGTGGCGCACTCCTAACAAGTACACTTGACCTGATAACCTGACATGTTATACCTTGATAAGCTGTTGCGACGGCTACCTGACATGACATGACCTGTATAATAACCTGGACACTATGGGCGATTGTGCTTGTATAAATAATCCAGTCTTGTCTTGCATCATGTCTAGGAGGGGACTCCTGAGTACCACGGTCAGGAGTACCTATTGAAATAAACTAAGGACTAACAACTAGATTAATACATTAGTCATGAAGAGATTTCCCAGCTACAGGCAATCCCGTTACCTGGGCACACCTTGGGATTTGTAGCCTGCCGTCGAGTAGGGCACATTTACAGCACACTGTCATGTGTTGCACCCTTCAAGCTACCTAAGGGTACATTCGTTTCCTGGACGATGTACCCACCTGAATTCAACTCTAATCTTTTAACCCGGGGAACCTGGATGGTCTGCAGGGCTTGTGGCTGTGGAATAATCTCACTGCATCTTGTTAGTAATTAGGCTTGTGATAACCCTAGTTAGTTAAAGTATCAAGCCGTAATTCTTGCTTGGCCGTGAAGTGATTGGATGGAGTCTAACCAGTCTAGTCTTGCCCTGATCCTGTTCCAGATTATTGAATGACCAGAATGCTTGTATTTATTTTACCGATAAATGGTGAGAATTCCAAGTTCTGTTCAGACGAAGGGTTACAACCCTGGTCCTTGTTTGGTTTATGGATTGTAATCTGGTTATCTGAATAGTTCCATGGTTATCTCGTCGTATATCATCCTGGTGTATTTTCTTTATTCCCAGTTCTTACTTTTATTTATATCTTTTGCTGATTGCTGGTTTTAGTTCTTAAGTGAAGCTTCCTTTGTGGTACTTGCTCTTTCTGGGGTCTGACCCAGCTGGTTTTGTGTGGCCAGATTTCGAAACAGCTCCAGAGGATCTACCGACCTTCCTGCCAAATGGTGGCCACTAGACGGAACCCTGACAACGAGTGGGTTATTTTTGGCTCTTCCACTCTATTGTAAAAATATTCTTTTGAGGCGTTTAGCCGACGAGCACCTGTTTAGCTCGATTGCACTTACTTACTGTCTGCCTACGGGCTGTAACATGATTAACAGATCCTAGGGTTGATCATGTATGACTAAACTCTTGCTAGTCCTGACATTTTGTAACGACTAGCTTCATGATCAACTGAATATATAATGTTTGGGACGCCTTACTATTGTATATTTAATGATCATACATCTTGTGACTTTTACTTACTTGCTTGTGATTGAGACACTAGGCTTGTTCACGACCTTAAGAGACTGTTGGCTTGTAGATAAACCCTCATGTATCTAGACAGCCGTGACCGTGTAGCGAGATGGATTCCATTTCATATACGTAGCTGGCTATGTCTGCCCCCGCTCTCCAGTATTCTGGATCTGGGGCGTGACAGTAGCTAGCATAGGTAAAATCCTAAGAAGTTGACCAGCTAATGACCAAGTACTAGGGTATTGAGAAAATTGACTAGTGATTGACCCTTGACTATGTTTGACCTAGAAGGGGTACGATCATCTTAATTTCGAGGACAAAATTTTTATAAGGTGGGTAGGATTGTAACACCCAGTTTTTCAGATGAGGATAATTTTAAAATTTTGTAATTATAATTATTATTTAAGGATATTTATTTCATATTATGATTTTTAGTAATTTTTAATTATTTTTAAACTATTTAAATTCATGACTTATGATTTTGGTGATTTGATAGTGTAACACTAGAGACAGCTTAACCTAGAGCCTGACTATGTGATTAGGGTGTTCCATTTATCATTTCCAGTTTGAGGGTATTTTTGTCATTTTGAATTTAATTGAATTTAATATATATTATTGGAATTTAATATATTATTAAGAATGGTGTGATTTTAATATTATTTAATTGATTGCCATGTATTGTGATTAGCCTAACTTGGTTTGGACCCAACCTAGATTAGTCATAGATAGTCTCAGCTAACCATGGTTAGTGATTATAAGTATTAATTATATTTATTAGAATTAATATGATTTTTAGTGATTTTTAGTAGAATTGATTTTGGGCCTATAGTTGACTTTGACTAGTGTTGACTAGAAGACTAACCTAGTGACTAACCTAGGTTAAGACCACTTGGTTAGGTTAAGTAAACTTGGTTTGACCTAATTTAGTGAAGTTTAAGTCATAGGAACTTGTTTGGAGAGATTTGGAGTTGATTTGACTAATATGGCTTATGACTTCATAAGTCATGATTAATGACTTGACTTATAGCCCATAGGCCCACACCATGAACCAAACCTAACCCTAATCAGCCCATGGCAGCCACTATTGATCCTTTCCCCCTATTTAACCCCCTCCTAGAATTTAGGGCTAGCCTTCATTGGGATTTGTGCAAGTTTTGGAAGAGGTGAGTCTCCATCTTTCTAAAATCATAGGAAATCCATTTCAACTCCATTTTCCTTCAAATCAATTGCATTAGGACCTAATTCTTCTATTCTTTCTGTTTGTGTAAGAATATTTCAGAGTAGGATCAATTTATGGGAGTTTTTTAGGCTTGGAGAACCATTCCATTTTGGGCTTTTGTGAGCTTTGCACATCAATAGGTATAATCTATTCTAATCCATGAAATTCCTGTTTAATTGCATTTCTAGGATGCCCTAGCCCTAACCTAACTGTAGGAATAGGAATCCCCAAAGGTTGTGTCCATTTCGTGTCCTAACAGGACACGTATCAGTGTCATGTTTGATGTGTTTGTTGAAATGCCTCAATGGGCATTTTGTGTGAATTTTGGGTTTGTGTTTGAATAGAAAAATAGGTTTTGGTCTCGCTTACACGTTTATGTAGTTTGTGTCGAGTCTTAGTGTCGTGTCGAGTCGTGTCGGGCACGTGTACACGCGGTCGTGCATACGCGCGCGCGGGCACTGTGCATGCCCTGCACTTCGGGGGACACAGCGCCTAGGACATGCCTCCTCGACACGTGAGACTCGACGTATAGCTCGGGGCCGACACTGACACGGGGATTCCCAAGTTTCAGGGCCCCACGTGTCGTGTCGGACACGCACGAGCGTGCGCACGGGGAATACACTGTCTCAGTGGCTGTCGTTTTTAGCCACTGATACGCGTGTCACGTGTCGCGTACACGCGACGTGGACACGTGTCAGGGTGCCCTATCCCTAGCCCTAGTCTAGGTCGACCCTGGGACATAACCATGTGGGTTGTGTCGTGTCGTGTCTTGTACACGAACTCGGGGAACACGTGCACGATGATGCACAGTTTTTGCACTGTTTTGTATTTTTAATTCATTGGACACGTTTGTGTCCACTTTGATGGACACAAACCACTTGTGTGACACGTACACATTGTGTATTGATATTACCAATCCTAAAATTTGTGTCTTAATGTAATTTTCATAGTTAATTCCCTATTTCCCTATTTTCCTGATACACACATTATGTCCATATGTCACTGTTTGATTCCAGGTTTTAAATCCGATTTTTAGCATCATTTTAACCCCCTAGCCACTGTTAAATTCATGGTTTTTAATCTCTAATATGTGTACCTACATGATATCTATTTGTATGAGGAAATTGGAATGTTTTGATGTGGTTTTGAATTCATAAATCTGGGTTTCATTTAAGGACTGTTTTTGAACTATTTTGTTTTGGTTTTATGTCAATATGTTAACTGATGTTGATTCCTTAAAACTGAGAATAAAGTTAGGAAACTTTTTTCACTGTTATGGGATGTGTATTAACTGAGTATTGAACTGGTTTCAGTAGGGGGTTGTTCATGTGAAAACTGGAAATGAAGTTTAGGTTTAATTGGTTTTTATATGAGCTGTTTGTTTAATAGTTAAAACTGAGATTAGAGGGGGGGAATCCCTATGTAAATCTGAGAATGGTTTGTGTCAACATGAGTTTGTTTCACTGTTTTAATTCCAGATTTTCTCATGATGTTGCTCACTGTTTTCACCCTCATTATTCACCGATTTTTCACTGATTACACTGTTTTTTCCTGCACACTATTGTCACTCACATTCCCATGATACACCCTTTACACACTTATGTAAATTGTTCACTGTTTTCTATAGTTCACTGTTTTTGCAGCATGTTCCTATAACACTGTTTTCATGTCTACACACACACACTCTATACCTCACACTCTCTCATGACCCACACACATACACTAGTATATATATATGCCACTCTCTTATGACACACACCCTCTATCTGATACACACACACACACATACACTTGGACACATATTTATGTGTCCCTCTCTATGCCTATGCATATATGTATTTATTAACCTATAGGTTGTATGCTAAATCACATTAGCCTATAGGGTGTTTCTAGTTATATTATTTAATGGATCTATATGTGTACTATATATTAGATATATATATGTGTTATGTGTATAGATGTTTTGTAGGTTGTATAGACTTGGGTTAGCCTATGGCCTAGTCTCTTAGCCTATGGCCTATGGTTGTGTTGCTTAGCTAGTAAGCCTAGAATAGACTAGTGTAGTCTTGTTAGACTTAGAATAGCCTTGTTAGTCTAGTGTAGACTAGTTTGACTTAGGTTTGACTTGGTTGACCTAGTTTGACTTCTAGGGTTGACCAGAGTTGACCAAGAGTTGACTTTGGTCTAGTTTGACCTAGATTCATGTAGAACGCATTGTAGTGCATATTATTACCATTCTGGACTTGTTGTGACTTGTGCTGTTCTAATAGGAGCCAAACACCACTCCTCGGACAGTACTTTCGTCTTGGACATTCAGTTAGCAGGCGAGTACATTCTCTGATAGTTCTTCCATTTACTTGTCGTTTACTATACTTCAGTTGTAGCTAGTTCTATTTGATTCTGTATTACAAACACGATTTGATATTACTGGATCCATTTCATGCGACACTCACTTATTAAGTCTGGCCTCTATTTTGGAATCACTACTGGAACCATCTACTGGAATCACCTACTGGAACCACCTATTGGAATCATCTACTGGAACCACCCTGGAATCATTTACTGGAACCATTCGTATACTGGCTGGACTTATACCTATTTTGTGTCGGATTATGGATTCACATGTACTTGCTGGGAAGAGAAATATTGGAATAGGCATGTGAACATACCCAAATACTGGAACCACTCCTTTGGAATTATACTGGAACGATAGCCATCCCACACTTGGCCGAGTGTGCGGTGTGTCGTATTACCTACAGCCGTTCACATATCGATCCCGATATTTTAAAACACACTGTTAGAGTATAGGCTGGACTCACCCTGGAACCTTTGATCACCAACTGGACTCACCTTATACCGGACTCATCTTGTACTGGAACCACCTGGTATCAGATTTATGTTGTCTGGATTTACTTGGGTTTTGCACTTATTTACATTTACATTCTGGACTTATTATGTTACTTAGTTCAGCTAGATTTATTTTACAGTCTTCATTGCCATCATTCTTCTCTTGTTTTAGTTCTTACTTTTCTTGTATCTTATTTGTTCTCCATACCATCACCTGTATATAAACTGCCATATTCATCAATAAAACTGTCTATAACTGCTTTATAGTTCTCTGTCATTTACTTAGGATTTCTTGATGAGTTGTACTCGTTCCTGTCCTGACTGGACCTGTTGAAAATTTTACAGAGGATGATGAGGAACCCTGCACCCCCTTACTTGGAGCTTGCTTAGTTGACACTCGCGACTTGGACCCCTGGGAAGGTTCAGGCAGCTGCTCAGGATGATACCTTGTATAGTGTAGATAGCTTAGACTGTTCTTCTTTTCATGTTTAGCTGTTGCCTTTATTTTTCAAAGTTGTATATTTTAGAGATGTTGGGACTTTGTTATTTCATTCTGTTGTACCTCAGTTGAGGATTCTCTTATCTATTTTATCGTGCCATATTCTATCTCTAGATTATGATTGAGTTGTACCTCTGTGTTGGCCTCCTTATAGAGAGTATTCATATTATGTTAGTTATAGTTCATGACCTAGAACAGCGTTCTACCGCCGACACTGCGGCGTAGGCTGGGCGTTGTTACGCTCTCGTGCCCTTACTCTAGGGTGCGGGTCGTGACAATGCGTACTAAACTCCCACTATCTGTATGGGGCTATACAATTTTGCACGCTGCAAATTTGGTCCGTCTGAGGCCCATGGCCACCCAACCACTTTCTGCGTACCAGCTGGTTACTGGATGTGAGCCTGACGTCTCACATTTACGTGTGTTTGGGTGCCTAGTCAATGTTCCAATTGAGCCGATAAGACGTTCAAAATTTGGACCTCAGAAGCGACGGGAAATATATGTCGGTTATAACTCCTCGTCCATTATTCGCTATTTAGAGCCCTTGACAGGCGATCTCTTTATCGCGAGACACGCGGATTGTGACTTTGATGAGGCAATCTTCCCGTCGTTAGGGAGAGAAATGTACGCTAACGTTGATGAGGAACGACGTGAATTAGCGTGGCATGTGCCCGCTTTTGCTCATCATGATCCCCCCTCTGCACATAGTGATAAGGAAGTGCAGAGGATTCTAGGTCTGCAAGATATTGCAAATCAAATGCCAGACGCATTTAGCGACCTAGCAAAAGTCACGAGATCAATTATACCTGCTGCAAATGTGCCTGCAAGGATAGACGTCCATGAGAGACGCCATGTTCCTGTGAAACATGTTGCTCCGGTCGAACCCGCCGAGCAAAGGACGCTGCCATCGACCGTCCAGTCCGCCGCTATTCCCAAGAAGAAGGGAAGACCGGTTGGTTCCAAAGATGTTCTACCCCAGAAGCGGAGAAATCTTGTTGAAAGCGTTTTGCCACATGAGATCATTAAGGATCACGGTAATGTATTAGAAGAGCGCATTCCAGATGAAACGCCTATTCCTAATCATGCCGATAACCTCGAAATATCCGTCAAGTACGCTAGCTTAGACGATATTTTGAAGCGAAACGAAACTGTCATCGATGATGTGTTCATATACTCAGTGGCCACTGACATTATGAGCAATGATGACATGAAACCTCGCAGCGTTGCCGAGTGTCAACGACGAACGGACTGGCCACAATGGAAACAAGCAATCCAGGCTGAATTAGATTCCTTAGCGAAAAGAAGCGTGTTTGGACCTGTAGCTCTAACACCACCCAATGTTAAACCAGTTGGTCACAAATGGATTTTTCTAAGGAAGCGTAATGAGAATAATGAGATTGTGCGATACAAGGCTCGCCTTGTGGTGCAAGGCTTCTCACAACGCCCTGGAATTGATTACGAGGAGACGTATTCCCCCGTAATGGACGTCATAACGTTCCGCTACTTAATCAGTTTAGTAGTTTCCGAAAAACTGAATATGCAGCTCATGGATGTGGTCACAGCCTATCTCTACGGGGATTTGGACACAGAGATATACATGAGAGTCCCTGAAGGACTAAAGATGCCTGAATCAAGTAGTTCCCGACCACGGAACGCGTTCTCGATTAGACTGAGGCGTTCGCTATTGTAATGACCATTGTTTGTATTACGTATTTTGGAATACGTGTACGTATTTAGACCCGTATTGCATGTTTCCTTGTTTGGTTCGGCCCAACTTGACTTGGTTCAGCTTGGTTTAGCATGGTTCAGTTTTGTTTGATTTTAATATGAACCAAACCACTCCCACCTACCACCACCTTCATTAAATATCCTACCACACAATTCTCTCTCCTCATTTACTCTTTTTCTTCCCCACCATTACTTCTCCACCAACCTGAGAGAGTGGAAGGTTTAGGCAAGTGCACCTTGCTTCATGGAGGAAGTCCATTTTTATTGTTCCATTGTCTTTCTCATGTGTTTCTAACCCACTTTAGTACTTGGCATTTTTTTATTTCCATGGTTAAATTCTTGTAAATCTAGCTTTGTGGTATTTTCGGTTTTCGGGAGTTTTGATCTATCAAACTTGCATATTTTGCTAAGTTGATGATCTCATGTTGCGGAGAATTTCGTTTGGTCCAAATTTGACCTATAGAATTTTGCTAAGCCGCATGGACATTTCTAGCAATCAGCCGCATGGCTTTACATAGACTTGTATTATTTAATCTTCAGTACATCTGCAATTGCTTGCAAATGTTAATTATAGCCGCATGGGAACATACTTGGCCACCCTAGCATTAAATGCATGTACGTGGGAGCTAAGCTTAGCATTAATGCTTGGCCCCATTATCATGGCTTAGCATTTAATGCTTGCACCCATAGCATTGCATGCATCAGCATACATGGGAAAACCATTCTTGGCCGCATGGGGACCATTTTCAGCCGCATAAGGAAATATTTATAGCCGCATACAGATGCCAATAGTCAGCCGCATGATTATTAATATTTAATATTTAATGCATGTGCTGGCAAGCTTGCTTGCAAGCTAATTATTAATGCATGTGTTCTTTAAATGCATTATTTAATGCGTGGGTTAGCAAACTCTGCTTGCATGCACACGTACAGTAGCGAGCCGCATGGACATTATATTTTTTGTATATTTTAATGCATCCAGCCGCATGCATTATGCTTAGAGCCGCCTGCATATTAGAGCCGCATGCATATTTTGCATTTAGCCGCATGCTTAATGCTTAGTGCCGCATATGCTTGCATGATGTTTGAAGCATTCAGCCGCATATGATTATGCTAACATTTAATACTTTGCTTAAAGTACTAGGCTTAGAGCCGCATGTGCATACCAAAGCATTATTGCTAAATGCTTATGCTAGCATTTAAATGCTTATGCTAGCATTTAATGCTTATGTTGGCATTTAAATATTTAAATGCTTAAAGCATTAATGCTTAATGCTGGCATTTGATATTTAATGCTTAAAGTATTAGGCTTAAGGCTTAATGCTAATATTTAATATTTAATGCATATTTTGTATTATGCTTAGTGCATTGTGCTTTATGCGAGTAGGCTTTAGCTAGCATGCATGTATAATTTAGTTGGCCGCATGGCCTCTATTTAACATTCGTGACCGCATGGCCTTAGCATAAATTGTAGCCGCCTGCACAATTAATATTTAATTACTAAATATGTGCGTGTGCCAAAATTAATTGTTCTCTGACACGATGGTGACCCGTTGTGGTGTACTTTGGACATGACATGATAGTGGCCCGACGCGGCGCACTCCTGACAGTGAACATGACATGACAAGATTGAATGGCCTGGACACCGTGGGTGACTGTGTTTGTACAATTGAACTGGTAATGTTTGCATCATGTCTAGGAAAGGGATCCCTGAGTACCACGGTCAGGGGTACCTACTATAAATGGCTAAGGCTAATAACTAGAATAATTCAGTAGTCATGAGAAATTTTTCCAGTTACAGGCGATCCCGTTATCCCGGCCACCATTGTGGGACTTGCAGCCTGCCGACGAGTAGGGCACAAGTCCCAACTCACTGATATATGGAAAGAATGATGCACTGCTTAATGAACCCAAGTCCCCTGGATAACCTGGATTAGCTGCAGGGCTTGTGGCTGGAGGAACATCTCACTGCATGTTGTGATAACTCTAGTTAGCTAATATAGAAAGCCGTAGTCACTGATTGGCCGGGAACAATTGTATGGTATGGTTTTCAGTGTTCGATTATTGCAAGCTTGATCGCATGATTGTCGCTTTTAACAATAAAGATCAGGGGCTAAGTTCTGTTCAGGCGAAGGGTTACAACCCCGGTCCTTGTTTGGTTTAAGGGTTGTAACCTGGCACCCGGAGCAGTTCTGAGTCCTCTCATCGTTTATTGTCTCATTGCACCCCACATCACGTTTGTAATGTTTTACCTTACCAACAAGATTGGAGACAGAGTTCTATTCAGGTGAAGGGTTACAACCCCGGTCCTTATTTGGTTTAAGGGTTGTGACCTAGTTACCTGAATGGTTCCCTCGTACTCCATTATGACTGTTGTTATTCTTTACTTTAAGTTCTTTTAACTGCTTTATATATATTATTTTCTGATGTGCTGGTTTAGTTCTTAAGTGAAGCCTCCTTTGTGGCACTTGCTCTTTCTGGGATCTGACCCAACTGGTTTTGTGTGGCCAGATTTTGGAGCAGCTTCAGAGGATCTACCGACCTTCCAGCCCGATGGTGACCATCAGGAGTGACCAGGGCAAGGAGTGGGTTTATTTTTTGCTCTCCCACTCTATTGTAAAAATTTTATTTTGAGGCGTTTAGCCGACGAGCACCTGTTAGCTCGTATTGCATACCTTATTATTGTCTGCCTATGGGCTGTAACATGATTGACAGATCCTAGGGTTGATCATGTATGACTAAACTCTTGCTAGTCCTCACATTTTGTAATGACTAGCTTCATGATCAGCTGGATATGTAATGTTTGGGACGCCTTACTATTGTATATTTGGTGATCTTACATCTTGTAACCTTACTTGCTTGCTTGAGATTGAGACAGTTAGGCTTGCTATTGACCATAGGAGACTGATGGATTGTAGCTAAACCCTCATATATCTAGACAGCCGTGACCGTATAGTGGGATGGATTCCATTTCATTATACGTAGCTGGCTATGTATGCCCCCGCTCTCCAGTATTCTGGTTCTGGGGCGTTACATGGTTTAAGTGGTGGCCCATGCAGGTCTTGTAAATCAAGATATGTGAGAGTTTACCGAATAGATATCTCAATCATTATTCGCCCTTGATCTCTGCCCGTATCTTCTAATCCCTAAGATTCTCGACCTGATCACATGCTTGTATCGTTGATCTGTCTTGGTTTGTCCTTATTATTCCTTGTGTCGTCTTCTTCAGCGGCATTGTTCCTGGACCTGCCGATCCGCAAGGCGAAGCGCTTCCCGTGGACCAGCAGCAACAAGAAGATCAGGCCCAGCACTCAGGAGCAGCCTCCCGAGCCATGCCTTCCGGAGATCCAGAACCCCCGGTGCAGTCAGCCCAGCCCGCGAGGCGGGACGATGGAGCGTTGGTTGGACTTATCAGGGAGTTGCTTGCATCGCAGGATCGTCGAGGAGATGCCTTGCATCAGGCAGTGGCCGATGCTCTAGACAGAGGTGGACATCATGGGAGTAATACAGCGAACAGTTTCAAGAGCCTGAACCCTCCATTCTTCGATGGCAGCGAAGATGCTATCGCTGCCGATGCGTGGCTTCAGGACACAAAGGTGATATTGGAAGCAGCGAAGACCCAGAAGATGAGAAGGTGGCCGTGGTGCGCCTGCAGTTATTGGATCTAGCCCGCAGCTGGTGGGCGGCGCAGGCAGTTGGATTTGTCATGACCCGCACCCGGATATACGGGTACGAATATGTGGGCCACGCCCAGCCTACGTCGCAGTATCGGCGGTAGAACGCTGTCAAGTATACTATACTAACTACAACATCTAAAGATCCATAACTAGAAATATACTCATGTCACATCACGAAAACTAAGGAAGATAAGACAAGAAATAATAACAATATCACTAGAACAACTAGAATCTATAGTGATCATAAGACATGAAAATAAAGAAGGAACAACAAGACTAACTAAGGATAACTACCAGGCAACTCACATAGAAGAATAGTAAGATCCACCTCAGCTAGCAACATCATGAAGTCCAATACTGAGGGCACAACTATTCCTAAAATTTTGTCAACATATCCAGTCAGGATGGAACGAGCACAAATCTCAAATAACAATTCTAGTTAGACGATATTAAAAATATAGCAGTAAATAGAGAGAATATACAAGAAATCATGAAATGTACATGTGAGTATCATGGCAAGGTAAGCTGTAAATCTAGAGCTAGAACAAGGCAAGTAAAACTGATCATGGCATGTACAAGAATCAAGAATCATCTATCTAGGTGTGTGAGTACTAGCTACAATATGTGGCCGGCTTGGGAACTTGCACAATAGTAACAGGCCTGGCTAACTATACGTGGGGTGTATGATCAACAATCACAATCAATAGGTGCATAATAGGCTTTGACAACACATCTACACTAATACTCCCCGTCCCCCGACTAGTATAGTGGATCCAACCATGACACATCATGACACGCGATTCTCCGAGAGGGTAGCTAGCCTTCGCAGGAATCGTGTCTATACAATGCACAAGGAACAAGAAAAACTTGCACAAGATATACCAAGGAAAGCGAGGAATAACATCTCATGACGGGATCCAGAGAAATACCAATCCGTGTGAACAATGTGTCAAGAGAACAAGGATATCTACACTAAATACAAGAAACATAAACGATATCATAAAACAGAAATATTATCAGAGAATGTACTCGCCTGCGATGTGATGGATAAGTCGACTGAGTCCAAGAACAGTGCCTCGAGGACCTATAGATGGAATACTGTATCAATATAATGGTTTGGAAGTGAAACCAAGTCATACTGAGTCAAAATAGGTCAATACATGCCAAACTAAGTCAGTCTAGGTCAAACATGGTCAAACTAGATTGTACAGGGTCAATCTAAGTCATATTAGGCCAAACAAAGTCATACTAGGTCAAGACAGGTCTAGTTAGGTCAACCTTGGTCATAGGAGAACATTGGAAGTCAATCCGAATCAAACTAGGTCAAAAATTGACTTACAGTTGACTTTTGGTCAACGGTCAACTCTGGTCAACTCTAGGTCAACCCTAGGTCAACGGTGACTAACAGTTGACTTTTGGTCAACCGTTCAAGTCTAATAGAATTTGGGACTAAATTGGGTAAATTGTTGACCCATAGTTGACTTTTGGTCTAAAAAGTCAACCGTGGTCAACCAAGGTCAAGACTAGGTCTAGGCGACTATTTCTAATCATTACCAACCCTTACAACTGTAAGCCCCTGTTTTTCAAATTTCATATTAATTAGTGTTAATTAAATTTTAGTGTCAATTTAGCCTTAAAATAATTATTTAAATTTTTAGGAATTTTTCTAGAATTTCTAAATGATTTTTAAATGAGTTTTACATATTAAAAATATTATTTTGTAATTTATTTAAATGTTTTAATATCACTTTGCAATTATTAGAATTGTTTTAATACAGATTTGTAATTATTTAAATTGTTATTATAGCAGTTTGTAATTTAGGAATTGTTTTAATTCAGTTATGCAAATTAATATTTGCATTTAGTTATAGAGGGGACCTAATTGTAAAAATCTAAAGTCAAAGGGCCTATCTGCTAACCTACCGTACCCCCCCACGATCGGGCTCACCCACCCCCGACGACTGCCACGCCGACGGCGACCCGCGTTCTCCGGCCAGCGCACAGCCCCCCGACCGACCTAGGACCGACCTAAGGCCCTATTTAAACTCCCCGCCTCTCCCCAGACTCGACCCTAACCCTAACCGACCACCCCAACCCCCCTTTCTTCCCCGATAAACCTAAACCCTAACCCTAACTCCGGCGACCCCCAGCGCCGCCTCCACAGCCGTCGTCGTCACCAACCACCACCACCATTCGATGCGCCCTGTCGAGACGACCCCAGTGCCACCGGAGCGCCGCCGTCCCGACGCCTCCTCCGCCGTCCACGACCTTCAAATCCCTCCTCCGAAGCCGGACACGTAAGTAACAGACCTGAGTTCGTGTCGTGCGTGTCTCGAACTCACGCACGACGTTCGCCTGGACACAGGGAACCTAGCTATAGGTCTGGACACGGGAGAATCGACTCGTACGTGTCGTGCTAGCCCAGACACGTATATACCTGTGTCCCTAACTGTTCGGACACAGGCTTGTGTTTATTATTTTTTTTATGTTTTTGTTAAACAAAACCTAATAAAATTAACCTAAGTTCTATCCCTAACACAAGCCACGGGCTGACCCCCTGGCCAGCCCGTCCTAACCTAACCCCCCCCCCCCCCCCCCCCCCGTGCAGGCTCGGGTTCGAGCCCCCCTCTTCCTTTCTGTTTCTTTTCTTTTTCTTTTTTCTGTTTCTTTTCTTTTTCTTTTTCTGTTTTATATATATATATATTTATATATATATATGTATATATATATATTAGTATATATATATGTATATACTGTATTTTGACAGTATTTTATATGTATGTATATATATATATTTTCATGTGTATATATATATTATTATATATATACACTTTATAATTAAGTGTTTTCTTATATATATATATATATATATATATATATATATATATATATATATATATATATATATATATATACACTTTATAAATTAAGTATTTTCCTTATACATGGATATATGTACTTTCAACATATGTATGTATATATTTATTTTGTATAATTTTACCTTATTAAAATATTAATATTATTTTTGCACTTTTACCAAATTGTATTTTAGTGTATTTAAATTACTACAACCATTTGGTGTCCAAGCCTAGCATGGGTTTTTGGGCCCAAACGTGTTTTCACACATTCAAGACCTGTACAAGTCATATTGGACTTGATTCATGGCCTTGGGTCCTGTATTTGAACTTTGGTTCAAATTATATACATGGACAAAATACGCAGATAATTAATTATTTAATTTCAATAGTGTGTAATGCTGTTTTTGGATTTCTAAAAATACTTAAAGTACCGCTAAAATTATGAAAAAATAGTATTTAGATACTATGTTAAGTTAGCTAATTTAGTATAATTTTTATAGTATTTAAATTATAGTTTTGCCACTAGTTTGGCATATGGAACCAAAACTCCTTTTCTGTATACTTAGGAAAACTGATTTTTTATAAAATACTTGTACTGGTTAATAAATTCCAGGAAAATTATAATAAATTTCTATGATTAACTAGGATCACTTCGATACTTTACTTTAAGTAAAACTAGGCTTTTTGTCTATCTCAAAAATTGCTAAAAACACAATGATCTTTTGATTTAATTATTGATTAATTACGACTTGTAACTTTTTGTGTTACTTTGAGCTTTAGCCGTGTTGAACCTCACCCCTCACTAGTGTAAAGACCCTAGAAAGTAGTTAAAGTAGTGTGTCACCCCACATTGGTCTCCTATGCCAAAGTCATTATTTTGGCTAGGTGCCCAGTCACAGTCGTGTTTCACCAATTAGTGTCCTAGTGTTTTAGCTTAGTGTAAAAGCTAAGTTTATGTATTTATTTCTACAGTGACGAGTTACCGGACATCCATAGCACTTTTATCGCAGCTTGTTTTGTTTTGCTTTGCTAGAGGCAAGTACTTTCTACGAACTTTACATATTGTCACATAAATGAACTGCAAACCCCACCATGTTAAATGCTGATCCTTGGGGTAGCAAGTTAGATCTCTACATGTTGTACTTTCAGTTACTACCATGCTTAGAACAGTCTTGATGTATCTCTCACATGATTAGAATATGGGTTATGGGGAAACTGTTAGTAGCGTACGTGATCATGCCCCCTTACTCGTACGTACGTACCGAGCAAGGTTGACATTCTATGTATACCTTGTCGTAGGCGTACCAGCTGTATTTGTACGTATGTACATCTATCGCTTGTTTTACTTGTACGGAAGTACATTTTATATACTTGTACCACAGTACATTTTACACCTATTGACGATCACGTACCTGCTACAGTTTTAAACATTACATATACATCTGTCTCTATGACATATGTGTCCTTGCCATGATAGACTATATGATGCCATACTTTCCAGTTATTCCTCCTATGTTCATTTCTATGTTTTATATGCTAGTTTGTTAGATTCAGTACTTGCTCACATCCTGACAGGATAACGTTGTAGGTGTCCTTACTGAGGAGGAGTTACTCTGCGACACATATTATGGGGTTACTGCCGAGGACCCGGCTCTGCTTTACGAGGATGTTTCTGCGGGGAACCTCGCCTAGTTGTCTTTTGTTTACTTAGACTTTTTGAGAAGACATGTATTAGACTATATCTTTTTGTAACTGGACATGTATCCAGTTTTACATTTCAGTTCACTTGTACTTGGACATTTTACTATATACGACGACTTTTGTGTTTGGAGCATTTATGATTCTTCTTCACTTATAGAACTGTAGCACATTTAGTCTTATCCTGTTGTCTTTAGAACAGCTTACTACGTTTTATCTCAACGTAGGCTGGGCATGACTCGGCCTGGCCTAACAATTTGGGTAGCGGGTCGTGACATATTTTTAGTAGTGGCCCATGCAGGTCTCTGACTAAATTGTTTGGTTACGTTATTGTACCAAGTAGGCCTGCAATTAGGAACTTAAGGTAATTAGACAACAATAGGAATGACGCTTAGAACACTTAGAGGAATGCTAGGATTGCAACATAGGAAATACATCACATGCTTGCTATTATAATTAGATTTCCTTGCATATGATTGCTTACTTTAAATAGGTCCTTATAAGTCCTTTTATTTTGTAATTTAGATGGTGCTTACTCGTTCATCCCAGTATGTTACCCCCGAGAATGGGGCCCTCTTTATCCAGTCAGCTGACCAGTCGACTGATACACCCCCACCTCCACCTACCACATTCCCCCACTCCACAGATCCACAGACCCAGATGCCTCCACCACCTTCCATATCCCAGTCCCAGCAGGCCCCGATACTTCCACCACCCCCTATCACTATACCCACCCAGGCTTCCGTCACACTCGACGGGAACCAGCTGCTCACTCTGATTCAGGGGTTCCTAACAACCCATCAGGAGCAGACTACCCTACTCCGCCAGAGCATGGAGCGTTCTGAGGGACGTCCCGTGGTCCCACCACATGTAGAGCCACGGAAGAGAGCGGGGACGATCAAAGACTTCATGGGTCTGAATCCCAAGGAGTTCTTAGGGACTGAGGGCATAGTAGTAGCAGATGACTGGCTAGATTCGGTAGAGAGGACGCTTCTAGGAGTTAGGATGCCGGATGACCTCCAGGTTGAGGCAGCGGGATTTCTGCTGATAGACTTAGCAGGAGTCTGGTTCCGAAATGAGCCGTTGTTTGCGAGAGGGAGAGCCACTTGGGATCAGTTCAAGACCCAGTTCAAGAAGAAATTCTTCTCGACCACTGCTAGAGTAGCCATGGGGCTACGATTCCAGAACATCCAGCAGGGGAACCGTTCTGTTGACGAGTATGCGGCAGAGTTTAGTCGCCTGAGCCGTTTTGCTCCTAGTATGGTTGCAGATCCAGAAGAGATGACCCGTAGGTTTTGCCATGGTCTAGTTCCAGACATTGGCATTCTTATAGTGGCGAACGGTACGACTGACTACTACCAGAGCCTAGAGTTGGCCCGGAGCATCGAGGAGCATCTTCTGTCATGCAAGAGGCCGGCTTCTGTACATCATGAGGGACCGTCCAAGCGTCAAGCTTTTCAGCAGAGAGCACCGACGCCACCCCAGCAGACTTACCATCCTCCTACATCACATCACCCGACCCCGCCAGTTCGAGCCCCGGGACCCCGACAGCAGCAGCAGCAGAAGGGAGCTATATGTTCTTTCTGCGGAAGACCAGGGCACGATTACTCCATCTGCAGGAAGAGGCTGAAGCAGTGCTTAGTTTGTGGGTCTGCCACCCACATGATACGGGAATGCCCAGTAGCCAAGGGACCTAGAGGACCGCTTTCGACTCAGCAGCAGAGGTTTGGGCAGCATCTGCAGCAGCAGAAGGGACCTCAGGGGAAGGTTTATAGCCTAGCCCTTGAGCCGGAGCCGAAGCAGGTTTCGGAGCCGGATTACTTAGCTGACGTCATCACAGGTCATATTTATTTGCATACTTTTCTAGCTGTATGTTTGTTTGATTCTGGTGCATCTTATAGCTTCCTATCATTAGAGTTTATGCATAAACATCATCTAGTAGCTACACCTACTACGGAGATTAGTAGAGTGATGACGGGAGGAGGACCAGTGCCTATTAGATCTATCTATAGATGTTCTATTTTTATAGCCGGGAGGGAGTTCAGGGGACGATTCTTTGTGATGCCACTCCCCGGTTATGATATCATATTGGGGATGGACTGGCTTAGCTATGCCCATGCATCTATAGATTGTCATGAGGGTAGTATTTTGTTCAGTCCCCCAGGCACAGCACCATTCAGTGTCAGGAGGACAGGGCCGGAGATCAGCCTAGAGCCGAACTGTTATGCTACAGTCAGGGACGCAGCACCGCCACACCCTATCATTAGGGAGTTTATGGATGTATTCCCAGAGGATCTTCCAGGACTTCCGCCTGACAGAGATGTGGAGTTCACCATAGATTTAGTGCCGGATTCATCACCAGTATCCCGGGCTTGCTATAGAGTGAATCCCAAGGAGGCCATAGAGATGAAAGAGCAGATTGATGACCTGTTGAAAAAGGGTTTCATTCGATCCAGTGCTTCTCCATGGGGAGCACCAGTGCTCTTTGTACCTAAGAAGGATGGTACAGTCCGGTTGTGTATTGACTACCGGGCGTTGAATGCCATCACCATCAAGAACAAATATCCTCTGCCCAGGATAGATGATTTGTTCGACCAGTTGAGTAGGGCGAAGGTGTTTTTCAGTATAGACTTGAGATCCGGGTACCACCAGGTGAAGGTTAGGCCAGCAGACATCCAGAAGACGGCGTTCAACATGAAGTACGGGCAGTACGAGTTTCTGGTGATGCCATTTGGTCTCACAAATGCGCCAGCTGTCTTTATGAACTTGATGAATAAGACATTTCACCAGTATCTGGATAAGTTCGTCGTAGTATTTATCGACGACATCCTGATATACTCGAAGACGCCAGAGGAGCATGCAGAGCACTTGCGGATAGTTTTGGGGATTCTGAGACAGGAGAGATTGTTTGCCAAATTGTCGAAGTGCGAGTTCTTTTTAGACCGAGTGGAGTTTCTCAGCCATGTAGTCACTGGAGATGGAATCTCGGTGGATCCTAGGAAGATTGCTGCAGTTGAGACGTGGAAGGCTCCGACGTCAGTTTCAGAGATCAGGAGCTTTCTGGATTTAGCAGGCTATTATAGAAAGTTCGTCCAGGACTTTGCTAGGATAGCTGAACCCATGACGAAGCTGATGCGGAAGGACGCAGAGTACATCTGGTCAGAGGACTGCCAGGCAGCGTTTGAGGAGCTGAAGAGGAGGCTGACGACCGCTCCAGTTCTGACTTTACCTTCAGGTTCTGGAGGTTTCACCATTTACAACGATGCTTCTGGGAAGGGGCTACGATGTGTCCTACAGTAACATGGGAAAGTGATTGCTTATGCATCTAGGCAATTGCGGACTCATGAGAGGAATTATCCTACCCATGACGTAGAGTTAGCTGCGGTGATCTTTGCACTCAAGTTATGGAAACATTACTTATACGGAGAGCGTGTGGAAATCTTTACTGACCACAAAAGCTTGAAGTATGTGTTCACGCAAAAAGAGCTGAACATGAGGCAAAGACGATGGTTGGAGTTGATGAAAGACTTCGACATCGATTTACAGTATCACTCCGAAAAGGCAAATGTGGTGGCGGATGCGCTGAGCAGACATCCGATGGTATGGTACCTGATGATTGATCGGCATTTGCGGGAGGATCTGGAGAAGCTCGGCATCGAGCTAGTTCGGCCAGGATCAGTGATACAGATGATGGCGCTTGACATCCAGTCAGGTTTGATGGAGCAGATCAGGGAGGCACAACCTACAGATGAGAGCCTTCGCAGACTTCGAGCCCAGGCGTTAGCAGGATTGCTGGATGACTTCACGATAGCAGAGGATGGATCCTTGAGGCATGGCAGCCGATTGTGCGTACCGAAGGGAGAGCTGGTAGAGGCAGTTTTGCAGGAGGCACGCCGATCGAGATATTCTATTCACCCTGGTGCTAACAAGATGTACCGTGACTTGCGGGAACATCTTTGGTGGCACGGGATGAAGAGGGATGTATCATATTTTATCTCGAGATGCCTAGTTTGCCAGCAGGTCAAGGCGAAGCGCCAGAGGCCAGCCGGTTTGTTGCAGCCGTTATCCATTCCCGAGTGGAAGTGGGAACATATTACGATGGACTTCGTTTCAGGGCTTCCTCGTTCCCAAGGAGGGAAGGATGCCATTTGGGTCATCGTAGACAGGCTGACGAAGTGTGCGCACTTCATACCCTTCAAGGTGGGGCTTTCCACCAAGAAGTTGGCAGAGCTATACATGCAGCAGATAGTTCGCCTACACGGAGTGCCAGTGAGCATCGTGTCAGACAGAGACAGCAGATTCACATCCCACTACTGGAGGAGCTTGTAGGAGGAGTTGGGCAACAGGCTCAAGTTCAGTACGATATACCACCCGCAGACAGATGGGCAGTCCGAGAGGATGATACAGACACTGGAGGATATGCTGAGGACCTGCGTGCTGGACTTCGGAGGTTCATGGAAGAGCCATCTGCACTTGGTAGAGTTTTCATACAACAACAGCTACCAAGCCAGCATCGGTATGTCTCCTTTCGAGGCGCTATATGGACGACGATGCCGTATACCGCTCTTTTGGGATGATGTTGGAGACAGAGTTATGCTTGGGCCAGAGATGATCACGGATGCAGCAGAGAAAGTCGGGATGATCAGAGACAGGCTCAGAGTAGCTCAGGATAGGCAGAAACACTGGGCTGATGCTAGTCGCAGGTCGATGGAGTTCGTAGACGGTGATATGGTGCTAGTAAAGATATCACCTACTAGAGGGACGATCCGGTTCAGACGAGGAGGGAAGCTGAGCCCCAGATACATCGGGCCGTTCGAGATACTTGGCAGGATCGGAGAGGTAGCTTACAGGGTTCCACTTCCACCCAACCTAGCAGGAGTTCACGATGTCTTTCACGTATCTCAGCTGAGGAGATATGTTCCAGACCCCAGTCATGTGCTAGATCATTCAGAGTTGGAGGTCGGACCGAGCCTTATAGTTTCTGAGCAGCCAGTGGAGATATTAGACAGGAGAGAGAAGAGGCTGAGGAACAAGGTTATACCCTTAGTACGAGTAGCTTGGAGCCGTCACTCCCCAGGTGAATCTACTTGGGAGAGGGAGTCGGACATGAGGGAGAGATACCCTTACTTGTTCGATCCAACCGCTGCGAGGGAACCACCAGTTCCCGCTTGATACCTTAGAGGTTAGTTTCGATCGCAGCCTTAGTCATTTTATTGCACTGCTTGCTATGTTAGAATATTGTAGGGTCTTCAATCCTTGTGAATTTCGAGGTCGAAATTTTTCAAGGAGGGAAGACTTGTAAGCCCCTGTTTTTCAAATTTCATATTAATTAGTGTTAATTAAATTTAGTGTCAATTTAGCCTTAAAATAATTATTTAGATTTTTAGGAATTTTCCTAGAATTTCTAAATGATTTTTAAATGAGTTTTACATATTAAAAATATTATTTTGTAATTTATTTAAATGTTTTAATATCACTTTGCAATTATTAGAATTGTTTTAATACAGATTTGTAATTATTTAAATTGTTATTATAGCAGTTTGTAATTTAGGAATTGTTTTAATTCAGTTATGCAAATTAATATTTGCATTTAGTTATAGAGGGGACCTAATTGTAAAAACCTAAAGTCTAAGGGCCTATCTGCTAACCTACCCTACCCCCCACGATCGGGCTCACCTACCCCCGACGACTGCCACGCCGACGGCGACCCGCGTTCTCCGGCCAGCGCACAGCCCCCCGACCGACCTAGGACCGACCTAAGCCCCTATTTAAACTCCCCTCCTCTCCCCAGACTCGACCCTAACCCTAACCGACCACCCCAACCCCCTTTCTTCCCGACAAACCTAAACCCTAACCCAAACTCTTGCGACCCCCAGCGCCGCCTCCACAACCGTCGTCGTCACCAACCACCATCACCATTCGACGCGCCCTGTCGAGACGACCCTAGCGCCACCGGAGCGCCGCCGTCTCGACGCCTCCTCCGCCGTCCACGACCTTCAAATCCCCCCCGAAGCCGGACACGTAAGTAACAGACCTGAGTTCGTGTCGTGCGTGCCTCGAACTCACGCACGACGTTCGCCTGGACACAGGGAACCTAGCTATAGGTCTGGACACGGGAGAATCGACTCGTACGTGTCGTGCTAGCCCAGACACGTATATACCTGTGTCCCTAACTGTCCGGACACAGGCTTGTGTTTATTAGTTTTTTATGTTTTTGTTAAACAAAACCTAATAAAATTAACCTAAGTCCTATCCCTAACACAAGCCACAGGCTGACCCCCTGGCCAGCCCGTCCTAACCTAAACCCCCCCCCCCCCCCCCCCCCCCCCCCCCCCCCCACCCCCCCGCGCAGGCTCGGGTTCGAGCCCCCCTCTTCCTTTCTGTTTCTTTTCTTTTTCTTTTTCTGTTTTATATATATATTTATATATATATGTATATATATATATTAGTATATATATATATGTATATACTGTATTTTGACAATATTTATATGTATGTATATATATTTTATAGTTAGTAAATTTTATATATATATATATATATATATATATATATATATATATATATATATATATATATATATATATATATGTTTGTATATATATATATATATATATATATATATATATATATATATATATTTTCATGCGTATATATATATTATTATATAAAATATATATATATATATTATTATATATATACACTTTATAATTAAGTGTTTTCTTATATATATATATATATTTGTATATATATATATACTTTATAAATTAAGTATTTTTCTTATACATGGATATATGTACTTTCAACATATGTATGTATATATTTATTTTGTATAATTTTACCTTATTAAAATATTAATATTATTTTTGCACTTTTACCAAATTGTATTTTAGTGTATTTAAATTACTGCAACCATTTGGTATCCAAGCCTAGCATGGGTTTTTGGGCCCAGATGTGTTTTCACACATTCAAGACCTGTACAAGTCATATTGGACTTAATTCATGGCCTTGGATCCTGTATTTGAACTTTGGTTCAAATTATATACATGGACAAAATACGCAGATAATTAATTATTTAATTTCAATAGTGTGTAATGCTGTTTTTGGATTTCTAAAAATACTTAAAGTACTGCTAAAATTATAGAAAAATAGTATTTAGATACTATGTTAAGTTAACTAATTTAGTATAATTTTTATAGTATTTAAATTACAGTTTTGCCACTAGTTTGGCATATGGAACCAAAACTCCTTTTCTGTATACTTAGAAAAACTGATTTTTTATAAAATAATTGTACTGGTTAATAAATTCCAGGAAAATTATAATAAATTTCTATGATTAACTAGGATCACTTCGATACTTTATTTTAAGTAAAACTAGGCTTTTTGTCTATCTCAAAAATTGCTAAAAACACAATGATCTTTTGATTTAATTATTGATTAATTACGACTTGTAACTTTTTGTGTTACTTTGAGCTTTAGCCGTGTTGAACCTCACCCCTCACTAGTGTAAAGACCCTAGAAAGTAGTTAAAGTAGTGTGTCACCCCACATTGGTCTCCTATGCCAAAGTCATCATTTTGGCTAGGTGCCCAGTCACAGTCGTGTTTCACCAATTAGTGTCCTAGTATTTTAGCTTAGTGTAAAAGCTAAGTTTATGTATTTATTTCTACAGTGACGACTTACCGGACATCCATAGCACTTTTATCGCAGCTTGTTTTGCTTTGCTTTGCTAGATGCAAGTACTTTCTACGAACTTTACATATTGTCACATAAATGAACTGCAAATCCCACCATGTTAAATGCTGATCCTTGGGGTAGCAAGTTAGATCTCTACATGTTGTACTTTCAGTTACTACCATGCTTAGAACAGTCTTGATGTATCTCTCACATGATTAGAATATGGGTTATGGAGAAACTGTTAGTAGCGTACGTGATCATGCCCCCTTACTCGTACGTACGTACCGAGCAAGGTTGACATTCTATGTATACCTTGTCGTAGGCGCACCAGCTGTATTTGTACGTATGTACATCTATCGCTTGTTTTACTTGTACGGAAGTACATTTTATATACTTGTACCACAGTACATTTTATACCTATTGACGATCACGTACCTGCTACAGTTTTAAACATAACATATACATCTGTCTTTATGACATATGTGTCCTTGCCATGATAGACTATGTGATGCCATGCTTTCCAGTTATTCCTCCTATGTTCATTGCTATGTTTCATATGCTAGTTTGTTAGATTCAGTACTTGCTCCCGTCCTGACAGGATAACGTTGTAGGTGTCCTTACTGAGGAGGAGTTACTCTGCGACACATATTATGGGGTTACTGTCGAGGACCCGGCTCTGCTTTACGAGGATGTTCCTGCGAGGAACCTCGCCTAGTTGTCTTTTGTTTACTTAGACTTTTTGAGTAGACATGTATTAGACTATATCATTTTGTAACTAGACATGTATCCAGTTTTACATTTCAGTTCACTTGTACTTGGACATTTTACTATATACGACGACTTTTGTGTTTGGAGCATTTATGATTCTTCTTCACTTATAGAACTGTAGCACATTTAGTCTTATCCTGTTGTCTTTAGAACAGCTTACTATGTTTTATCTCAACGTAGGCTGGGCATGACTCGGCCTGGCCCAACAATTTGGGTAGCGGGTCGTGACAACAACCCATATCCGATTCATTCTCAAACTTCTATTCTTCTCCTTCTCCTTATTCATATTCTTCTTCTTATTCTCCTTCTCATTCTCCTTCTCATTCTCCTTCTTCCCTCATTCTCCTTCTCATTCTCCTTCTCATTCTCATTCTCCTTCTCATTCTCCTCCTCATTCTCGTCCTCATTCTCCTTCTTCCCTCATTCTCCTTCTCATTCTCCTCCTCATTCTCCTTCTTCCCTCATTCTCCTTCTCATTCTCATTCTCCTTCTTCCCTCATTCTTCTTCTCATTCTCCTTCTCATTCTCCTTCTCCTTCTCATTCTCCTCCTCATTCTCCTCCTCATTCTCCTTCTTCCCTCATTCTTCTTCTCATTCTCCTTCTCATTCTCATTCTCCTCCTCATTCTCCTACTACTGCTGCTCCTGCTAGTGCTATTGCTGCTACTGTTCTGATGTTTCTTATTCCCCTTCTTCTTCTAATTCTTCTACTCTTACTTCGTCTACTTCTCCTTCCTCTTCCACTCTCTCTTTATATATATATATATAATCTCACAACACACACACACATCTATATATGTACATACACACATATCTATATATATATAAATACATACACACACACACATATAGATATATATATAGACACACACACACACTCTCACACTCTCACACCACCACCACCACTCTCCTCTACACACACATACACAAATACATATATATAAATACATACACATATATATATACATGTATACTCCTCTCTAAAGGAAAACCTCCAATTAAATCCTTAAACTAGATTTCTAGAAAAATCTACAAATTCTATGGGCAAAATGTAGAGGGTGGTCTCCTCCACATTTATGGTGAAGGAAATAAATGCAAAAGAGAATTAATGAAGGTTTTAAAAGCATACCTAATTGATCTTCTTGAAGGAGAAGAAACTTCAAAAAAAAAAGAAATGGAATGGAGAGAGAGAGGTTGCTTTGGAGTGAAGCAAAGGAGAGGGGGTGCTCCATACATGGCCGGCCACATTTTAGAGGGTTTGGGGCATTTGGCAATTTACCAAAATGCCCTCCAAGTCAAAGAAATGAGTGGTTTTGAGTTGGGGTCAAAATGGTAACTTGAAAACTCCAAATTTCAAGTTCTAAATCTAATTCTAATCCCTAATCCCACTAAAATCAAATGGAATTAGTCAAATATAAATATCTGGATTTGGTCATGACAAGTTGGTCGGTTCCAGTTGGGTCCCGATCAGAGTCTAAGCTACCCCGGATCCCCGATACAAGTCGGAATGAGCTGAAATTCGAACCCGACTCAAATAACCCCAAAATAATATCATAAATAATAAAATAAATTTCAAAAATATTCAAAATACAAAATGACAAAAATACCCCTGTTCCTAAAAACTGGGGGTGACAGGTTCCGAGAAAATGACTGGTCTGGTGCTCCTAAATTAAAAGTCATGATAACGTGCTTATTAGGATCAAGAAAAAGAGTGGAAAATCAATTAATAATTAAATGGTCTAAATTGACCCGAACTTGCGTGATACAAAAGGAGCACAAGGGAACGAGTTTGGATGGGACATGATATATCGACGTGAAGGTAATCTCGTCTACTACAAACTTCAAGAAGAAAATTTCCAGAGACTGGCATCTCTGATGCTCTAGAAATCCAAGTCACGGTAAAGAGCATTAAATCAAATAATAATCAAATAATAATATATATTACAACTAATTAAATTATAAAATTGAAAAAAATAAGCCCTAAATTCAGGGGCTTACAATCCTACCCACCTTATAAAAATTTCGTCCTCGAAATTAAAATCATCCTATAGGTTAAGCTAAAACATGTAACTGCTATGGGTACAGTACTCAATCTGCTACCTTTGTGATCATCTATGCTGTTTCTCTCTACAATCATTTGGTTCAGGTTCAACATGCTTATTCCATAAAAACTATGTCACTTTACCCCTTAGAATCTTCATATCAATAAGAACCTTTACATATACTCTAAAATATAGGTCATCCTCGAGATACGTATATATATATATCACAATGATTGGCCATCAACCAGAATTCCAATCTCTATAGCAATTTGTTTGTTTTCTTATCCCATCCTAAGTATCTTTATCCTATTAATCACAAGCTCCTTGAAATTGTACATTCAAAACCTATTCTGGACATTGAGCCTTCTCTCTTTTACTCACGAACTTCTGAATATAAACCCTCAAATCTAAGCACCAGATTCTAGTCCTAAATCCGTAGTCACTAAATATAATATTTCACTACTCCTTCTTAGATACCTTAAAACCAATCTATACTATCAAACTAATCATTCTTAATGGTTTCTAAGTCCACTATAGTCAGTCACTCATATCTGTCCTATAAGCTTAACCCAATGAATCCCCAAGAAATATACTCATCACAATCATACATTAACATATTACAGTTACACTACAAAATCTGCTAACAAGGTCTGGCTATCCAATCGTCAAAAATAGAAGGTAACAAGGGCCTAAGACTAGGTCTATCAATCCATATTAATATTCAGACAAGGTAAGGGTCAAGCAAGACAGGAAAGATTATCGAAATATTTCCAAGAATAGTACGAGGCCAAACGAAATACATAGGACGTAGTCGAAGTAAAACTCAAGAACCATATACCTCCATAATTATGTCACATGAAGTTACTATCGCGCTAGTGTGCATCTAGCTGCGATTAACTTCCTTGTTCCATAATACGACGGATGGCTGCAGTGCACAGCTGCCACGCCAGATAATATAGGTTCCTGAACTTAACTTGGCTAATATCCGTAAAATATTTCCAAACAATTTTGCAAAAATAAGGAGAAGATGTTAGTCAAAATGCTTAGGGAGTGGTCCAAGTAGAATTCGAGAAACATATTTAACCATGATGCTGTTATCTGAAGTCATGCCTCGCCAGTATTTCTCTGGATGCAAACCCCCGATTCCGTAATACAAGGATAAATTACCTTTCGAACCTTTCCTGGATCTACCCATGAGACACTTTCAACAATTATCGGGAAGGACAGGAAGAATTACCCAAGTGGTTAGCGAAGAAGAGTTTAGTCAAATCATAGGAAGATGGAACACAACAATCATGTTAAGAAAATCCTAATTAAGCTGTAGATAGACAGAGTTAACCAAGACGGGGAAGAATGATGATAAGAATTTGTTCTTGCTCATCCGGTCATAACAAAGTGATCCAATTTAAGATACAGTCTGATAACCATACACGTCTTCCTGAAATTATGTTGCCAAAATTTTTGCCACGTCAATAAGCATAGCTGCAATAAACGATGGAGTCCAAAACTAAGATATACACCCTAAAATCATGTCATCTGGAATTCTTACCACGCCAATCGGTATGGCTGCAAGAAAATCCAAATTCCATAACTAGGATAGTATAACCAATATCAGGCTCCACGTCCCTGTCGTGCTAGCTAGTATGACTGCGATAAATTCTAAACTCCATAAATAAAGTAGACATTTATCGTTCTCATCAAATAAGTTTATCAGAATATCTTAACTCAATTCATAAAAATTGATCTTAGATACAAAGTCAAAGTCAACAACGAACGAACATCAAGATTTAAAATTCAACGACGAATCAAGGATAAGTAATGAAAACTAGCAGAACAGATTTCGAGACAGAATTTAGGAAAAGTTTTCAGGAGAAGTCCCAAAGGTACGATCTAGGTCAAGATAAAGGAAATCATTGGAAATATAATCTAAAACAATCTCAACCTGATATGAGACTGGAAAATCATATTCTCATCTCAACGTAGAAGATATATAAGTTCAACTTATACCTTCCCTCTGGGGTCCACAAACTCATTCCAAGAAAGAATAAAGTTTGATATGGACAAATATTTCAGAAATCAGGACGGACTGGAATGAATGGGAAAATTTTTGAAAAGTTCGAAATAAGATTCCCAGGGGTCATCCCTGGAATCTACCAAGAGTTCCTAATATGTGACTGAGTACTAAAATCCTAAAATAGTCCATTAATCAACCTTAATCCTAGGGCAGGCTCGTAGTAGTACAGATAAGCTCAAGTACTACCACGACTTCGCATTAATAGCAAAGACTGACCTGCATGGGCCACCACTAAAAATGTGTCACGACCCGCACTCGGATATATGGGTACGAATACGTGGGCCACGCCCAGCCTATGCCGCAGTATCGGCGGTAAAACGCAGTCAAGTATACTATACTAACTACAACATCTAAAGATCCATAACTAGAAATGTACTCATGTCACATCACGAAAACTAAGGAAGATAAGACAAGAAATAATAACAATATCACTAGAACAACTAAAATCTACAATGATTATAAGACAGGAAAATAAAAAAGGAACAACAAGACTAACTAAGGATAACTACCAGGCAACTCACATAGAAGAATAGTGAGATCCACCTCAGCTAGCAACATCATGAAGTCCAATACTGAGGGCACAACTATTCCTAAAATTTTGTCAACATATCCAGTCAGGATAGAACGAGCACAAATCTCAAATAACAGTTCTAGTTAGACGATATTTAAAATGTAGCAGTAAATAGAGAGAATATACAAGAAATCATGAAATGTACATGTGAGTATCATGGCAAGGTAAGCTGTAAATCTAGAGCTAGAACAAGGCAAGTAAAACTGATCATGGCATGTACAAGAATCAAGAATCATCTATCTATGTGTGTGAGTACTAGCTACAATATGTGGCCGGCTTGGGAACTTGCACAATAGTAACAGGCCTGGCTAACCATACGTGGGGTGTATGATCAACACTCACAATCAATAGGTACACAATAGGCTTTGACCACACATCTACACTAATACTCCCCCGTCCCCCGACTAGTATAGTGGATCCAACCATGACACGTCATGACACGCGATTCTCCGAGAGGGTAGCTAGCCTTCGCAGGAATCGTGTCTATACAATGCACAAGGAACAAGAAAAACTTACACAAGATATACCAAGGAAAGCGAAGAATAACATCTCATGACGGGATCCAGAGAAATACCAATCCGTGTGAACAATGTGTCAAGAGAACAAGGATATCTACACTAAATACAAGAAACATAAACGATATCATAAAACAGAAATATTATCAGAGAATGTACTCACCTGCGATGTGATGGATAAGTCGACTGAGTCCAAGAACAGTATCTCGAGGACCTATAGATGGAATACTGTATCAATATAATGGTTTGGAAGTGAAACCAAGTCATACTGAGTCAAAACAGGTCAAGACACGCCAAACTAAGTCAATCTAGGTCAAACAAGGTCAAACTAGATTGTACAGGGTCAATCTAAGTCATATTAGGCCTAACAAAGTCATACTAGGTCAAGACAGGTCTAGTTAGGTCAACCTTGGTCATAGGAGAACATTGGAAGTCAATCCGAATCAAACTAGGTCAAAAATTAACTTACAGTTGACTTTTGGTCAATGGTCAACTCTGGTCAACTCTAGGTCAACCCTAGGTCAATGGTGACTAACAGTTGACTTTTGGTCAACCGTTCAAGTCTAATGGAATTTGGGACTAAATTGGGTAAAGTGTTGAACCGTAGTTGACTTTTGGTCTAAAAAGTCAACCGTGGTCAACCAAGATCAAGACTAGGTCTAGGCGACTATTTCTAATTATTACCAACCCTTATAACCCATATCCGATTCATTCTCAAACTCCTATTCTTCTTCTTCTCCTTATTCCTATTCTTCTTCTTATTCTCCTTCTCATTCTCCTTCTTCCCTCATTCTCCTTCTCATTCTCCTTCTCATTCTCCTCTCATTCTCCTCCTCATTCTCCTTCTTCCCTCATTCTCCTCCTCATTCCCTCCTCATTCTCCTTCTTCCCTCATTCTCCTTCTCATTCTCCTTCTCATTTTCATTCTCCTTCTCCTTCTCATTCTCCTTCTCATTCTCATTCTCATTCTCCTTCTCATTCTCCTTCTCATTCTCTTCCTCATTCTTCTTCTTCCCTCATTCTCATTCTCATTCTCATTCTCCTCCTCATTCTCCTACTACTGCTGCTCCTGCTAGTGCTATTGCTGCTACTGTTCTGCTATTTCTTATTCCCCTTCTTCTTCTAATTCTTCTACTCTTACTTCCTCTACTTCTCCTTCCTCTTCCACTCTCTCTTTATATATATATATAATCTCACAACACACACACACATTATATATGTACATACACACATATCTATATATATATAATACATACACACACATATAGATATATATATATATATAGACACACACACACACTCTCACACTCTCACACATACACTTTCTCACACCACCACCACCACTCTCCTCTACACACACATACACAAATACATATATATAAATACATACACATATATATATACATGTATACTCCTCTCTAAAGGAAAACCCCCAATTAAATCCTTAAACTAGATTTCTAGGGAAACCTACAAATTCTATGGGCAAAATGTAGAGGGTGGTCTCCTCCACATTTATGGTGAATGAAATAAATGCAAAAGAGAATTAATGAAGGTTTTAAAAGCATACCTAATTGATCTTCTTGAAAGAGAAGAAACTTCAAAAAAAAAAAAGAAATGGAATGGAGAGAGAGAGGTTGCTTTGGAGTGAAGCAAAGGAGAGGGGGTGCTCCATACATGGCCGGCCACATTTTAGAGGGTTGGGGGCATTTGGCAATTTACCAAAATGCCCTCCAAGTCAAAGAAATGAGTGGTTTTGAGTTGGGATCAAAATGGTAACTTGAAAACTCCAAATTTCAAGTTCTAAATCTAATTCTAATCCCTAATCCCACTAAAATCAAATGAGATTAGTCAAATATAAATATCTGGGTTTGGATCATGACAAGTTGGTCGGTTCCAGTTGGGTCCCGATCAGAGTCTAAGCTACCCCGGGTCCCCGATACAAGTCGGAATGAGCTGAAATTCGAACCCGACTTAAATAACCCCAAAACAATATCATAAATAATAAAATAAATTTCAAAAATATTCAAAAGTACAAAATGACAAAAATACCCCTGTTCCTAAAAACTGGGGGTGACAGGTTCCGAGAAAATGACTGGTCTGGTGCTCCTAAATTAAAAGTCATGGTAACGTGCTTATGAGGATCAAGGAAAAGAGTGGAAATCAATTAATAATTAAATGGTCTAAATTGACCCGAACTTGCGCGATACAAAAGGAGCACAAGGGAATGAGTTTGGATGGGACATGATATATCGACGTGAAGGTAATCTCGTCTACTACAAACTTCAAGAAGAAAGTTTCCAGAGACTGGCATCCCTGATGCTCTAGAAATCCAAGTCACGGTAAAGAGCATTAAATCAAATAATAATCAAATAATAATATATATTACAACTAATTGAATTATAAAATTGAAAAAAATAAGCCCTAAATTCAGGGGCTTACAGGATTGGTGGCACCTATTGCTTGGACAATATTCCGTGAGAGGTTTCGGACCAAGTACTTCGATGCGGTGGCTCGGTACGATCTACAGACCAAGTTCACCAATTTGAAGCAGATGGACAGGACGGTCGATGGGTATGCGGTCGAGTTTTTCAGGCTCAGTCGATTTGCTCCCACCTTGGTGGCGACCGAGTTCGATAGAGCCCAACGATTTCAGCAGGGACTCCACCTGGAGATTTTGCTGGCGGTGGAGCAGTTTGAGCATCAGACTTTTGATGCGGTATTGAGGGTAGCTAGGAGGCATGAGTATACCTCCCAGAGGATTGTGGACAGGACCGGAGGTCGGAAGTGATCTCACGGCCAGATGAATCAGTCGTCAGCCCCAGCCCCGCGCAGCTAGGCTGACCATTGGAGCTCCGAGAAGGGCAGCTTCAGTTACGTCAGTTCAGCATTCAATCCCGACGTATCCTCAGCAGCAGAAGCATAAGCATCTTCCCCCATGGGCTGCTCTTATTGTGGGAGACCTGGACATGTTGTTTCAGAGTGTCGCAAGGCTCGAAGATTGTTTTACTTTGTGGCGCCAGACCACAAGATAGGGTCCTGCCCGTTCAGGACTGACTCATCACCAGCCGGGACCAGTTCATCAGTTAGGGGACCAGCCCCTGTACCAGTCCAGCAGCAGTTTCCATCCCCGAGGCCGTTGTCGACGCAGACCCAGGCTTTTCATCAGCAAAGGCCTCAGCAGGTTACCCAGGCGCAAGTTCAGAATAGCAGAGAGATTCCAGCAGAGGGCCGGTACCCGAGGACATGGTCAAGTGCTGGCTTTGACCATGGGAGAAGAAGGAGTGGCACCAGGTGAGGTAGTGGCAGGTACTATTCTCGTCAACACTTTTCCAGCTTCAGTGTTATTTTACTCTGGTGCATCGCATTCATTTATGTCTGCACGATTCGCGACACGGATAGGACTGGAGCCCGAGTCCTTATCAGTAAGGCTCAATATACTTACTGGTAACGGTCTTGTGGGAGTAGATAGAGTATTTACCTCGTGTCGGATCATGGTTAGCGGTAGAGAGTTTTTCGCTAGGCTGATAGAATTCCCGATGGCCGATTATGATGTGGTCTTAGGGATAGATTGGTTGAGGGACCAGTATGCTAGGATAGACTGCCATATTGGCAGAGTTGTTTTTAGCATTCCAGGCGAACCGGAGTTTTCATTTTCTCGCGAAGTGGAACCTTCTCCTCCAGTATTGCGGATGGCCGTAGCAGCAGTACAGTTACCCCCGGATAGTCGAGGAATTTCTAGATGTTTTCCCGGAAGAGCTTCCAGGGATGCCGTCAGAACGAGAGATCGAGTTTACTATCGACTTGATTCCCGGACAACACCAGTCTGAGAGAGTCTACAGGATGGCGCCGTCAGAAGTGGAGATATTGTAAAAGATGATTGAAGAACTCCGGACCAAGGGATTCATTCGTGCCAGTGGATCACCTTGGGAGCCCCGATGCTTCTTGTGAAAAAGAAGGATGGTACGTCCAGATTATGTGTTGACTATCGTACCTTGAACTCAGTGACAATCAAGAACAGATATCCTCTCCCCAGGATAGATGACTTGTGATCAACTCAGAGGACGACAGTATTTTCGAAGATTGATTTGCGGTCAGGGTACCACCATATCAGAGTCAGAGAGCAGGACATCCCGAAGACAGCTTTCAGATCCGATATAGGCATTGGGAGTTCCTTGTTATGCCCTTTGGAGCAACCAATGCGCCGGCTGTATTCATGGACCTCATGAATCGTATCTTCATGCCTTATTTGGACCAGTTCATGATCGTGTTCATAGACGATATCCTGGTCTACAACAAGAGTGAAGCGGAGCATGAGATCTCAGAGTTTCCTCCAGATTCTCCGAGAGCACCAGTTGTATGCCAAGTTCAGTAATGCGAGTTCTGGCTAGATCGCATTTTATACTTGGGTCATATCATCACTAGAGGGAGAGAGAAGTGGATCCCCAGAAGATAGTGGCTATCGAAACCTGGCCAGTGCCCCGCACAGTTGCAGAAGTTCGCAGTTTTCTTGGATTAGCCGGCTATTTACCGGAGATTTATTTCGAACTTTGCTCGGATTTTAGCACCACTGACGCAGTTAACCCACAAGGATGTACATTTGCTTGGACAACAGAGTGTCATGAATCTTTTGAGAAGCTGAAGCGAGGTTTGATGACGGCCCCCATTCCACACTTCCAGATGGGACCGGAGGATTTCAGTGTACTGTGATGCTTCAGGCAGAGGTTTAGGATGTGTTTTGATGCAGCATGAGAAGGTAATAGCTTATGCGTCACGTAAACTTCGTGATCATGAGAGAAATTACCCAACCCATGACTTAGAGCTGGCAGCTGTAGTGTTTGCACTTAAGTTGTGGAGACACTACCTGTATGGAGATAGGGTAGAGATTTTCACGACCACAAGAGTCTGAAGTATGTTTTTACCCAGAAGGACCTTAACATGCGTCAGAAAAGATGGCTAGAGCTACTTGTAGATTATGATGTCAACCTGCAGTATCACCCTGGGAAGGCCAACGTTGTTGCAGATGCATTGAGCAGGAGAGTCGGAGTTTATTTTCTGACAGCGCAACCAGAATTGTTGGCAGATCTTCAGAAGATGTATATAGAAGTTGTCCTTCCTACCAATGTGGCATTGATGGCCAGCATGCAAGTACAGTCCAGTATAGTTGAGAGGATCAAAATAGTTCAGTCCTCCGATTCTAAGCTTCAGCGGCTTAGAGCAGAATGTGACATGACGACGACCAGAATTATGCATTCATGAAGATGGTACACTTCGACATGGTAAGCGTCTTTGTGTACCCAGTGGAGATATCAGACAGGAGATGATGGCGGAAGCTCACAGTTCTCAGTATTCGATTTATCCCGGTGGCACGAAGATGTTCGTGATATTCGTCAGCACTTTTGGTGGAATGGCATGAGAGAGATAGCCCGGTTTGTCTCTCGTTGTTTAGTCTGCCAACAAGTTAAGGCTGAACATCAGAGATCAGCTGGGCTACTTCAACCATTGCCAATTCCAGAGTGGAAATGGAAGCATATAACCATGATTTCGTGACTGGATTACCTAGATCCCCAGCTGGTCGAGATGCTATTTAGGTTATAGTTGACAGGATCACGAAGGTGGCTCATTTTCTCCCGTTCAGAGTTGGTCAGTCGACAGCTCAGCTAGCAGAGATGTATCTCCGGCAGATTGTCAGATTCTACGGTACCAATCAGTATCACCTCGGACCGAGATTCAAGATTTACGTCACACTTTTGGCGTAGCTTGCAAGAGAGTTTGAGAACTCGCCTCCAGTTCAGCTCAGCATACCACCCGCAGACAGATGGTCAGTCGGAATGTACGATCCAACTCTGGAGGATATGTTGAGATCTTGTACACTCGACTTTGGTGGTTCGTAGGAAAATCACCTGCACATGTGGAGTTCTCGTACAACAACAGTTTCCAAGCTAGTATCCAGATGGCACCGTTCGAGGCACTGTATGGAAGGAAGTGCAGATCCCTACTAGCCTGGGACGATGTGGGAGAGAGGCAGATGCTTGGTCCAGAGATGATCGCTCAGGCAGTTGAGGTGGTTAGAGTCAAGATCATCTTCGCGTTGCACAAGATCATCAGCATCATTGGGCCGATTCTCATCAGCGTCCTCTTAAGTTTTCTGTCGGCGACCATGTATTCCTGAGGATCTCGCCTAACCGTGGCGTCATTCGTTTTGGCGTACGGGAAAAGCTTAGTCCTAGGTATATAGGGCCGTTCGATATTCTGGAGCGAGTAGGAGATGTGTCCTATCGTCTCGCTCTTTCGTCTCTGAGTGAGGTGTATGACGTGTTCCATGTATCCCAACTACGACAGTATATCCTGGACCCGAGCCACATCCTGGATCATTCGGAATTGGTTGTTGGTACCAACCTTTCGTATGAGGAGAGGCCTGTATCCATATTGGACCAAAGAGAGAAGATACTCAAGAACAAGACTATCAAGTTAGTCTGTGTTGCTTGGGGACATCACACTTTGGGAGAGTCAACGTGGGAGCGTGAGGATGATATCCGATCGCGATATCCCGACCTATTTGACTCGTGAGGTATAATATCTTTCTTATGCCTCATGCCTTCGATTCCTTGCTTGCATGAATGATTGCTTCATTGCATGACTAAGTATAACTTGCCTGTGACTAGTGTGGCTTGTCCTTGCACCTCTAGCCTCTTGATTAAATTCCAAGGACAAAATTCTTTTAAGGTGGGAAGAGTTGTAATGACCATTGTTTGTATTACGTATTTTGGAATACGTGTACGTATTTAGACCCGTATTGCATGTTTCCTTGTTTGGTTCGGCCCAACTTGACTTGGTTCAGCTTGGTTTAGCATGGTTCGGTTTTGCTTGATTTTAATGTGACCAAACCACTCCCACCTACCACCACATTCATTAAATATCCCACCACACAATTCTCTCTCCTCATTTACTCTTCTTCTTCCCCACCATTACTTCTCCACCAACCTGAGAGAGTGGAAGGTTTAGGCAAGTGTACCTTGTTTCATGGAGGAAGTCCATTTTTATTGTTCTATTGTCTTCCTCATGTGTTTCTAACCCACTTTAGTACTTAGCATTTTTTTATTTCTATGGTTAAATTCTTGTAAATCTAGCTTTGTGGTATTTTCGATTTCTGGGAGTTTTGATCTATCAAACTTGCATATTTTGCTAAGTTGATGATCTCATGTTGCAGAGAATTTTGTTTGGTCCAAATTTGACCTATAGAATTTTGCTGAGCCGCATGGACATTTCTAGCAATCAGCCGCATGGCTTTATATAGACTTGTATTATTTAATCTCCTGTACATCTGCAATTGCTTGCAAATGTTAATTGTAGCCGCATGGGAACATACTTGGCCACCCTAGCATTAAATGCATGCACGTGGGAGCTAAGCTTAGCATTAATGCTTGGCCCCATTATCATGGCTTAGCATTTAATGCTTGCACCCATAGCATTGCATGCATCAACATACATGGAAAAACCATTCTTGGCCGCATGGGGACCATTTTCAGCCGCATAAGGAAATATTTATAGCCGCATGTGTTTTCCATAAATAAATTCCTTTATTTATTGTGTATTGGAAAAAATTACAACTGTGGGAATCTGATCTAGAAGACGATCACTTTATCCCTTGGACTATGCGAAGAAGAAAAGCTCTCAAAATTTTGACAGTAGATAACTATGTATCTGTCAATGAATGAGAAAAGAACTCTATTTATAGAGTCAAAAATAATAACTGAAAAGATAACTGTCTTCACAGCCTGTGCTTAGTTGAAAATCACGCAGGATTTAACATACGCAAGACTGTGAGCAGTTACTGGACGTGGCCTGTAACTGTTGGACACATGGCAATCATGCATGAGTCGTGTGCAAGTTATAGGACACGCAGGCGAGAGATCAGTGGCATGGCTGCCACGTACTCCAATTTGATGAAATCCACGCAGACTTGTTGAAGACGAAATCCACGCAGACTCGGGGTAGAAAGCTTCAAAATCCACGCACACTTGGGGCAAGAAGCTTCAGAATCCACGCAGATTGATGAAGAAAACTTTAGAATCCACGCAGACTTGAGGAAGAAAACTTCAGAATCCACGCAGATTTGAGGAAAAACTCAAAATACACGCAGACTTGAGATAGAACTGCCAACTGTCTTGATTTGGAGTGCCTCGACTGACACAAAATCTCTGACAGTGATTGCTTTTGTCAGTCGCATTAAATGACAAGAAACCCTTTTAGTACGCCAACTCGACGAAGGCTGAGTCTTGCTGAAGAAGATTTCAAAAATCACGCAATAGACGGCTGTGATCTCTCGAATCCTGTGCATACGTGGCATATGAAGAGACATTCTTCGACTGTTGTGCTGTCAGTCATAATTACTCTCTGACAAATGATGAGCTGTCTCCCCAGCGTGATTTGTAAATATTATCCTGATCAACTGAGCGTGACTTTTGACTCTGTCCTGATTAACTCAGCGTGACTGTCATTTTTAAAGGCCTACAAGACCCCTTCAAAGTTTTCGAAAAATTGAAAAGACTTCAAAATTTTCGAAATACTTTGAAAATAAGATAATAAAATGAAAACAGTCACGCTGTGATGACTTTAAAGAGATATTTATTCCTGAATGATTGGACTGTTGGGATTTTGTGCAGTTAAGATCCCGTATCAATCTCCTAAATCGAGGCAAATCATGATGGGCCGTTTGGAATTCTTCATAAGCCTATAAATAAGCCATAGATTACTTCTTTCTTTCTTTACTTGCATTTGAAAGAGAGAACCCACAGAAGAGAACTTCATCTTCTCCGATGAACTCCTTCCTCTCCGACTTCTTCTTCTACTTTTTCAGCAGCAATGGCTCCCAAAAAAGCTGATGCTCAGGCCAAGGGGAAAGCCCCTGTGACTTCATCGCGTGCCACAACTGACAGACTTCCTCGACAAGAAGTCCCGCAAGCTCCTATGGCATCGTAAGTGATGGGAGGAACACGAACTGTCGAAGACGATGAAGAAGAACTCCACATAGAATTTTTTAGGATCTTAAGATATTAAACTTTAAAAATATATCCCCCCTCCTTAGGGCAAAGGATATTTAATAAAGTATGCCCCCTCTTTAGGGTCGGCCATACTTCACATCTTCGTGTTTACGAAGCTCTGTGTTTCACGCAAAGGAGCATGGTTCTCATGATTCTGCGTGACTTTTCACGTTGGCAGAAATGTCCATGTTGAAATATTCATACAGACTTCTGAGAGTCATCTTCTGGATAGATTAGTCTTGATCTGTCATCGTGTTTTTGTCATTTTTACTTAAATATGATTCTGGCAATGATGCGTGACTTTCATCTTAATCTATCTGGACTTTGCGTGAATTAATCATCCGCGTGAATAAATCACTCAGCATGTCATGGTGGTATATCCATGCGTGACTTTTTGAAATTTTTTCAAATACTGTAATACACGCATAGACATAGATATATCTGACTTTGTCTTCTGTCATTTCCTGTAGTGAACATCCGAAGCGAAGAAGCAGATTTTGAAGGGTGCTTGAGTATCTCATTTAAGCATGACTTATCTCATGTAACATTCCCTCAATTTGATCTTCCTGAAGCAAGACTATCATTGTTGGCCAATCAAGACCACACAACCTTACTCTGCTTGATGAATGGACAACCTTTTCAGAGTCTGGATCTGGTATCCCACAAGAAACCAGCATTCTTATTCGGAGATGCTATAGCACAAAAATCTCAGCCGAAGGGCATCAGGGAGAAGGTATGTTTCTGCTTTGAGGGGGATGTGAAACAACCCATGTACTGGCCAAAGGTTTCCTGGGGCTTATCAATCATGAGACTTATGCATGCCAGCTACCCGAGAAAGATGTCCTGGTATTTGACAGAATATCAGCAGGCGAAGGCAAGCCGTATTATTTACAGGAAGGAGGGATTTTTCAGTGCCCCAGAGGATCATGTATCAGTGTTTCGGGGTCTGAAGCCTGGATGCATACCACCTGAAGATTCAGCCATATTGATGCCATTCAGGATGCCCATTTTCATAAATGAATTCATGTCTAACAAGAATGCATTCTATCCCACCGACTCGACGCCGAGGATGAACGGCCTAATGAATCAGGAAAATGTGAGATGGAAGACTTTGGTCAACTGGGCTTTGGAGAATTTTGCGACTGAGCTGAAGAAGATAAATCTCTATGATGCCGTCGTCAATTCATCCTACGGCTTCAAGCCCAACCCTTTCCTATTCTTAGCTTTGGTTGAGAGATACAATCACAGTACGGGGACCTTTATGACTCCGAAAGGAGAGATGGGCTTCGCCCTTCATGAGATAGAATACATCTCACACCTGCCTTCAGGCTCGCTGCCGTATGAGGAATATGTTCCTATGACAGAGGAACTGAACTTTCTGTCAGATAAGAACCCAGAGATGGTCCATCTATTTGAAGAGATGATGTGTCCATTTTGGCACATGTACTCTATATTACAAGGGTTCCAAGGATGAAGCTGGCAACCACATTCAGAAGTGGATGTCCTACCTTTTCATGAACCGTGAAAAGGATGAAAAGAAAATAAATGAGAAGAGGTGGTATCAGATCAGCAACTTCAAACCTCTTTCTGAAAGTGAAATCACTTATTTGCTGGAGAAATATGATTGCAAAAATTCACTATTACTGAAGACTGGTACGAGTTCAAAGCTGGAACCACTTTCAGCTCTTATGTTAGACAGAGCGGAAAGAGTCTGTCAAGGAACGGTCATCTGGCCGGATTTCTATCACTGTGGTTAAGAAGATTAATCATTCCTGGCTCCAGCTCTTTAGACAGGATACACAGAGGTGTTATCTTTGCAGCGGTGCGCCTTGTGTATGGTTACAAGCTGAATTTGTTATCGGCGATGACCTGTAGGCTGAATGCAGGTCTTCGGAATTTTGTCACTAACATGCTGTCTGCTCAGAGGATGATGACTGAAGAATTCCCAAGGATAGAGATGCCCTTCACGTATCTTTATGGTTGGCTTCTCCTTCATCATGATGGTCTGATACCTCCAGGGGCAGGAGGAAGTAGCAGTCTTTTTTTGGAGAGGTACTCTGGAGAGACGTTCTGGAAGGTTCACACCCTCCCAGAATGTAGAAATGTATTGAATAGGGCATCAACATTGGCCGATCCAATGTGTCCCTCCACCATCGGGGCTATGAGAGTATGCCCTTAAATATGATGGACGGAGATATGGGAAACCGACTAGATGATGTAGCCTTCCAATGGTTACAGAGGATCCGACCTTCTCATCTAGTATATCGTCACGAAGAAATGGCATATCTGGAACCATATTACCAAGCCGATTTGCCAGACAATTTGGGTATGACCAACTCCATGTTGGGAACGCCACTACTTGTTTATCTGCTCGCGGAGGACTCATTGACGGAGCTCGAGCTTGGAGATATTTGCAGCTAGAGATACAAAGGTCGTATTCTCTATGCCTAATCCTTTGTCTAGCTCGGGGCCAAAGATGCTTTATACGTATGCACGTTTCTATGTGTCGTCGAGCACTTTCAGACCGAGTTTCAATCTGAAGACCTTTGTTGCAGAGGATGATCCAGCTCCATCGAAGAGGTCAAAGAAGAAAATAGTTATTCAGCACTTTCCTTCAGAACCCGAAGATGAGACAACAGAAGTTGAGCCTCCCTATGAATTATTCCAGGAAGGAAATTTTCCTGATGAGGTCCTTCCTCCTATATTTATATCTCTTTCTAAGAGGAAGAGAAGTGACGAATCTGAGACCATCTCCAAGAGGAGTACTAGGTCTCAAACATCCAAGAATAAGAAGAAAGGGGTCTCGGTGACTGCTACTTCATCTTTGGGCGATATATCAGTTGATGAAGACGATACCGCTGATAAGGACGAAGAGACTGATGAAGACGACGCTCCTTTGATAAGGAGGTCGAGAGGCAAATATGTTAAGAAGTCTGTCAGCAAAATTAAGGGCAATAAACTCCTAGAGACAATCATGAGTGGAGGAGTTTTGCCAGAAATCAACGAAGCAGCTTCTACTGAGAAGACCGAGTCTGATGATGAACAGACTGAAGTAGAATCTGCTCAAGCTCAGGAAATAACTGCTCCAACTGCAAGTGGAGTGGCTATTGAATCCTCGGAGACGAGGATGATCCCATTTGAGCATGGGACTAAGGGTGTCATTCAGGCACTGGATGACCAGATTAATTACTCTGAAGAAGAACCAGCTCCAGAAAAAGTGACAAAACAGTCAGAAGTTCCTGAAACTCAAGCTGAAGAAAATATTTCTTCGGCCAGAGGCGATGAAGACGTGCCGGCGTCTGAGCTATCAGCTGCTGATGATTTGTTGAAGAATGTTTGTCAAGACATCATTCTTCGAACCGATGTTCCAGAGAGGACTGAACCGGCGGCAGTCAACACTGAGCTTGCTATCATCGTTGTCCCTGAGACTCATGAAGATGTGAATATCATTGACTCTGAATCAGAAGCTCATCCTGAAGATGAAAAAGAAGAAGAAGCTGAAGGAGGAGAAGACTGGCATGCTGGCACCTCTACTCCTTATGATGAAGACAAAGTCAAGGGGAACAGAATGGAACTTAGCCCTGAACCTGCTCAATCACCGAACAACGCTATAGTACCCAGTAATTCTGGAGCTGGAAGCAGCCATATAAAGCAGGTATCGGATACAATCATGGACCGGCTGCGAGAGGAAGCAAAACTCCCTCCACATACCGAGTATGAACCTCAGCCAGGTAGAACTTTATTCAAATTCTGTTTCCGTTGTTTCTTCTTTTTTTCTTTAAATGTTGATTACATTTTTCTTTAACTGTAGGAACTGCTGCAGCAATGAGTTCGACTCATGCTCCGCTTATCCAGGCTGATGCCGATGATGGGAATTCACACTTAACTTCTCCGGTGGCACATACTTCTGTTCCGAGGATAGAGAATATTCAAGCTTCTTCTTCCATGATGACAGCGACTCCTGGATTAGAGACTGGGTTAACAAGAACTCTAGGAATGTATTCAGATATCATTTACTCATATCTAGATACATATTCCAGACGTTTCTTGAAGGATGAAGCTATGCCATTTTCTGATCTTCGAACTATGGTTAAGTTCCCTCTCATGGCGCTACGTCATGCTGGTTGTGAATCTCAGTACATCTTCTTCAAACATCTCCTGGATGAGTTGGAAGTAACTATCCAAAAATACTGGGAAACTAAGAAGGAAGATCTTCAATCTTTAACTGCAACTGAAATTAGTCAACTAGAGCATGAAGCACAGTCCCAACAAGCAGCTCTTGAAGCATTTCTTGCCTCTTCTACTGAGAAATTAGTAGAAAAGGGCGAAGAAATATTAGCTACTCGTCAAAGAGTAGAGCTTCTGGAGAAGGATAAAGCATCCAAGACTGAAGAGCTGAAAAAATTGAAAGAGGAATTAGCTCGTCTTCAAGAGCGCATTGCTGTCATGGAAACAGATCAAGCTGAGGTTGCTACTGCTTATATCTCTGAAGTTGAACGCTGTGAGACTTTTCAGAAGGAACGAGAACAGATGCAGGCGGAACAGATTGAAGAAGTCAGCCGTCGCCAGTCTACCATCATTACTTTTGATGAACAGAATGTTTCAATTGTAGCAGCAGAACGAGTTAGAAAAACTCATGAAGATAAATTGACTGCTGTTCTAGATCGTATTAGGGAGCTGATAACTCCAAATGAGTGAACCTCTTTTATTTTCACTTTCACTTGTATTTCATGTTTTGATTCCGGAATGAAAGTAAATGAAAATCCTTGATCTGACTTTTGGTTTTGCTGTTTTGATAATGATAGATTCATAGAAAATATGTTCAGAGGTAAATAATACATGACATATTTCAGTAGAATAGAATATACAAACGAACTTTGTAATTCTATCAAACGATATTAAACCAGAAATAATCTTAGTTTAATACTGATTGGAAAAAATAGAATTCAGACATAAAAATATCTTTGAACTCAATTTTTCATGATCTTTAGACTCGGAAATCAAAAGACTAGATGAATGAACGGGTTAACCGTCAGATTATAATGAACGGACGAACCGTCGGATAGATGAACGGACGAACCGTCAGGTATTAATGAACGGTCAAACCGTCAGATGAACGGATGAACCGTCAAGTATGAATCATTTGTCAAAATAGTCAATAAAAACCATATTGGAAGACAGAAGGTTGCAGTAGAAGTCACCGATACTCGTATCGAAATCCCAAGAAGTGGTACTAGAAGAATCAGATCTCTTATCTTCGTCAAACTCGGAATCTTCATGGATAATATTGATAAAAGGAGTAGGAGCTATATAGCCCAATCCGCATTTCGTCCTTCCATATTTCAGAGGAGGAATACGAACAGGCATTTTTCTTCCTTTTCCACTATTAAGGCCAGTCCTGAAGTCATAGCCCATATTTTTGATGATGTCTTTAGATTGCTCACTATAACGACGTAGTTGTAATCTTCCAGTGTCATCATTTTTGTCTTCATCTTCTAAATCAGAAGGACTTTGGGGCCCTTTATAGAAGAATATTGGAATGTCTCCTGGCTTTCTGCTGAGAACTAGAAAGTATGAAGATTGTACAGGTTCTAGGGATACATCTGTATGAACAGTCTGTACAACCCCTATGGTTATTGTGTTCAAGTCATCTAACAAATGTAAATAACTATGAACATAATTACACACATCAGCATACTGCAAAGATGGAAACTTTTCATTAAATGTAAAAGCAGCAATATTTACATTGGAAGAAGGCTGAGCCTTAGAGATTTTAGCCAAGTCAATGACTAAAGGGGGAGAAGAAGAACGAGAAGAAGCGTTGTTTCGATTAAGATCGATAACAAATGGCTCAGAAGAGGTGAGCTCCCTTGAAGCTTGAGATGGAAGAATAATCCGCCCTCCAACTGGAATTAGCAGAGTATCCTGTTTCACATGTGGAGATGCAGGAATTGCAGTACGCCCACTGACAGGAATAATAATTGTGTCTTGAGCAAACGACTGAGGTAACGGAGAAATCCGTCCACTCACCGGAATGATGAAAGAACCTTCTTCAGAGAGTTTGGGAGATTGTTGCTGAATAGTTCGACCTTTAACAGGAATTATTAAGGTCTCACTTTGTGAATCCTCTTTCTCCATAGCTTGTATAACCCTTGTATACTCTTCTTTGTACATTCGAGAATCATTGAAATAAGCTTCAACCCCATGGAAGGGATTTATATCAGCAACTTCTTTTTGTACTCTTACATTGCTATCAATGTATTTAAAACACTGATGAAGAATAGAAGGCACCACATTATTTTCATGAAGAAAGGGCCTCCCCAGAAGAAGATTATAGGATCCCACGATCTCGATCACATAGAAAGTGACTTTGGATCTGAAATCACCTATTTGAAGCTTCAGATGAATCTTTCCCAAAGGCTCGCTTCGGCTTTGATTGAATCCCAGGATAGTAGTAACCGTCTTGGAGAGTTTGTGAAGAGGGATTTTTAGTTCATCCAATAAACTCTTTGGCATGATGCTTACAGCAGACCCTGGATCAATGAGGATACGATCTATCTTCATTGTATCGATATAACCGGTGTAGTAGAGAGGCCGATCATGTCGATTATCCTCCAGTAGCATGTCGTCTTGTGTAAAGGTGATATTTGGGATAATCTCCAATACACTATTGCAATGTAAGCAAGTGGTAGGTTCTGTATCTGGCTTCTTCAATTGTGCAAGACAAGAGTCAGCTTGTAGAAGTGCTTCACTTAATGTCTCCCGAGTCTCTTTAGAAAGACATAGAAGTTCAAAGAGAGACATTCTAGCTGGAGTATTAGCAAGCTGAGCTAAAATGTCGAAATTATAAGGCTTCTGAAGTCCAAGAGGAGAGGACTTCTTGATTGGTTTATCAAACCGAGCCTGTTGTTTGCCTTTCTCCAGAGCTGTAGGCTTGGGAGGAACAGGTTCAGTGGATGATTCTTCTTCAGGAGGAACATTAGAAGCATCTTTATCAGCTGGAGGGATATCAAGAGGATCTTCAGGATTCTTAGAATAATCCTTTAGATAAGGTTTCCCCGTTCGAGTAGCACTAACAAGTGCTTCTTCTTTTTCTTTTGGCTCTGTGTCAGGAATAGATCCAAGAGAAGTCATACAACATGACTTAATCTTTCCAGCCTTCTTGGACTTTCGAGAAGTAGTCTTTTGAGGAGAAGGCGATTCAAAATCTGCCACTAGATCAGGATGGATCCACATGATTTCCCCTGTTTCCAAAGTGATTGGCACTAATCCTTCAGACTGTGGAGGAGGAATATTCACTATTTCAAGAGTTGCCTTGGAAATAGGAACAATCCCACTTTCAAGGAGTTGAGGAGGGAAATCTCCGAATTGCATAGAGACGACGTTGGAGGTGACGGTCTTCTCTTTTGGAGTAAGAGAGATAGCTCCAGATTTAATCATTTCTTGGATCTTTCCTTTCAGTACATAACATGTACGAATTGTATGACCCAGCATTCTGTGATATGGGCAGTATTTGGGATGATCTGTTTTACCAGCTTCATCAGGTTTCTTGATCTCAGGTAGTTGTATCTTATTACCTTTCAGCAGACATTCAAAGATACCAAGGACATCGTCGTCATCGAAAGAGTATTCTTCTTTAGGGCGAGGTGTTCTTGGTTGTTGAATTGTAGGAGAAGTTTGAATAGTTGATGCATCTTTGCTCTGAAGATTAACCTCAAGAGTTTCTTTTCCCTTGCGAGCATTGTTTTTATTGTTAGTACCTTGACCTGTTTCTTTAGGAGTCATCTGCACTCCTAAACCTTTGAAGGTTTCAGCACTAATTTCTGCGGCCTTGGCACTAACTATGAAAGAAGGCCAGTCTCGGAATTGAGTGGATCCTGTCCACATGCTGATGATTGGCAACAAGTTTGATTTGCATGTGTCGATGGTGACAGCATCAGGAGTTCCAAGAGGCATCTTCAGAGCTTCTCTTCGAAACCGTTCAATGTACTCTTCTGTAGTTTTATTATTTTTCTGCTTGATTCTAATAAGAGTAGACATAGTCATGTCATTGAGCCCTTCATAGAACCGTTCAAGAAACATCTGTTTGAAACCGGAAAATGAGGTAATGCTCCCATCTGGGAGACTTCTATACCATTCATAAGCCGTTCCCTTGAGACATCCAACAAACACCCGAGTAAGGAGGGCGTCGCTTGGTTGCAGTTGATCAGTCATTACTTCAAAGTGATTAATGAACTGACTTGGAGAAGTGGTTCCATCATAGAATGAGATAGTGGGAGGCTTGTATTTAGGAGGATACGATACTTGCTTCCATTCTATCGGATAAGGTTGTTTGATGCCTAACCTTTGTAAACCATCTTTCTGTTTGAATGTCTCGAATTGAGTTTTAAGATTCCTCAATTCTTCATTAACAACTTCGGAAGATTGTGGAGTTGTAACTTGTAGAGAATAGTTAGGAGGAGGAACAACATTGTAAGCACTACCCCCAACTCCAGAGAGACTAAGGTTTGGTTGAGCTGGTCCAGGAGTATTGGATTGTACTGCTGAAGGAACTTGTACTGGACTCAAATCAGTGTCAGTTGGTATGGCATCTGGTACAGTCTATCGATTTTGTATCTGTGTTGCCATGAGTTCATACATCGACTTCATAGTATCAGCCATAGACTTTATTTGTTGTTCCAAAGAAGCAATTCTTTGATCTTGAGGAGTCAAGGAAGAAGAAGGTTCATCAGTATTCCCATCAACCATATAAGTCGTGACTGTACGAGGAATTATTGATGAACTGGTAGATGTTGTTTGTTCTGAATCATTGCTTTGTGCATCAAAGTCAATTATAGGAGAACTACCCCCAGTAGGAAGAGGTGGGAAGTTAGATTCTCCAAGGAATTCAGAATCATCTTCAGAGATCAAATTTCTTTGACTAGAAGCTAAGGCTCTTGCTCTGGTATTTCTGTATACTCCATCTGGACTATCAACTCTACCCCCAGCATCCCGAGAGGTCATATTGACAAAAGCAAACAAAGGCTCATCTTCATCAGGCATAAGTTCACACTGAATCCGATTGAAGACAGATTGTCGTTTTGTTTGACATCTGCATTGCATCGTGACTCTTGGCTGGAAGTCACATTCATGATCAACATGATCATGAGCCATTGATTGACATCTGCATTGAATTATGACTCTTGGATAGAAGTCACATTCAGCATGGTCCTTTGACACAGAATCACTTCTTCTCTTCTGTTGAAGATATTCTCGTAAATCTGTTTATGAAGATTGAGGAGTATATTTCTTGTTCTTGGATCTTGATGGCTCTTGATTATATAGAGAATGATTAATATGAGCCACATAGTTTCTTGCATACTCTGCATCTGGATCTCTTATTCTTGTTTCCAACTGGTATGGTTTCTTAACACCAGAAGTGTTAATTTTTGTTCTTAGATCAGTTGGAGGTAACACATTGGTTTTAGAAACATGGAGTTTTCCTTCCATTGATCTGGATATTTGCAGAGAAGGAAGAGTTGAACCACCCCCTTGATTAGGAGTTGGTAACAGACCTTTTCTAGACAAATTCTGTGCCCAATTCGAAGAAGTCATAGAAGAAGACATTAAGGAATGTTTCTTCTTAGACTCATTCAAGTTTTGAGACATAGAATGTCCAGAAGGAAGAGTAGTCAAAAGACCATCTCCTTTTCTTTGACTAACAAAATTGTCAGTCAAAGCTGTTCCTGAAGTAAAAACTACAGGAGCAGAAGAAACAACTAAAGAGTTATTCCTTTTCGAAGGAACTTTGTGTGGAGGACCACCCCCAGTTCTAGTAGAACTTGGCAAAGAAGAAGAGATAGCTAAAGAGCTATTCTTTTTAGATGAAATACACGCTGAAACAGGCTTGGTTAAAGAACCAGTGCTGTTGGCGTGACTTTTGACTTTGGAAATACACGCTGAAACAAATTTGGCTAAGGAGCCAGTATTGTTAGCATGATTGTTGATTTTAGAATTACACACTGGAATAGACTTGGCTAAGGAACTAGTGTTGTTAGCGTGACTTTTGAGGTTGAAATTGCACGCTGGAACAGATTTGGCTAAGGAGCCAGTACTGTCAGCGTGACTTTCAACTTTGGAGACACACACTGGAACAGATTTGGCTAAGGAGCCAGTACTGTTAGCGTGATCTTTGATTGCTGTCATCTTCGAGCGCACAAGAGTGTGCGTGCTTGCAGTAGAGCTCTTGCCAGTATTAGGAGCAGACACTGTGGCAGAGACTTCACCATTGGCTGCCAACTAATTCTTAGGGACATAGACAGAGTGTCCCTTCGACTTGGCAGTGATGATGGAGGCTGTAGTGGGCTTACCACTCTTAGTCCGCTGCATTTCTTCATAGGCGAGTTGATCGAATTGGATCGTCATCACCTTCTTCGTCGAGCCGATTGACGAAGTGTCGCATTGAGTTGTTGCCATCTCAGAAGAGGAGATGGTTTTCTCCAGCAGAGTCGCCAATTTGTTTTCCATAAATAAATTCCTTTATTTATTGTGTATCTGGAAAAATTACAACTGTGGGAATCTGATCTAGAAGACGATCACTTTATCCCTTGGACTATGCGAAGAAGAAAAGCTCTCAAAATTTTGACAGTAGATAACTATGTATCTGTCAATGAATGAGAAAAAGAACTCTATTTATAAAGTCAAAAATAATAACTGAAAAGATAACTGTCTTCACAGCCTGTGCTTAGTTGAAAATCACGCAGGATTTAACATACGCAAGACTGTGAGCAGTTACTGGACGTGGCCTGTAACAGTTGGACACATGGCAATCATGCATGAGTCGTGTGCAAGTTACAGGACACGCAGGCGAGAGATCAGTGGCATGGCTGCCACGTACTCCAATTTGATGAAATCCACGCAGACTTGTTGAAGACGAAATCCACGCAGACTCGGGGTAGAAAGCTTCAAAATCCATGCACACTTGGGGCAAGAAGCTTCAAAATCCACGCAGACTTGATGAAGAAAACTTCAGAATCCACGCAGACTTGAGGAAGAAAACTTCAGAATCCACGCAGATTTGAGGGAAAACTCAAAATACACGCAGACTTGAGATAGAACTGCCAACTGTCTTGATTTGGCGTGCCTCGACTGACACAAAATCTCTAACAGTGATTGCTTTTGTCAGTCGCATTAAATGACAAGAAACCCTTTTAGTACGCCAACTCGACGAAGGCTGAGTCTTGCTGAAGAAGATTTCGAAAATCACGCAATAGACGGCTATGATCTCTCGAATCCTGTGCATACGTGGCATACGAAGAGACATTCTTCGACTGTTGTGCTGTCAGTCATAATTACTCTCTGACAAATGATGAGCTGTCTCCCCAGCGTAATTTGTAAATATTATCCTGATCAACTGAGCGTGACCTTTGACTCTGTCCTGATCAACTCAGCGTGACTGTCATTTTTAAAGGCCTACAGCATGCAGATGCCAATAGTCAGCCGCATGATTATTAATATTTAATATTTAATGCATGTGCTGGCAAGCTTGCTTACAAGCTAATTATTAATGCATGTGTTCTTTAAATGCATTATTTAATGCGTGGGTTAGCAAGCTTTGCTTGCATGCACACGTACAGTAGCGAGCCGCATGGGCATTGTATTTTTTGTATATTTTAATGCATCCAGCCGCATGCATTATGCTTAGAGCCGCCTGCATATTAGAGCCGCATGCATATTTTGCATTTAGCCACATGCTTAATGCTTAGTGCCGAATATGCTTGCATGATGTTTGAAGCATTCAGCCGCATATGCTTATGCTAATATTTAATACTTTGCTTAAAGTACTAGGCTTAGAGCTGCATGTGCATACCAAAGCATTATTGCTAAATGCTTATGCTAGCATTTAAATGCTTATGCTAGCATTTAATGCTTATGTTGGCATTTAAATATTTAAATGCTTAAAGCATTAATGCTTAATGCTGGCATTTGATATTTAATGCTTAAAGTATTAGGCTTAAGGCTTAATGCTAATATTTAATATTTAATGCATATTTTGTATTATGCTTAGTGCATTGTGCTTTATGCGAGTAGGCTTTAGCTAGCATGCATGCATAATTTAGTTGGCCGCATGGCCTCTATTTAACATTCGTGGCCGCATGGCCTTAGCATAAATTGTAGCAGCCTGCGCAATTAATATTTAATTACTAAATGTGTGTGTGTGCCAAAATTAATTGTTCTCTGACACGATGGTGCCCCGTTGTGGTGTACTTTGGACATGACATAATAGTGGCCCGACGCGACGCACTCCTGACAGTGAACATAACATGACAAGATTAAATGGCCTGGACACCGTGGATGACTGTGTTTGTACAATTGAACTGGTAATGTTTGCATCATGTCTAGGAAAGGGATCCCTGAGTACCACGGTCAGGGGTACCTACTGTAAATGGCTAAGGCTAATAACTAGAATAATTCAGTAGTCATGAGAGATTTCCCCAGTTACAGGCGATCCCGTTATCTCGGCCACCATTGTGGGACTTGCAGCCTGCCGACGAGTAGGGCACAAGTCCCAACTCACTGATATATGGAAAGAATAATGCACTGCTTAATGAATCCAAGTCGCCTGGATAACCTGGATTAGCTATAGGGCTTGTGGCTGGAGGAACATCTCACTGCATGTTGTGATAACTCTAGTTAGCTAATGTAGAAAGCCGTAGTCACTGATTGGCCGGGAACAATTGTATGGTATGGTTTTCAGTGCTCGATTATTGCAAGCTTGATCGCATGATTGTCGCTTTTAACAATAAAGATCAGGGGCTAAGTTCTGTTCAGGCGAAGGGTTACAACCCCGGTCCTTGTTTGGTTTAAGGGTTGTAACCTGGCACCCGGAGCAGTTCTGAGTCCTCTCTTCGTTTATTGTCTCATTGCACCCCACGTCACGTTTGTAATGTTTTACCTTACCAACAAGATTGGAGACAGAGTTCTATTCAGGTGAAGGGTTACAACCCCGGTCCTTATTTGGTTTAAGGGTTGTGACCTGGCTACCTGAATGCTTCCCTCGTACTCCATTATGACTGTTGTTATTCTTTACTTTAAGTTCTTTTAACTGCTTTATATATATTATTTTCTGATGTGCTGGTTTAGTTCTTAAGTGAAGCCTCATTTGTGGCACTTGCTCTTTCTGGGATCTGACCCAGCTGATTTTGTGTGGCCAGATTTCGGAGCAGCTTCAGAGGATCTACCGACCTTCCAGCCCGATGGTGACCATCAGGAGTGACCAGGGCAACAAGTGGGTTTATTTTTTGCTCCCACTCTATTGTAAAAATTTCATTTTGAGGCGTTTAGCCGGCGAGCACCTGTTAGCTCGTATTGCATACCTTATTATTGTCTGCCTACGGGCTGTAACATGATTGACAGATCCTAGGGTTGATCATGTATGACTAAACTCTTGCTAGTTCTCACATTTTGTAATGACTAGCTTCATGATCAGCTGGATATGTAATGTTTGGGACGCCTTACTATTGTATATTTGGTGATCTTACATCTTGTAACCTTACTTGCTTGCTTGAGATTGAGACAGTTAGGCTTGCTATTGACCATAGGAGACTGATGGATTGTAGCTAAACCCTCATATATCTAGACAGCCGTGATCGTATAGTGGGGTGGATTCCATTTCATTATACGTAGCTGGCTATGTATGCCCCTGCTCTCCAGTATTCTGGTTCTGGGGCGTTACAGCTATATGGATTGAAACAATCCAAGCGAATGTGGTATAACTGTGATGACCATAGTTCGTAATTATGTATTTGGAATACGTGTACGTATCTGACTCGTATTGCATGTCTCCTGGCTTGGTTTGGCTTATTTGGGTTGGCTTGGTTCGGCTTGGGTTGCTTATTGGTTCATCATGAACCAAGGGGAGAACCCTTACCTACCACCACCATCTCCATTTATTAACCCAACACTCTTTCTCTCTCCTCATTCACTCTTCTTCTTCCTCACCATTACTCTCTACCTACACCCAAGAGCCCTAGGCAAGTGCAACTTGCTTCATGATAGATCTCAAGTTTTATTGTTCTATTCTCTTCTTTACATGATTATAAGCCTCTTTAGAACTTGGAGTTTTTGATTTTTATGGATAGATTCTTCTAGATCTACATTATAACTTTAGGGTTTCATAAGTTCATGGAGTTTTTCTTGGTTTTGATCTACTAAAACTTTTTATTTTCAAAAACTAATAGTTCCATGAGCAAGAGCACGAAATTTCGTGTGAATTTGGTTTTTGATTCACCTCATTTCGAGTTAAAATGAAGTTTTTATGGCCAAAACAAGTTTTCTGGAATTTTCATGTTGGCTGAGTGAGATTTTACGCTAGGGACCCTGAAATTGCGTATTTTACGCTGGATATCATTAAGAATGTAAAATTTTACGCTAGGGACCCTGGAATTGCGTATTTTACGCTGGATATCATCCAGAATGTAAGATTTTACGCTAGGGACCCTGGAATTGCGTATTTTACGCTGGATATCATCCAGAATGTAAGATTTTATGCTAGGGACCCTGAAATTGCGTATTTTACGCTGGATGGTACCCAGAATATGAAATTTTACGCTGGAACCCTCCCCTTTTGCGTATTTTACGCAGAATTGAATTTTTGGCATAAAAAGTTCACAGAATGACTGTTTTTGCCAAGTTTAGCCAAAATTTCGAAAAACTTAAAACATGAAAGTTTTAGATCTTTGTCTTGCCTTTCCGAATATCTCTGGAGCACCTCATTTTGAGTTCGTATGTAGAAGTTATGCCCCGTCTTCCCTTAGCCGCATGATTCTTCCACAACTCTTGCATCCTGTTTATATTTAGTTATTGCATATACGTTTATACCAGGTTAAATGGTAATTTTAAATATGTTCCATGACATAATGGTGACCCATCGTGGCGCACTCTTGACAGTAAATTTGACATGATATATATCTCGAATGCGGTTGTGACGGCTAGCATGTCGTGACAGAATTGAATGGCCTGGACACCGTGGGTGATTGTGTTTGTACAAAATAAACTAGTACTGTCTTGCATCATGTCTAGGACAGGGATCCCTGAGTACCACGGTCAGGGATACCTACAGTAATTGACTAAGGCTAATAAACTAGAATAATTCAGTAGACATGAAGAGATTCCCAGCTACAGGCAATCCCGTTATCTGGGCGCATTAAGTGGACTTGTAGCCTACCGACGAGTAGGGCTCATTTCCAGCACACAGTCACGTGTTGCATTCTTCATAAACGAACATTCGACCCGGATAACCGGATGGTCTGCAGGGCTTGTGGCTGTTGGGATAATCTCATTGCATCTTGCTAATAGCTAGGCCTGTGATAACCCTAGTTAGTTAAAAGTATCAAGCCATACTCTTGATTGGCCGTGATTGAATGGATGGAGTTTATTCCAGCTTAGTCTTATCCTGATCCTGTGCAAGATTGTGACATGACATGATTATTGATGCTTGCCTTAACAATAACGATCGGGGGTCCAGTTCTGTTCAGGCGAAGGGTTACAACCCCGGTCCTTGTTTGGTTTAAGGGTTGTAACCTGGCTCCCGGAGCAGTTTTGTGTCCTCTCTTCGTTTATTGTCTTATTGCAACCCCATGACATGCTCGTCATATTTTACCTTACCTTAATACCATAATTATTTATACTGGCCTTAGCGATAAAGATCGGGGGTCCAGTTCTGTTCAGGCGAAGGGTTACAACCCCGGTCCTTGTTTGGTTTAAGGGTTGTAACCTGGCTCCCGGAGCAGTTCTGTGTCCTCTCTTCGTTATTGTTTTCACTGTACCAATAGTACTTGAGACGGGTTTCTGTTCAGGTGAAGGGCTGCAACCCCGGTCCTTGTTTGGTTTAAGGGTTGTGACTTGGCTACTTGAATGGTTTTCTCGTACTCAGTTTACTGTTGTTATCTCTGTTATTATCAGTACTTTATTTATTATCTTTAATATTTTGTTGTGATATGCTGGTTTTAGTCCCTAAGTGAAGCCTCCTTTGTGGCACTTGCTCTTTCTGGGGTCTGACCCAGCTGGTTTTGTGTGGCCAGATATCGGAGCAGTACCAGAGGATCCACCTGTCTTCCAGCCAAATGGTGACCACCAGGCGTAACCCTGGCAACTAGTGGGTTTCTTTTTGTCCTTCCACTTTATTGTAAAAATTATTCTTTTGAGGCGTTTAGCCGACGAGCACGTGTTAGCTCGTATTACATCTTTATTTACTGTCTGCCTACGGGCTGTAACATGATTGACAGATCCTAGGGTTGATCATGTACGACTGAACTCTTGCTAGTCTTGACATTTTGTACGACTAGCTTCATGATCATCCAATATGTAATGTATAGGATGCCTTGCTATTATATATTTGGTGCTCTGACATCTTGTAACTATTATTGCTTGCTTGAGATTGAGACAATAGGCTTGTCCATGACCATAGGATACTGTTGGCTTGTAGTTAAACCCTCATGTATCTAGACAGCCGTGACCGTATAGCGAGGTGGGTTGCACTTCAATATACGTAGCTGGCTATGTACGCCCCCGCTCTCCAGTATTCTGGTTCTGGGGCGTTACAATAACCGCCTAAGCGAATACTTGATCGATTTGGGATACATTAATAACGAACTTTGCCCATGTGTGTTCATAAAGAAATCTACTTCAGGATACGCAATCATCGCGGTCTATGTAGATGACATGAATCTCATAGGAACCGAAAAAGACTTGTCAGAAACTGCTGATATCCTGAAGAGGAAATTCGAGATGAAGGATCTTGGGAAGACACGGTTTTGCCTCGGCCTGCAGATCGAGCACCGTAAAGATAGAATTCTTGTCATCAAGCGAACTACACCCAAAAGGTGTTGAGTCGCTTTAGTCATTTTGACGCTAAGCCATCCGCTACTCCCATGATCGTCCGCTCTCTAGACATTACTAAGGACCCATTCCGTCCAAAGGAGGACGACGAAGAGATATTGAGTCCTGAGTGCTCTTATCTGGGTGCAATAGGCGCTTTATTGTACTTGGCCCAATGTACTAGACCGGACATCTCGTTTGCTATAAATTGTCTAGCTCGACACAGCACCGCGCCAACACGCCGCCATTGGAATGGCATAAAAGACATTTTTCGCTGCCTTAAGGGTACTACGGACTTGGGCTTGTTCTATCCCTACGCGGTTTTGAGTGAGTCCAACGCTCTTGGCACTCGAAGCAACGCGACCCTTGTTGGCTACGCCGATGCGGGATACTTATCTGATCCGCACAAGGGGCGTTCCCAATCTGGTTATGTCTTTACTATTGGAAATACGACAATTTCTTGTAGGTCTCGTAAACAGACCTTAGTAGCTACTTCAACGAACCACTCTGAGCTACTCGCGCTCTTTGAGGCGACTAGAGAGTGTGTATGGCTTCGAGCTGTTATTGGCCATATCCGAAGTACATGTGATCTTCCATATGACCCAGATGAACCTGTTGTCATCTATGAGGACAATACCGCTGTTATTGATCAAGCGAAACATGGTTACATCAAAGGGGATGCTACCAAGCACATATCGCCCAAGTTGTTCTTTACACATGAACAACAAGCACTTCAGAAGATTGAAGTGCAACACATTGGATCGGAGAATAACCGTGCATACTTGTTCACCAAGTCACTATCGAAACACTCGTTCCAGAAACATGTCAGAGCAATTGGACTTAGGAAACTTTCAGAGCTAGCCTAAGTGAAACATGTTTCCTGCACCCTGTTGTGTGTATGTGAGGGGGAGCGCCCCAACGAGCGCCTCCAAATGCCCTGTTGTGCATATATCCCGCGCCCTGTCGAGTGCGAGTGAAAAGGGGAGCATCCTGATGTATGCTTGTGTACTCTTTTTTCCCTTAGACCAAGTTTTTTTCCATTGGGTTTTCCTTGGCAAAATTTTTTTAACGAGACACAGTTCAAATCCCTTATTCACTAAGGATTATTATGATCAGGGGGAGTATCCAGTTGTATACTTCTAAACCATCGTGTACTCTTTTTTCCTTCGATCAATGGTTTTTTTTTCTACTGGGTTTTTCCCTGACAAGGTTTTGACGAGGCACCTTTGCAATGGTTAGTTTACCCCCATCACACTGACCTGTGTGTACTCTTTTGTCCTTCGACCAAAGTTTTTCCCACTGGGTTTTCTTTGGCAAGGTTTTGACGAGGCACAAGTAGGTGGTCAAATTTGAATCTGCAAGCTACAGACAGACGAAGAAGCTCAGAGGTGTTTACAAGCAGAGTTTGTGAAGAGCCAAGGGGGAGTGTTGTAACTCATCATGGTGACTCTTCACTTTGTAACTCCCAAGTGACTTTTCACTTTGTAACTCCCAAGTGACTTTTCACTTTGTACTCCAAGTGACTTTTCACTTTGTAACTCCCAACCTCTCTCTCCCTATATAAAGAGAGGTTGGGATGGCTTGTAGAGATATATGGAGATATATGAAATTAGTCTATCTAACAAGAGAGAGAGAGCTTCATACCTATTCATCTCATTCTCCGGGTGTTGAGCTAATAGATCTCAAAACAAATATTAATTTCTGAGTCCACAATCTTTTTACTATTAATGACCTGGAAAATAAAATAAAACCCTTTGATAATTTAGTGTAATATGTATTAATTAAATTTATATTCTGTTTTTATGTTCCTTCTCTATGTCATTGTGACCATTATTACAAACAAAAAGGGGGGGAGAGAGAGAAAAAAAATGTTTTGAGTTGTGTCAAGTTGGATTAAGTTTGAGTCCTAGGGTCCTAGAGTGCTATCTTTCTGTCTTAGCTTATTGTTATTCGTTGTAGGCCTAATAACATTGTATTGGTATCCCTGAATCACTGATTCGATTAATCCGTTTCACAAGTCGTTACTGGATTTTAAAGTTTTTTCAATTCAAAATAAATCCAAAAATATTCAATCTTAAATTATGATTTCTAGAGTAGCGGATCCTACATATAGTCTATCGTCGACGCGATAATGCACTCGTATATCAAACAAGGATAATGGGTGAACTACTATGTCGAAACAACGTACTTATGCAAAACTACTAACGGGTAATATAATATAGCAACAAGTGGATTAATAATATAATCAACAATTCCTACGACTTTTTTATATTAATATATAGGTTATCTCGATTAAGATGCAAATAAGGATTTGTCATATCGTGCGCTGCTCGAAGCAGTACTGGCTAGGCATGATATAATAGTATAACATTCCTTGGTACCCCTATAGGGCGATCATTGGGTCGATAATATGGATGTATAAGTAATATAATAGTCCGTGACACTCCTTATAGGACAGTCACACATCACTCCTTAATAAGATGAGCCAAGAACGTAACCACATCCCATGCTACGCAACCTATGAATACACCAGTACTCGTATCCACGATTGCAGTATGTAAAGCTCTAGGATAGTGGATAAGACAAATAACAATATGAATTAGAATATATATCATCTACAGTATAACTAGATTTCTAAACATAAATACATTGTACACGAGTCTTTTAATCACTATCATTCCATACATAATATTACACAACATAAGCCTAGTTACAAAAGAATTATATATCACACTATTATACATCTAAATTTTACATAAGCAATGCACTCAAAAGATAGAACTAAGATAACCATTATACTTCTGGTCTTTAGCCTAATCTTCTTCTTAGAAGGATAACTCAAGTTCAAGTTTAGCATCAATACTCAGGAAAGAAAGAAACTATGTATGTTTGGATAGACCAACAAGGGCTCAAAGCAAAGGGGAGATCAAAAGAAATCGGACATATACAATATGATTGCGTGTGAAGGTGTACACACACACACACAAGCATATATGTACGTGCGTTGTACATATCTTAACCATGTTTTAATTTTAAAAAAAAATTATACTTGGGAAGAGCAAATGATGCCTCTCTTATTTTAACCTTCTATTAGTTAACTCAAAAAGACTATACAGGAATGCCGAAGGGCAGTTTTCATAATTACTAAATTGTCCTTATTAAAATTAATGAAACATTTTAATTAGTATAGATATGCAAGGGTATTTTTTGAAGAAAATTTATACGGTGAAACCTAACTTTTGGCATTATATATATATATATATATATATATATATATATATATGGCTTGGAAATGGTTTAAAAGGAGTCATCCAAGCCGTTTGTATATCAGGCACTAATTAATAAAATAAATTTATCTTTATAATTAACTACCACCATGCCTTATCTATATCCTACAAATAATTTAATATCCTTATAATAAATGTAAAATAACTTAAAATTCCTATAACTATTTAAACATATATCTAAAATCCTATAAACATATATGTAACAAATTCAAATTAAAATATATTCCATATTGAAACTATCTTAATATTAACTATATGTTATTATCTAAACATATATCCAAAGTTCTACAAAGAACAATTTTTAATTAAAATATATTTAATATTTAAACTAACTACATGGTATTATCTAAACATATATCCAAAGTTCTATAAAGAATAAATTTTAATTAAAATATACCAAGTATTTGAACTATATTTAAACTAACTACATGGTATTATCTAAACATATATCAAAGGTTATAATTTTTTTAAAAAAAATTATGCATGTGCAGTGCACGTGCACGTTACTAGTACTCTTTATACGGAGGCTTGAAAACGGTCTAAAATAAGTTGTCTAAGCCGTATGTATATTCTCGTGTAATTAAAAATAAAAATTAAATAAATTCGAAATACTTGTTTAACTACTTAATATTATCTATCTAACTATAGCCACACACCACTAACTCATGTGGTTAAGTTGGCAGGCATTCTTCTTGGATGGGTGGGTTCGATCCCACAAGATGCCATTATCTATAACAAATTTAAACTTAAATTATTTTCAATAATAATTTGTACGTGTGTGCAAAGTATGTGCACATTACTAGCATATATATAAGCCTTCTGGCTCTAGGGGTTAACATGTGTTGACAATATCGCATCATGAATGACTGGGTTCGATCCCACGGAGAAGTAAAGGGGAGGTCAAAAGGAAGCCCAACATATGTGTGTGTGTGTATTTGTGTGTTATGGAAAAAGGTAAAATTTTATTAATAAAATAGGGTTAATACACACTGTTAGAACAAGCATAAATATCATACTAATATCATTATATGGAATGGATTCTTATACTCATCCACCTCCTTGTATCTTAACATCCAAATAAGTACTAAAAGCTATCCCAAGTTGCGAATTGACTGTTTTGTCAAAGGCGATGATTCGTTTTCTCCATATATGCCAAAATATATTTGATAGACGTAATTTAGCGCCCCTGAACCAAGTGTCTCTTTTGTGTCGTAACACAAACACTTCCTAGATCATCTTGTGCAGATTCATGTCTTGTGTAAGATGGAGCCCAAGATGTTTATGTTGAAAATCCCATACGAATATGCTAAACTCACATTTGAAGAACAAATGTTATATAGTTTCTTCTTGTCCTAAACACAAGACACATATTTTCGTCTACTCTAACTCTAAATTTGAGGAGTGTATCCAGAGTCAGCAACCGGCCTTTAACTGCCTTATATAGGTGTAACTGCATTTTAAACGCAACACCTTTGAGCCATATAAACTCCACCCATTCAGCCTTTGAATGTTTCAGATGCAATTCCACGTATATTTTGTGAAGACATAAACCACCATTTGCTCCGATAGTAAGTAGCCAATGATCCCTACCTGAAACAGTCTCATTAGGGACTAACCAAATCTGATTTTTCGGTAGTTGCACCACTCATTTATTCTGCGGACTCTATTGCCCGTTGGTCAGTAATACTTCGACCTTCTCGTGTGAGCCCAATTGTTTGAACAACTTCCAAGAATCCCGTAGTTTGATTATACATATTTTGGAATTGGAACGTGACACTTATAGTTCCTATTTTTTATTATATATATATATATATATATATATATATATATATATATATATATATATATATATATATATATATATATATATATATATATACAAGAATGACTTATCTTGATACAATAGAATACAACCAAAAATAGTATTACTACGGGTTTGTACTTGTGCTTGCACGTGATGCTTGAGATTTGGAGTGGGGCAAGGACATAAATCAATTTTTTGTTTTGTTTTATCAAGAGGCAACCTGATTCTAATTTATTCACAATTATTACGTCCATTAGTGGATTGAAACAATCTGAAGTTAATTTTCTTAATATCTAAGGGCTAGTTTGGTAAAATGGATTTGGATTTAGAAATCTAAAATTCAAATCCAAATCCAAATAATGGATTTCCCAATCCAAATCAAAATCCAACTACAACCAAACATAGAATTTGATAAACTAGAATTATGATTAACAATTATGATAATAAAATATATTTAATAAAATATTAATTAATTAATTAATATAATTATCGTTATGATTAATAATTAAATTATTATTATAATTATAAAATAGTTATGATTAACAAATTATTAATTAAGATTAAAATGATGATTATATGCTAATAATAAATTATTAATTATAATTTTAATAATATATTAATTATTAAATAATAAATTATTAATACCGATAAAAATTATGATTAATATATTATTAATTAAGATTATAAAAAAAAGTAACTAATAATTTATAATTAAGATTATAATTAAGACAAATAAATTATTAATTAATATTATAAATAACTATAAATTATTAGTTAAAATTAATGTTATGATAAATAAATTATTATGGTTATGATAAATAAATTATTATAATCAAGATTATAATTAATAAATTATTAATTAAGATTATAATAAGACTATGATTATATTTAAAGATTATAATAATTATGATTAATAAATTATTATAATTATGGCTACTATAGGTATAAATTACTAAATAAGATTATTATAAATATTAAATCAAAATTATTAATCAAGATTATAATTATAATTAATAATAAGTTATTAATTAAGATTATAATTATGATTAATAAATTACTCAATTATATATTATTAGCTATGATTATAATTGTGATTAAAATATTAATAATTAATATTAGTAGAAAATAGTAATTAATGAACTATTAATTAAGATTATAATAAGACTAATAAAATTTTAATTATGATTATAATTGAATATTAATTAATAAAATTATTAAATAGGATTATAGTTATGATTATTAAATGACTTTAATTATGATTATAGTTATGATTAATTAAATTGTAAATTGTTAATTAAGATTATTATAAATATTAAATGATAAAGTATTAATTAATAATTTATAAATTTAGATTATAATTATGATAACTAACTATTAGTTATAAAAAATTAATTTCTAAAACAATAATAATGACAAGTTTTAATTATTTATAAATTAAATAATTTTTTAAAATAATAATTGTAAAAAAATTAATATATAAAATATAACGAATTAATAATATATTAATTAATAATTAATAATTAATAATTAATAATTAATTATAATTAGTTTTAACTAAATATTTAATATAACAATGAAATTATTAAAAAATAACAATTTTTTTTTTTACAAAATCCAACTTTCTTTCTTCCAAATTCAAATTTTGGATGTAGTTATACTTTCCATATGTAAATCCACTTCCAACGAAACATAGGATTCCACGAATTTAACTCCAAATCTATAAAATCCTAAAATCCACCTCTAAATACGGTTTACCAAAGGGCCCTAAGAAGTGTTGCCTCCCAAATTCCACAAAAAAACGATAATTTTGTATCCTACTATTCTTAGTCTGTGGCAGCCAATGTTTTAAAAATCGGACCGGACCGGCCGGTTCAACCGTGAACCGGTAGTTTTTTCGATCCGGTTCAGCATTGACCCAGTGTTTTATAAAAAACTGATATTTTTATAAAAAATAGTGTCCATAAGAGATTAAACTTGGACCATTTAGATTAACCTATTGGTTGAACCAACTGATTGAACCCATTTGATCCGACCTAGTGCCTTCGCCGGGTCAAACTCTGATCCGATTTTTAAAACATTGATGGCAACAACATAAACCTACTAAAACTAGAATTATTGAGAAAATTAATGACTTATCTTGATACGATAAAAGGATGTCGCGCCCTCTTGTTGGATGCTTGCCACCTATTCCTTTAGACTAAAAATACTATTACTACAAGTTTGTGCTTGCACGTGATGCTTAGAATTTCAAATGGGACAATGGCATAAGAGCATCTCCAACCCTATTGTTAGTTTAGAAAAAATGATTGCCACATAGGAATGACAAACTTTTATTCCAAAAATTCTTCTCCAATGCAAATGTAGAATAAAATATGAAGTTGACATGACAATGACATGACAAAGAGAATATGAAGTTGGTTGTCTAGATCTAGACAATGTACTTCACAATGACTTTGTCTCCACATCATCAATTATGAATAGAAATATTTATAAAAAAATTGAAGAAGTTGAGGAGTTGCCTTGGAAGTTGGAAAACAAATACTTTTTATTGTCTCCTCAATACTTTTGTATTGTAGAGAGTTTTTCTATTTTATTGTCTTTTGAGATATAATTTTGCCACATAAACAAGACATTGTCTTGTGGCTCATGCCACATAGGAGCCACCTAAGACTCACAACACGTAACAAGACAATAGGGTTGGAAATTGTCCCTGTGGCCGTAGTCCGTTGGGAACGGTGGAGCACCCCGACGCAGTGACGCAGGTTCGAGCCTCCTTAGAGGCATGTCTCCAAGCACCATTAAGAAGTGGACACCCTCAAAAAAAAAAGAAAAAAAAGAAAAAAAAAAGGGTTGGAGATGCTCTAAATCAAGAGGTTTTTTTGTTTTATCAAGAGGTTATTCATAATCATTACGTCCATTAATAGATCGAAACAATCTCAAGATATTTTTCTTAGTGTGTTGCCCCCCAAATTCCACAAAACACAGTAGTTTTGTATCCTACTATTCTACTGTATGGCAACAACATAAACCTACAAGAAATTAGAATTTCTGAGAAAATTAATTTTTTTCTTCCTTCTATTATTTTATAATAAAACAATTCAAATTCATGCTTAGACCAGAAAGAGAAAAGGCAAATAAATAAATGTCGTTGACAAAGGGTTGTTATTTGAAGCTATATGGAACATGTTTTTTAAATATAAATAATTCATTAAATTTAGAATAGGAAAATAGATAAATGAAGTAAATTCGTGAGAAATGTTTAGAATGTCAATGTTTTAATAAATGAAGCAAAAAAAATTCCATTTGCGGTGAACGTGGATCGAACACGTGACCTTCAGATCTTCAGTCTGACGCTCTCCCAACTGAGCTATCCCCGCTTGTTAATCTTTTCAAAGTTGACCTTATTTATTCTTAGTTTCGAAAGTGTACTTCTCACCCTCATTTCCCCAATCCCTCGGTTCTCTCACACTCCACTCCGCCGGGAAAACGAAAGAAATCCACGACCGGCGGAGAAAACCATGAGCAGGCTTCCGGCGAGCGCCGTAATTTCAAAGGACGGCGGCGGCGGCGGCGGCGGAGGTTTCGGCGTGTTCGACATGCGCCCCCCCAATCGCCTCGGCCTCTTCCTCTTCTCTCTAACGAGAGTTAGTCCTTACTTAAACCCTGAACCGAGATTTTTGTCAGGGAAAGTTTGTCCGTGTCGCGTCCGATACTTATTGGACACGGCACGGACACTCATAGATCCTCTAGGACGCGACAAAACTTGCGTCGTGTACGTGTCGTGTCCGTGCTAGCATATATCTATACGGTTAGCCTTCCTTAACCCTAAACCTAATTCCTAGGGACTATTGGAGGAATAATTGTTTACGGAGGCATCTAGAAGGTATTCAAAATTTCCACTTGAGTACCATAATTCTTAGACATGGGTGATTATTTTGGAGGGAAATATGATTTTAGGGATTTGGGCATAAAAATGAGGGAATTTCCACTTAACCTCAAGTTAAAAATTGCTGATTGTCTTGGTCTAGAAGCGCATTATTTTGTAGGAAAAATTTGAATTTTTAGGGCGTAACAAGAATTTTTTTGCTTTACTTTGCTAGATTACTCTTCGTCTTAGTTGAAGCTATGATGAATCATTTTATGTTGTGATGCTGTTAAATGCTGTAATGCATTTTTTTTTTTTGGATTTCTGCAATTTGTATAGCATTTGAAGTATGACCCATCTGCATCTTAATAATTACACGTGTTCTTTCCCCCCTTTTCTAGTGCGCCACTTGTTCAAATAAATCTTTAGTTTCAATTTACTGAAGGCTTCAAAGAATACACGACTTTGTTTTAAGTTTGGCTGAGCTATCCTTGGCATACGTAAAACTTATCAATTATTTAGCAGTTCTGAGTTCTCAAAGGATACAAAGGTCAGTTTATGAATACAAATATTTATACTAGCCGAAGTTGTCTACTAGGTTATGAATTTGTATGATCTTTTAATTGAAGTGCCCATGTGACTGTTATTAGAATATATTCCTGTTGAAATAAATAGTTGATAACTGCTGGAATTTTTTACACTTCAGTTATTTTTTGCTTTTGATCTTGACAAGTTGGGTCGTCAAGTCTATAGCCTTTGTTCTTTAGTTGCCAGATATTTCTTTATTAGACTACTGGTTTCTCACAATAGTAATGGTGATAGCTATAGTAGAGGCATTTCCTTCTTCGAAATTGCCAGTCTCACCACATGACCTAGGAGCTTGTGTGTCATTTTATCAGTGTTCTTTGGTCATCTGTTGTATTTCCATCAACTCATATTACATTCTTCATTTGCAAATAATGTGGTCCAAGAAAACTGTCAATAATGAGAAAGCAAGACAGGAGAGTAAATAATGCTATGACAAACTAGAAAGATGCATCTCAAACAAGCTTTTAAAAGTAACTCTATACCAAATGTGTTGGCTGTATTGTATTGGATTTGAGTAGCACCAATTTGGATCTAGGACATAAAATTGTTCTTGGCCAAGGCCATCATAACTGGCTTGCATTGGGATATTTTCGGTTCACTTCGGGTCTTTAATGGCCTGAAAGTGGCTGAAATTGGTGGAACCTCACTGAATTGGCCTGAAATGGTTGGAGCTTCTCAACTTAAGACCAGAAATATTCAAATCTTTGCTGAAACTGGTTGATTTGTATTCTTGATTTGTTTTTTGGTTCATTTTCGTGTTCTTTTTTCATGTCTACATATGATAAGTAGCCTGTTAGATAATGCTAATTCTGTTGTACTTGTATGGAGATCATGCAAATGCAATTTCTCATGCATGCCAAGATAAAACTACATATATAATTTGTGATTTAACCTATAGGATTGTCATTCCTTTTCACTCGTTGGCTTAATGTGTCATTTATCCGACTCCAATTTCCTATAGCAAATTGTATCATCTTAATTCTTTATCTAGGCTCTTTAAATTAAGTACCATTAGACAACATGGAGTGGGCTATGTCGTGCCCCTCTATCAGATTGGATGTGCTTGATAGGGTTGTCAGAGTATTGTGCTTAGGTACAAGGCTAGAAATCTATTTTCGTTCAAGGAAAATAGTGTGCATGGTTGCATTTTCAGTATCCAATAGTATTTGTTTACCATGTTGGTAGGCACACAATATGTGTGAGACCAATGATCTAGTCCTAATATCCCATCTTTGCTTCAGACAAGACGATTGTTCATGTTCGACACAAGATGTTAGTGCGTTGGATAAGAACATATCCACAAGCAACTATATGAGAATTTCAAGTTCTGCGATATAGAAATTACGAATTAAGCATGTGGAAGTTTTGGTTCTCAACATGCAATGTTTTAATTTTAGGAAACAGTAGGTTTCAGACATGAACTGCATATTCTATATGCATCAAACATATCTATGACGAGGCTGTGTCTCTGCCAATTAGTAGCTTCGCTTCAGATGGAGCGACTGGACTAGACTTCTACTAATATCTAGTCTTGCTTTTGACAAAGCTAGCAATATGGTGAAGCTATCACTCTGCCAATATTGAGATTTGCTTTTGGCGAAGCTAATATTCAGCGAGGTGAATGCTACTAGCATTACAAAGAGTCTTAATCTTGTTGGCGTTACAACGGCGTTTTGACCTCTGCCTAGTAGGAGCTTTGCTTTAGAAAAAATTGTGCCTTATGTCAATTTTTAGCTTTTTGCTACAACAAAGCTAACTAAACACTGGGGCTAATGCTTTTGGCATTACAAATGGTCTAATGCTGTTGGTATTTTTGGTGAGGCTTATGCCTTTGCCAAATTAGTTTAGCTTCGCTTCAGGCGATACTAGGATGTTGTAGTCTTGTAGAACTATGCCATATGAGGAGGCTCATGCCTTAGCTAAAATATAGTTTCGCTTCAAACGACGCTAGGGGGAAAATACTTGACCAAAATTTGTTTATGGCAAATACGACAATGTTAGCACTATGACGAGGCCAGTACCTCTGCCATTTGATTAACTTTTTATTTGGCAAAGTGTATCGCTGCGACGATGCTAGCAATATGACAATGCTAAGGCCTTGACTATTTTTATTGGTATGTTGCGAACTTCAGATTCCTATGAACTTCGAGTTCAAGAGAACTTTAGGTTCAATATGAATTTAGGAAGAAATAGTTTTCATGCGCCAAAAGGCAAAGTTAGAAACCAAGAGTTTCGGATTGTATGGCAATGCTAGGCCTCAATCATATTTTTGTTTCTAGCAAAAGGTTAAGCTCTGCAGATTGTTAAGATGGGTCTATGCCTACGTCAAGTTTTTGCTTCAGGCAAAATCATGACAACGGGACTAAAATTTGATCCTTAACGATATTTTCGGATATGTTTTTTTTTGGGGGGGGGGGGGGGGGGGGGGGGGGGGGGGGGGGTTCAACCCCTTGCTGGGGGTCCTTCGTAGGTCAACGATTGATGGTCGAGGGGGCAACGTTCCTCGTGGGGGTTCAGGACGAAGCCCTCGAAACCTAAACAGTTTTCGGCTTTAGTTTGCTTCGTACAAACTGCTAAACTGTGGAGTTTCGCGGGACTACCCCATTCCACATATATAAGTTCCATGGGACTAGATTCCGTGAAGCTGCTAATTTCTGCGGGATAGCTCCATTCTGCAAAGCTGCTAAGGTACACGGGTCAACTCCATTTCGTGAAACTGGCTACTCCGCGGGGTTGCCCTTTCTGCAACGTTGCTATATTCCGCAGCATAGCTGTATTCCCGGCCTGTATTCTACGGTGCAACTGCACTACGCTGCCCTGCTGTATTTCGTAGACTTTGCTTCTGGAAAATTTCTAAGCCTTCCACGACGTTTTCTTCTGGCAAACTTCTAAGCATTCTGCGGCGTTGCTGTCTTCCGCAGAGAAAATGCGTTCCGCAAAGCTCCCCTTGAATGCGAGACTACTCCATTTGCGAAGTTGCTCCATTTTGCGGAGTGAATGACTTGGTCATTCATGGACTGATTGATCAGAAGGATCTATGATAACCATGGCTAGCTCATTGATCTAGAAGGATTTATTTCTTTAGAGGAGAAAATCTCTCTTCATCTGTTAAGAAGAGAGAAACAAGTAATATTTTTTTTTTTTAGAGATCGTATTTGCTCGTATCATTCGAGGATGATTGCGGATCGTGAGCCTTCATGGTAGAGCTACGTGCTAATAACGTGTTGTAGTCTAAAAGACTAAGGGGTTCTTCAGGAACTCTGATAGAAGAAAATAATGAAGAGAAAAAGAAAAATTTCTGATTGTATTATGTACGCATTCCTCCAAAGGTTTTCTCTTTACAATATATAACAAGCCTTTAGGCTATTACAAGGAGATATTTGAGATCTTTAAGAGAAGGATATCTTTATTTAGTTGTAGTTGTTGGAATCAACTAGTTAGTTACAAACTAACTACAAAACTATAACCTTTTCTGGTTCTTTCATTGCCTTGTTTGGAGTTCTTACACATATTGAATGAGATTTGGATAGCCAAAGCATACTTGCCATTTGGTTTAATTAAAAGTGGAAATGCAATTTATGAGCTTGTGTTATTTTCCTTGATATATTTTTAGCTGCTTTCTTGCTTAGGTTTTTTTTTTTTTTAACAATACAAGTTTTTAATAGAATTATTTTGAGTTTGTCGAATTTTCTTCTTTTGCAGTTCTGTCTTGCTAAAGATTTATTGTACTGTACAATTTTCTCTTCAGAAGCTTTCATTGCACTGAAGCTAGCAGAAGAAATATTTCTTGTCTGTATCAAAATCATGAATGCAGTTACTCTAGCTGCAGCTACTCCACAAGCTTTGCATCATTAAGTTTCTTAATCTAGTATTCTGGGCCTGAAGGTTCTTGATACAAATAATGTAGATTAACAGAATGAATCTGGTTCAGAGGACACTTGAAAGTTGCTCAATAAGTATGTGACGAGTTTGGAGTCCTGGCCTCATCTGTAACTGGAGTGGATATGGAGATTAAAACCGTTGCTAGCCTTAGGCATGCTCGTACCCTACTTTCAGCAAATCAATTTAGCCAGGTATATATATCCATTTCATTCTAAACATAGTGAACTGTAATTGTTTTATACATTTATTTCATGAGTTATATATATATAGAGAGGAGGGATTAACATCCCCTCACTTTTGTATCCTCCAAGTATCTCCATGATAACACCCGTTGGATTTTGTTTAAGTCATCTAATCTTAACCATTAAAAAATCAACGGCTAATATGACTTAAACAACATCCAATGGATAGGAAAGAGGGGATGCTTGGGGATGCGGATCCCTTCTCTCACCTCCCTTATTATATATATAGAGGATGAGGGAGGTGAGGTGCCACCCTATGGAGGGTGGCTACATGTCACCTCCCTATGCTATCATCATGCACCAAAGTGCATGATGATAGCATGGGGGGGGGGGGGGGGGGGGGGTTGACATGGTGCCACCTCACGGTGAGGTGGCACCTCACCTCCCTTATTATATATATATATATATATATATATATATATATATAGCCAATGACCTCTAGCTCAAGTGGCTAGTGTGGAGGCATGTGACCTGAGAGGGTGGTGTTCGAATCCCAGTGGGAGCGATCATGGATAATTACCCTTCTGTTCCATATATATATATATATATATATATATATATATATATATATCTATATATATATATATATATATATATACTCTGTCGATTGAGGAGCTCATTTCATTTGCATTAATAAACTCCTATGCATCTGTGTTGTTCTGCAATTCCAATAGTCTTGTATGGCATGCTTGATTGTGTAAGAGGTTTGCTTATAATAATAGGTTCTATTATTGTTACTTAATTTCACACTGAAGTTTCAGTAAACAAGAGATCAGCATATTCTACAGAAACATTACCTTATTATTGTTAATGTTTCCTACATCTGACTTTAATTAGTGTTGTTTATAATTTTTGTCTTCTGCCTCCAGGCAGCAGATGTGGTGCATTCTCTTTTCTGCACGTGCTACAAGTTCAATCTGCATATTGAGAATTCCTGTTCTTTTATTGCTTGCTGTTTTAGCTCTCCCTTGATTTGCTTGAAGCTTCTGCTATTCTGGTGCTTGCTCGCTGAAATTTGGCTCTCTTGGATCGACCCATGCAAAGAGAGCGTCAAGCCCTGTGCGTAAGACACTTCCAACATCTGGGTCATGGAGGGCTAGACCTCCGTGCACAAGCCAATATCACTTGCAAAATGCTACCTATCAGGTCCATGCGTTTCAGGTAATATTTTTTCTAGTCTGTTCATTGCTGGAAACAACTAATCAAGATGGCATGTTTGTGCTTCAAATATTTAGCAAATTTAGGAAGATATTGCTTGGGATAACTGCAACTGGAAGTTTCTGTGATTTCAGATCAAAATGGAAAGCCAAATTTGTACCTTTATATGATTAATATTAGAGCCACTAAATCACTTTAAATTTAGAGAATAATGTGGACTTTCAAGCTTCCCTTAGTTGCATCTCTGTAACACACACGCATTTTCCCCTTTATCCTGTCAATTTCATGATCAAATGACCACTCATTAAACAATATTTTTAAGATATCATTACTTCCTTGATTTAATGTCTTGGTGGACGACCTCTGCTCCCAGCCATCATGTAGATATACAAGACCCCATGTTACACCTTTGATGATTTAAAACCTTTGAGAGCAGTCAAGATTAGAAGCTATATAAAGGCTATCCATGGTTCAAATTACATAACATTGTGCGGCGATTTCCTAGATATGATTCACTTTCCTAGATATGATTCACTTTAAGATTAGAAGCTATATAAAGGCTCCTCACGATATTTCACTATTGCCATTGTACCTCTGTCAACACTGGCACCCTCTCGGTCGTGCACGAGATATGATTCACTTTCTGTCTGTGCATACCAATAGAAAAAGCGAGACATTTGCTTCGTGCTATTTCCTCTAGCAAGCTATGAGTCTATTTCATATTATAGAGCTATTAGTGGTTACTAGTCTAAGGAGATGTACATTAACGGTTGCTTGCTGGAGAAGGAAAAAAAGAGAGGGAGTGCATACCTTCATTTGCTGCTTCATGACATCTGAAGATAAATATTTGAGTACCGTGTCAAATAGCCTTGTGTACTCCGTTTTGTATGTGACAATTGTAACTTAGTTGTATCATATAGTGGAAATTGCTGAAATACTCACTCTCGGGATTGGTGTTATGAAAAATCCACCCGCAGGGTAGGTTTTATGAAATACCCAAAATTATGTATTTTTATGTTAAATATTCTAAGATTTTTTTTAGATGCTCTGTATTTACAAAATTGTCATTTTGATAATACCATAATTACCCCTTCGCGCAAATTTGGTCATATATGTATTTGAATTTACAAACTCAGATTTGGTTTGTGATTTTCGTCTTCTTTTTCTTCACGAGAGATCTAAATTTCATTGTTCTCATCTTTAACAGAAATCGCAAAGATCGTTCGTAATTCACTGTACTTTTCTTCAGTCGAACTCAGTTCATCACTCATCATTATCATTATCATCATTTTTGTGGAGAGATTTGAAGTTTTTCGGCGATTAGGTCACTGTGCTCGGTTGTTTGCACTGATATAAAACAAACAACATTGAAAAGTATGATATCAATCAATATATACTTAAAAAAAAAGAAAAAAAATTATTTTTCGTGATCTTAACACGGGGAATGACCATTATTCGTGATTTTAACACGGAGAATGGTCATTCTCCGTGATTTTAATACGGGGAATGGTCATTCTCCTACATTCTAACACGGGGAATGACCATTCTACATGATTCTCTGTAATTTTAACACTGAGAATGACTATTCTCCTGCATGTTAACACGGGAATGACCATTCTTCGTGATTTTACAACGGGGGATGACCATTTTCCGTGATTTTAATACAGAGAATGGTCATTCTCCTGCATTCTAACACGGGGAATGACCATTCAACATGATTTTACAACGGAGAACTGTAGGAACCCTAGAGGGGGGAGGGGGAGGGTGAATAGGGTCAAGCTAACTAATCAAGCACTTAGCACAAGCTAATGGGTAATTTAAAAATATAAGTGCAAGAGAAGAAATAATAACAATACCGATACACGATATATCCTGATATCCTCCCGAGGGGCACTCCAGTCCCGGAACTCTCTCCGGCTTTAATCCACTATTTGAGTAAATAGTTACACACGAGTTTGGATCCGAAGAACTCGCCAACTTCTTATACGAGAACTTTAGTCCGAAGGCCTCTCCGACTTCAACCGAGAGTTTGGATACGAAGACTCTCCAACTTCAACCGAGAGTTTGGATACGAAGACTCTCCAACTTCAACCGAGAGTTTGGATCCGAAGACTCTCCAACTTTAACCTTTCACAATAGGTTTTGATCTCCTTATACAACAAGATGAAGATCTTACTTTTCAACTCAATAACTCTAACACAATTTGTGGATGGAAAATGAAAACTTTGTAGAGTTATTTGTGGATAGGCTTTGGTGGTTTAGAAATTTTTAGGCTCAAAGCATCAACCTTGAATGAAGGAGTTCAAGGCTATTTATAACCAAAGTATTGAAAAGAGCTCAAAGACAACTTTTCAGTCAGCGATCGGTATACCGTCGGTATGAACCGATATACCGTCGGAAATACCGGTCTGGAATTGCAACGGCTAGAAATATAGTCGTTGGGATTATTAAATGTTCGAAATCCGACCGTTGGATTTTCAACGTTACTGAATCGGTATACCGTCGGTATAGATCGGTATTCTGTCGGTATGCCGATTTTGTAGACATAAACTTTATGTGAACAAAAATCGGTATACCGTCGGTATGCCGATTTTCATCCGAAAATGATCCTGGACTAATTTCTACCCTAGCTTTCGATTTTGCCATCCATTTTTTGTGTTTACAATTATTCCTAAGACTCATTACAGACTCTAGATATACTGTAGCAGATGCAGGCTTCTTCAGAGTCTTGAAATGATGATGACATAACATAGCTTCTTTTCTTGATAGATGTTGGCTTCTTCCTTGACGTTAGCTGTCCAAAGATATCCAGTTTGTGAAAACTAAATACTTTTCGGGGGCTTTGCCCCCGAACCCCCGACGAGGGGCGCTGTCCCCTCGACCCCCGTCCGCTGATCGGACAGCGGAACCCCCGAGTACGTGGCTCCAGAGATGTCGTCGGATGGTTCAGAGAAATCTTGTGGGATTCGTCGTCTTTGGCCCACCATGATTTCTTCATTGCATATGTCCACATTGATCTTGCTTATTGCTTTTCTGCATGTGCATGTTAGACGAACAAAGCAATATACATAGTAGCAAGTATGATAAGTTTAATGCACATTAGGACAATGCTGAGTTTAAGTATAAGTGCTAAGGTGATAACATAAATGTTAGTGATATCATAATGATTAAACTTAATTGAATGACCACAATCAAAAACATAGTTTTGATTTTGACAACCCGATTAAATTTAAGATAGATAAGCTCATATCACTAAAATGTAAACCAATAGGCACATATTACCAAAGGTACAAGTATAAGTAGAAATGCTATAGCGATAGTATGAAGATTAGTGATAATGAAATGCTAAACTTAACATATTAACCATATTCAAAAATATGATACAATCATTGGGCCAACAAGAACGACATTTTTCGTGATTTTAACACGGAGAATGATTATTATCCGTGATTTTACAACGTAGAATGACCATTTTTCGTGATTTTACAACGGGGAATGACCATTCTCCTGCATTTTAACACGGGGAATGATCATTCTCCGTAATTTTAATAACGGAGAATGACAATTTTTCGTAATTTTAACACGAAGAATTATATGCATTTTAACACGGAAAATGACCATTCTTTTGCATTTTAATGACTATTCTCCGTCAATTTAATAAGGAGAATGACAATTCTCCGTAATTTTAACACGGAGAATGACTATTCTCCGTCAATTTAATAAGGAGAATGACAATTCTCCGTAATTTTAACACGGAGAATGACTATTCTCCGTCAATTTAATAAGGAGAATGACAATTCTCCGTGATTTTAACACGGAGAATGACTATTCTCCTGCATTTTAACACGGAAAATGACCATTCTCCGCCATTTAACACGAAGAATGACTATTCTCTGTGATTTTAACACGAAAAATGACCATTCTCCGTTATTTTAACACGAAGAATGACAATTTTTCGTGATTTTACAACGGGTGTGAAGATTGCGAATGGAGAGTCACTGACGAGTTTTTGAAGTAAGGTTTGAAGATTTTGGAGGAGAAAACTTAGATTCGAAAGTGAGCAACGTACGGAAGAAGAGGAAGAATCGAAACGTTTTTTTTTTGAAGAGTAGGTTTCATGGATGTTTTCAATAAATTAGAAGGGCAAAATTAAAGGTCATTCCGCACCCTTTTATATATTTTTCGCTAATTCTGACCACGCAATAAAATATTATTTTGCGGTGAATTTTTTATAAAACTTTTGCGATTTTTAGACATTTGATAAATTTTTCCTTAAATGTATATATTATCTTTCTTTGTGGAAGAGAATATCAATCAATTTCGCACTACTTCTATGAAGTTTGGTTCAAGTGTTGCACCTTACTACATTGAGATATTTGTGACAACACCAAGATTCATGCACAGGAATTACTTTGTGAGATTGGAAGGGAGAGAAGCTGTTCTGATTGTAATTGATGCATTTAGCCGACGATACCAGGTAGAGATTGGGGATCTTAACTTTGAGAGGAACAAGTATTCCACAGATTATGTCAAAATGGAGTAAGCTCCTAAAAATAATAAAAGTAATAAAAAGCTTTAGCAGTCGAAATACCGTTAGTTTGTCGTTTGTCCAACACGAGCACACTTACATTTATACTCCGTGATGAAAAAATAGGTCAAGAAAAGAAAGAAAGAGACTTTCCATCCGTATGAAGAAGACTTCCTTTGTGTGTTTATGACAAAATGGAAATGCCTCGTCCTTAATTGGTATGAAAAGAATAGAGAGAGATTTTTCATCGATATGAAAGTATGCAATTATTCTAATAGTATCTCAACTATCACGTATTAATGTTTTTGACGCATTAATTTTCTACTACTTGATTTTGACATTCTAAATAGGAAAAAGTTTTAAGACTTCATAAACATTACATATTGTTTAGTTGTCACAACGTCGAAGTCAATGTCTAAATTCTCTCTCTATAATATTCATAGGTAAAACAACTTGTGAAATCTAACGAGTAAATCTGAACAATTTTTTTTTTTTCAATTTTGTCCTAATATCTTTGTCAATTTCTTTAACATAATTTTTTTATAGCAGACCTATTTTTACTAAAATTGTACTGACAGTAACATATTTTACAAAATTGCATGAAAAAAATCTTTTCTGCCAGACCGTTTGGCAAAAATTGGATACGTTTAGACCGTCTGGCGAATTTTGCGCGCGCGGGCGGGGGGGGGGGGGGGGGGGGGGGGGGGGGGGGGTGAGTGAGGAGTATATACTTAAATTTGCTTTCTTAGTTAAATTTTATATTTCCATGTTTTTTTTCTTCAAATTAAGCATTAATTGATTCTAATCAAATGGAAGAAGTGGCCGTATTATTAAAACTGTGGATCTATGATGGTAGTTGTTCATCCAGCCAAATAATATTTGGTGAAGACTCAAAATGATTAAAATGACCTTGTGCTGCCAAAGCTAAAGAATTAAAATGAGTTATAAATTGATGATTATGAATTTAAACTTAATTTAAAGAAAAAAATCATGGAAATATAAAATTTAACTAAGAAAGCAAATTTAAGTATAATCTTTCCCTCCCCCGCGCAAAATCTGTCAGACGGTCTGGCGGTCTTCGTACAATTTTATAAAATATGTTACGGTCAGTAAAATTTTAATAAAAGTAGGTCTGCTATAGAAAATTATCTTCTTTAATATCCACAATCTTTTATCTTCCATTCTTCTGTCTTCCCTCTCCTTGTCACCTCTCCATTTTCAGTTTTCACATACCTAGTCACTTGGTGCGTGCATCTTCCATGTACTAGTTTCCGTCCTTTTTCCATTTCTTTATTGTCTCTACTAAAGCATCATTTGATTTTTGGGTTATTTAGTAATAGGATTTCATATAATAGTTAAAATTAGAATTTGGGTCTCAAAATGACCGACGTTAGAATTTGGATCTCCAAATCACTGGTCGTTTGTCTACATGAACAATAATTTGGAGACCCAAATCCTAACGTCGATCATTTTCGATATCCAAATCCTAATATTCAGTATTACATGAGACCATGTTAGAGCATCATTAGTAAGGCCCATCCCATTTTCTAGATTCTAGATTTAGGATGGAGGAGTTCATTTTGTAGAATAGTAAGTCTCATCCCTAGTCACAATTTCTACAATTTCGGTCCCATCCCACCTATATGTGCTAAGGGTTGGACCTTCCAATTTCTAAATTCTAGATTGTAGGAACTCGTTTTGTAGAATAGTAAGTCCCAATTTGGAGCCCAACTTTTTACATTCTAAACTTTATATTATTTTTTTCCTACATTTATTTTTGACCACACAATCTTTGGGACCGGAGCTCATTTTATCATTTCCTACTATTTTCGCACAAATTCAACCCATTCTACATTTAACTTTTTTTTTTTTTTTTTTAATTTTGGGTCCTAAATTGTATTTGGGAGTTCCAACTACTAATGATGCTCTTACAATAACCCTTTATTTGGTTGCCAAAATGGATCTACTGCTACAATTGATTGGATTATTCCTTTATATGTGTAACTTTTTAATATATAGGGTTCTACATTATAATATTATAGTACAGCAAATAACAAATATTATTTTAAAATAAACATAAGGGCATAATGGTCTCAATAATATTTATTCAGTTTTCAGATGTAAAATTCAGAAACAAACAACCTCTATTCAAAAGTTTTATTTAGATAAAAAATAAATATATTTTCAGATTCAGACTTTAATAAACTACTTAGATTTTAGATTTCAGATTTAGGAGGCAAAACAAACAACACCTAGGTGGCTCTACCCTTGTCTTAAGAAACTAATGGAAATTTCATTTGGATGTCATATAATTTTATTTTTTCATAAAATTATAAGCATTATGTAAGTGAAATGTAAATTTATATTTTTTTCTCTTTGATTTTCAGTATATCGATCATAAGCCAACCCAAAGTAACAACATCTATGCTTGCTATTGTGGTCAGCGAGAAGAGGTCAACAAGGAGAGGTATAACCTTTTTGACCTAACAAAGCGGATGATCTCAGGATCGAATCGCAAAAGAGGTATATGTGTGTAAAAATTGGTAACAGTTGGACGCAAATGATATAAAATACAAGATGAACAAAGTCTCGTGTGTTACGTTAGATATCACGAAAAAAGAAGAAGGCATGATCAATTATTGCAAAATCATTACATAAACATTTTGAAACTGGCATATATTTCCACCTGAACCATAATCAAGAAACACAGGAAACACTCTACCCCAAAAAAAAAGAACAAAAAACACTTTCTCTACACCATAATAGGAACTTTATTTTCTGCAACACTTACATGACTTACATCACACTGACTCGCTCTCCGCCGTTCCTCCGCCACCGGCGCCCATCCTATATCGCTCTCGCCCTCGACCTTCCGATGAAGTAGCAGCAGCAGCCGAGAACGATTGCCAAGATCACTAGAGGAACGGAGACGACTATAACAAGTTGATGCATCTTCCTCTTAATTAATTTCCGGGCTCTCAAGTTTGAACAAGTGAGGATGTGGTTATGAATGGAAAATAGGGGTGACCCAAACTGGAATTTTAATCAACCTGGGGAAGGAAGGAAGGAAGGAATTTTGATGGATGGAAAGTGGGGAAAAAAGTCTTAAAGATGTTTACAGACAGTGCTGGAAGAGTAGGCTGTGAGAATCTAAAGATGGTGGGTGCTGCATGATATTGATTCAAAAGCTAAAATCAATAAGAAACAAATAGAAAAAAAAAGTTCATGACATTCTTGATGGGTTAAGTAACATTCGAGTTGTCCCCCGCATGTTTATTCTCTTCTAGAGGAATACCATTATACAGCCAGTTGGTCTTACCTGTTCACAAATCCTGCTCACTTTTTGGTGGATCTTGACAGAAACAGGTTGCTTACTATAGGATACCTTACTTCTGGTTGTTGGAGTAGAGCAGGAGGTCCAGGAGGATAGGCAAGCACTCTTGAAGGAGAAGAGAGTACTTGATATACTCTACCTTTTATTTTATTATTCAACTCACTTAATCCAAAAATGGAACATACATAGCTATAGGGCTAGAGATTATTATAGACTTGAGATATTTTCAATGAAATATCTAGATATTTGTCATATCTAGATTTTTCCTATGACAATATATAGATACTTACATGTCCAAATTTTTCTACATACATATTTGTACTTAAAAAAATATTATTTTCAAATTATTCTTCCTTATATGACAGCTGACGTGATATTTTTTTTTAAAAAAATCTCACACGCACACACAGTCGGGAGGTTCGTACTTTGTCGGTCCATCCGGGTGTCCGCTCTAATACCACTAGACTAGAGAGCTCGGACAAAATTTAAAATTAATATTGAATTAAAATAAAAATAAAAATAAAAATTGAAAAAAATGAGTGATAAATTTTTTTTTTTGGTTAAAATTTGTCATATGAGATGTCACATAAGGTTGGAGGGACACTTTGGAGGGACTAATGGCATTAGATTTTCCTAGAAGTCTTAAATTCTACTAGACTATTCTTCAATTAATTTTTTTTAGAATATTATGCAAATTTGTCTACTTTTTCAACAATGCCTTCCGTAAATCAAATTTATCTTTTATTCCCAAACTTAGCAACGTTCTGCTTGAATATTTATCCTCCGAGAGGCTTGGTAAAAATGTCTTCCATCTGTTTACTTGTACTGCAATACTCCACATGAACTTCTCCTTCATTCACAAGTTCTCTTAAGAAATGAAACCGAATAGGAAAATATGTTTTGTCCTGCCATGAAAAGTTTAGTTATATTTTCTGTGAACTTGTTATTGTCTTACCTTTTCTTTTGCCTTGTTTTTTTCTAACATATCTGAGGTTTTTGAGACTGCATATAGTATATTTTGATGTTGGTGTTTTTACTTAGCTTTGGAAACTTTAGTCCCACATTGGAAAATCACTATGATGTATATCTCAATATATAGCTATGCTTGTGTTGGAGTATGCACATAGAGTGAGGTGGCCCATGTGGATTGATTTTTCTAGAGAGGTAAGCTTAAATCACAAAGGACAAATCTTTGTTTTTGTCACTCACTTTGAAAATTTATAGGAGCTAAGTCCCGTAGGGGCTTAATAACTCGGACTCGGGCTCGGGGATCGGACTAAAGGCACAAAGTGACACTTTGATGGCACACTTTGCACGTCAGCATCGGCGCATGGCACTCGTGTGCTCCTTTCATGCACGGTTGCTAGCTCGGACGCGTCCTTCGTGGTTAGGCGCATTGTTAGCCATTGCTGTAGTGGTCATTCGCTGTTGTGGCCTTTAGCCGTAGTGGCCCTACGTCATAGTGGTCCTACGCCGTTGTGGCCAGACACTTTCGACGCTGTCAGAGTGCAACACGCAGCGGTGTTTTCGCTGCAGTGTGCGGCGTATTACGGCGAATGTGCATTGGGAGCGTACGATTATATCCCGCTGTCAGAGCGTGGTGTGGGCGACGTAGGTGGCGTTGTCAGAGAGCGGTGCGCTGCATGATGCTGTGTCGGTGCACTGATTCGAATTTTGTGGGATTTGATCGGCCTGCGCCTGGGTGCCAGCCTGCTCTATAAATAGAGCACCCCCTCCTTCATTCGAGTTGTTGGAAGAGAGAGAAAGTTAGAGCCACAAATCCCACTCTAGGAGCTCCATGTGCCAATAGCAGCATCAATAGCCAAGTCCATGCGCTAGGAGGTTTTTTTAGCTCATATTGAGTACTAAAGTCTTCTCGAAGGTGACGAAGAGCGTTCCAGAGGTTTATACTTGAACTTGCTGGTTCCCATGGGGCAGATCGCGTATAGGACAAATCTTGCTTTGAGCACCGGTAACTTGTTCACCCCAGCAAGGAGATTTTATTTTGTGTTTCGTGTTCTTCTCATTGTAGCGTCTGTGAACGTAAAGAGAAGAACACTATTTTTCTCTTTGTTGTTATACTTTGCATTTTCTTTGAGTCAGTTTGTAACCTACTATTAGTACTTCTTTGAGTTGGCTAGAGTGCAGACTTTGTGTCTTGCAAGTTGACTCTATGCCTCTCTCCCGTGTTGTTGGCTAGAGTACAGACTTCGTGTCTTGCAAGTAGACTCTACGCCTTCTTTGGATCCCTCCACTCTTAGATCTGTCATCGGGACTAACATTTGACCCCATTGATAAATTAAAAGTATACTAGAAATGCGAATGTTATGTTAACAGGAAAGAGAGAGCATAGTCATTGTAAGTGTTCAGAAATAAATAATAACTGAGTGGTGATTTTTCTGAGATCTTCTACTTGTTACCATGAGTTCACAAAGCTTTCTTGAATTCAAATTTCTGAAAGTATCAAAGTTCCCTTTCAAAACAGGGTCTATTTTCTTGCATCATTGTGAAAGTCCTTCTCAAAGTAGTTGGGTCATGTGATGTGCAAGATTAGGATTATTCTGATTGATGGGGAAAAAACACCTAACAATTGTTACAACATGAAAACATTTTTGAACCTCTCTTAACTAGCTATAGCCGATAAATGAGCATTCGCCAATCTTAAAACTTTGAAAAACTTTACTGCAAGAGTTATTTGCAACTCAAGTAATTATCCATAGATTTATGCACACGAGTTACATCATATCAATATATCCTCAATTTCTCACTAACCAATCTACATACAAGCATATGGAAACTGATAACTCTGCATACATGTGAAAGTTTGCATCCTTGCAAGTGCAACACATAATTAAGTTATGCTACCAAGTTATGCTAATAATTATTAAGTCATGCATAGAAAACTATTGATTCTTAATACGTTATGCTAACAATAATTGCAGCACAATTATACTCTCAAAGACCAAACAAAACCCTATACTGTCCTTGCTTTTAGTTCCAAGGAAGTAGCATCAACAACCGAGCAAGATGACAAGGATGACGAAGGAAGGGAGATTATTATGACTACATCAATCCTTTCTGTTCGTAAACTAGCAAATTACATAAGCAAGCGCAAATTTCAGCAAGTGCATCATGTTTGCCATTAAAATTATTTGATTGAAAACTTTAATACAAACAGAACAGTGTTAAAATGTAGGACTTAGATGTAGTCCTAGGAGTACACTTTTGTTTAAGCTGGGTCCTTAGTGCCAATGGAGCGAGTGGTAATGCGTTGACTCCGTTGACCGGCTGACGACGGTTATCGGTTCTCTGAAGGTGTTGATTGCTCTGGGTGCTGGAGCTTGCTGAGAGGAGGAAGACGTTGAGTGTCTAGAACTGTCTCTCGGTGATTCTCTGTTGTCGATTCTCTCTGTGTTGTGAGTCTTCTGTTTTGAGTCTCTGTCCGTGTGTGAAGGAGATGATCCTTCTATTTATAGTTTTGCAGGCTGGCTGCTCATGCGCGCATGTAGGATGCGCCGGTGTGGGGACGCCACGTGGAGGTTGCTGATGGAGGCGCATGGATGCTACGCCCTGATCGAGGGGAAGAACTCTTCATACTGCTGTTGTGAGCCGGCACGTAGCAGAGAGAAGATCTTTCCGTTGCTGAAATCTTGGATGAGTTGAGTCAAAGGACACGTGTCGTCGACTCATGGCTCGAAGATCTCGGATTTGGTGGAGAGGAATAATCTGGTGGGCTGCGCCTTGGATTGGGCGCAGGAGGAGGCTGCGGCTCATAACCTTTAGGAGTTACAAACCATTTGGGGCGCATGGCTTTTGAGGCACATGCAGGCGACTTTCCTTCTGTCTTTCGGGATCAGAGAACAGTCTGAGGCGCATGGCTTTTGAGGCGCATGCTAATTTGGGCACATGGCTGTAGAGGCGCATGCGGTTGGTTGAGTGGCCACGTGGCAGTAGCCATCGAAATAAAGTCATGATGATGCTGACGTTGTCGACGCTTCGTTTTCTGAAAAAGCTGTCAACTGTTCAGACTTTGGGAAGCGTGCTGCCAACTCTGTCAGTTCAGCATTTAATGTTGGTGACGTTCGATGGACAGCTGAGTGGGTGCGTCGGTTGGCGTTCCTCTCGGTATGGAGATGTGTGGGGGCGCATCCTCTGTAATGCGCCTGGTACTGAAGAGCGCGTCTATGTGATGCACCTAATGCCGAAGGGCGCGTCCGTGCATGGCGCATCTTCATTGGTCCGTCTGTTGAGTTCTTCAGAGCATTAGTGGCTCCCTGACTTAGCTGAATTCGAAGAGGCGAGTTCATTCATCAAAAATACAAGTTCATTGCACTGACTTCGGGAAGGTTGCCACTTGGCGCATGGGTTTGATTTGCCCTGGCCTATGAATAGCAACAGTTTGAGAGAGTCTTGTTGTCTCTCCCTTGACTTCTTGACGAAGATGGATTCGACTGATCCTCCTCTTTGGCAAGACATTGTACTGTGGATGATGGTTCTCCTTGTTCAAAGAAGCTTTGACGGTGAACTCCTTCAGAAGATAATAGCCCCAGGCTGGTAGATGCACCTGTACGTTGACGAAGAAGTGATTCACTCTGACGGGGCAGAGTGATGCGCTGGAAGACATGTACAGCATGTTGCAACTGTTGGAACACAGACTTCCTTGGTGGTGGAGCCACTGTCTTGCAGTAGCAGCAGTTGATGACGACCGTAGCACAAGTGTGTCCTGTGAGGGGCACATTATGCTTGTTGGTCGGCTCTCTTGATCGGCGCTTGTGAGTGATCACGTTGCACAGATCGTTGGGGGAGAGTGCCACCTTCGCACCCCCTTCAGACGCATGGCAAGGCCAAGCGTCGGGGTGGTCAAGTGAGAGTGCCACCTTCGCACCCCCTTCAGGCGCATGGCAAAGCCAAGTGCCGGGGTGGTCAAGTGAGTGCTGCGCCCCCTGATCTAATACCAAGCAGGCATCACGATCAGTAGTGGGGGAACCACAGCATTTGAAGTGACTTGAACGGACCTCAGACGCACAACCAGAGGAGGCGCGGGAGTTCAAGACCACTGGGTTTGCCTTGCTCGACTTGGTTGTGAACGCAATAGATGCGCCCAAGTGAGATAAGAACTTTGAAGGTCGGCTCGTCTCTGGCGCCGCAGCACCCGAGTTGACCTTGTACAGCTTACCATCAGCAGCGCGCATGATTGTGAGCGCATGCTTCTGGTTTACTGCTGGCATAGCACGTTTGAGGCGCATGGCCTGTGCCGCCTTGGACTTCTTCGTACTAGCCCGTGGGGCGCATAGTACTCAGAGTCCAAATTATCCTCGCCATGACAGCGAGTGAAGAACTTGCAGCCAACCCAGAAGAATACTGCAACTTTTGTGGCTCGAACGGGCTCCCTGGATAATGGGCTCCCTCTTCTTTATTTATTTTGGTGCCCTTTTCAAAGGAGGCAAGAGGTCTCTATATATAGAGTGGAATGAGGCCTCCCTTCTTCTCCTTTCCGATGTGGGATTAAAAGAAAGATCCCTTCTTTTTCATGCTTCTACAAGACCCCCTTCAAAGTTTTTAAAACTTTTGGACAAGTTTTGAAATACTTTGAACAAGAAGCATGAATGGTAGAGCTGTTTAGGTGTGACAATCCTATCAGAGGTAGTATGGACGTGATAGGTTTGGGTACTTCCACTGGGGAATTTATGTGGACTTATCATCCATGGCGCACCTTGGTTTTAGGTACAGATAATAAGTTGAGAGAGAGAGAACCAACATATTTACTCAGAGGTAATATGGACGTGGTAAATATGGGATTGATGGTAGAGCTTTTCCTACTCAGAGGTGATATGGACGTGGTAGGAATGACTCTGGAGAGAGATACGCGGAACTACTCAGAGGTAATATGGACATGGAAGTTCTGCTGGGGATAGTGTAGTCCTTTACTCTGTCTTTTTAGAAATAAAGAAGTACACAATTTTTTGTGATGTGTTCATTTTCATTGTCATGAACTTGATGATTTATGTGGACCTATTATCTTTTGCGCACCTTGGTTTTTAGGTACAGATAATAAGTTTGAAGGAACCAACATGTTTGCTCAGAGGTAATGTGGACATGGCAATCATTAGGTTCAAATGATAGAATCTTCCTACTCAGAGGTATTTATGGACGTGGTAGGAATGATCCTGGAGGATACGCTGAACAACTCAGAGGTGATGTGGACATGGAAGTTCTGCGATCAATGTACAACAACGCAGGGGTTGTTTGTACGGGATGTTTACTCAGAGGTAATGTGGACGTGGTAAACATGAAGGATAGCGTAAGCTCACGAAATATAAGGTTCCGCTTTGTAGGATGTAGAGAGACAACTCAGAGGTAATATGGACGTGGTTATCTTTCTACGGAAGGATGCTACGGAACAGCTGGGTTCCGGAAGCGTTTGATTTTGTGAAAAGAGGTTGTTTGGGGAAATACATGTCTTGGAGGATGTCAAGAATAGTACTTCTTTAGGAACTTGCCGTTGATGGACATCATGAACAAGTCCCCATTGGGTTTGGCGAGGCGGTAAGCACCGTTTGAGTATACCGTCTCAATGATGAAGGGTCATTCCCATTTGGGCTCGAACTTCCCTGGTGTCTTGTGAGTTAACACCATTGGCCTTCTGACTGCTAAAACCAGGTCGCCAACTTGGAAAGTTCTTTGCTTGACCTTCTTGTTGAAAGCCTGTGATATACGGGCTTGGTAAAGTTCGATGCGTTGTTGAGCTAGGAGACGCTTTTCGTCAAGTGCCTCCAGTTCCCGCAGACGACGACGTTGATTGTCTTCTTCTGTGAGTTTGTTTGTGATCGCTACTCGAAGTGAGGGGATCTGGATCTCGAGAGGCAGTACCGCTTCGCTCCCGTAGACCAGGGAGAATGGAGTATTGCCTGTTGGGGTCCGTACCGTTGTGCGGTAGGCCCAAAGGCATTCGCCAAGCTTTTCGTCCCAGTCGCGTTTGTTGGATGACACGACTTTTTTGAGTAGCCTGATGATAGTTTTGTTGAATGCCTCGGCCAATCCGTTTGCTGCCGGATTGTAGGCGGTCGAGGCCACGTTTTGAACGCGATTCTTGTCACAGAACCTGCTGAAAATGTGGCTGATAAACTGAGGACCATTGTCATGGATGATTCGCCGGGGTACCCCGAAACGGTAAATGACATGGTGTTTGATAAAGCTGACTACCCTGGAGCTTTTTACTTCTGCTAGTGGGACTGCTTCCGCCTATTTGGAGAAGTAATCGGTGATGGCCAGGATGAAGCGGTGTCCTCTCGATGAAGGAGGGGTGATTGGCCCTACAATGTCCATGCCCCAGGCTTCGAATGGCCAGGAGGCGACTGTAGGATGTAGAGGTTCAGATGGTGTATGTATGAAGTCTGCATGAAGTTGGCATGCATGGCACTTCTTAGCATATTCCACTGCGTCGGCAACCATGGTTGGCCAGTAGTAGCCCATACGTCGCAGTCGATCTTGCAACTTAGGCCCTGGTTGGTGAGCTCCGCAAGTTCCGTCATGAGCTTCTCGAAGAGCTTCGGCCGCTTCTTCGTTAGACAGGCATCGAAGGAGAAGCCCGTCGAAGGAGCGTCGGTACAGCGTTTTAGTGGCTGTATCGTAGTAGAATCGAAGAGAGCGTCTCCTGACTGAGACGGCTTCCTTCGGGTCCTCTGGAAGGATTCCGTAGACAGCGAAGTCGATGAACGGGAACCTCCAATCTCGGACATTAACCCCAGTGTTTGTCGGCATGGCATGAGCCATTTGCAAACATAGGTTGTTTCTGGGACAAATCAAGTCTCGGCCAGTTACCGTGACATAGTGTTGAGTCCCAAGGGGCGCGGCCAATGAGGCTGCGAGGCCAGCTAGAGCGTCAGCCTCCAAGTTTTGTAGGCGGGGTACATGTTCGATGAAGAACCCAGTGAAGGTTGAAATGATGTTCAATGCAACTTCATGGTAAGGGATCAAATCTTCATGGCGAACCTCGTATTGCCTCCGAATCTGGTTTACGACGAGTTTCGAGTCGCCGTAGGCTTCCAGATGATCCACCCCCAGCTGTTGTGCTAGCTGGAGTCCCATGACGAGTGCATTGTACTCAGCAACATTGTTGGAGCACGGCTTCGAAAGGGAGTATGCGCGCTGGATGACCAGCTGATCGGGGAAGACTAAGACTACCCCCACTCCTGCGATGATTTGGCCATTGGGGCCCGTTCTTGAAGCGCCATCGAAGAACATCCGCCAAACGGGGCTTCCTTCAGTGACGTTTGATTCTTGAACTTCATCCGGGATGTCTTCATAGAGTTTTGAAGATTCTGGGATGGGGTGTGCAGCTAAAAAGTCAGCCAGAGCCTGACCCTTGACTGCCTTCTGCGGGACAAACACCATATTGTATGGTGTTAGTAGGATCGCCCATGTAGCCAGCCGGGAGTTTAATGACCCTGGCTTTGTCATGAGAACTCTGAGCGGATTGACTCGGGAGATGACATGAATTGTCTGGCCCGAGACGTAATGACGAGTCTTCTGAATGGCAAACACCAAAGCCAAGCACTCCTTTTCAACGGGGTTGTACCGGTGTTCGGCCCCGATGAGTGTTCGACTGAGGTAGTAGATTGCTTGCTCGTAGCCTGCATCGCTGTTTTGAGCTAGCAAAGCGCCGAGGGAATGATCCATGGCACGGACGTAGAGGAGGAATGGTTTGCCGGCGACAGGTGCCACTAGGACTGGCGGGCTTGTTAAGTAAGCCTTGATGTCGTCGAAAGCCTTTTGGCACTCCTCTGACCAGACATAAGAGACTCCCTTCTTCATGAGCTGAGTAAATGGTTAACATTTACCGGAGAGGTTTGCTATGAACCTCCGGATGTATGCCAAACGTCCCTGTAAGCCCCGAAGTTCTCGAAGGTTCTTCGGAGGGTCCATGTTAAGGATGGCTTTAGTCTTCTCGGGATCGACATGAATGCCTTTTACCGTGATGACAAAGCCCAAGAATTTGCCGCTAGAAACCCCCAGGAAGGATTTAGCGGGGTTCATTTTGAGTTGATGTGCCCGCATGAGATCGAAGACCGTCTTTAGGTCCTGTAGGTGATCTCTTTTGAGGCGGCTCTTGACTGCGATGTCGTCAACATAGCACTCAACTGTCTTACGAAGATGTTGACGGAAGATGGTGCTCATAGCTCGCTGATACGTTGCACCGGCGTTCTTCAAGCCGAAGGGCATTACGGTATAGCAGAAAACACCCTTTGGAGTCCTGAATGACGTGTGTTTTGCGTCATCGGGGAACATCTTGATTTGATTGTAGCCTGAATACCCGTCCATGAAGGACATGCGTTCAAAGCCACATGTGTTGTCGATCATTACATCGGTGATTGGGAGCGGGAATTCATCCTTCGGGCAAGCAGAGTTGAGATCCCTGAAGTCGATACAGACTCGTATCTTCCCGTTCTTCTTGGTGACAGGGACGACGTTGGCTACCCAGTCCGGGTGTTGTTCCTCACGGATGAAGCCACTGGTCAAGAATTTGTCCACCTCCTGATTGATGGCATTCATGATGTCCGGACGGAAGCGTCGCTGTTGTTGTTTGATAGGTTTGGCATCTGGTAAGATGTTCAACCTATGCATCGCGATCTGTGGATCGAGACCCGGCATGTCTTCGTAGCTCCAGGCGAAGACGTCGATATACTCCTTAGCGAGTTGGACTAAAGATTCTCGGTCTTCTCCTTCCAAGCTTTTGCTGATAAAGATGGGTTTAGAAGAAGACCCATCCCCGAGGTCGATTTGCTCGACTTCGTCTTCGGTGGGAGGTTCTCGTAACTCAAAATGAGACTCCCATTGTTCTCCTAGGCGTTGAGCCCAGGGTTCCTCTTCGAAGGGTTCCGGCGGTTGGCCTTCGCCTTCATCTTTCTGAGGTTGCGCCGATGTCATGTTAGAAAACAGCACTTTCCTGAAGACTGATCCGATACTGGTATCGGAATCCCACGTCGATGCTTCTGATGAGTGGGAATGTTCTATGTCTTCTGCGTCTGAACTCTCTGGAGTTGATGGCGGCGTGACATAGCCTAACCCCCGTCGAGTCCGATTATAGTAATCCTGTGGCTTTCCATTGGGCATCGAAAGCCGGACAGGGAGATGCCGGCCCTTGCCGTAGTTTAGGCCTTTGTTGCTTTTCAGGTCGTAGCCCATCTTTTGGATGATGTGCTTAACCGCATCCGTGTATCGATATACTTGTACTCTGTCTGTATCAGGTTCGGGCTCGATCGATGGGAGGTTCCGACGACGTTCGATTTTGCCCGAGATGATGGTGCCTTCGTCTCGGCTTCGTGGAGGGACTATGAAGACTCCTTGAGACGGGACTATTTGATTATGGTAGACGGTCGTTACTTGTGTTTGCAACGACCGTAGAGCGTTGTCTAATGTATACATGGCATTCCAGTGTGGAAGACAAGAATAATTGAAAGACACTCTATTATTGATAAAGTACGAGATTTTATCCCGTGGGATTACATTGTCGAAGGAGGGTGCGTCTACATCGGCAGAGATATATTCGCCAAGCTCCTCGTCTGTAAGCACTGGGGCCGGATCAGGAGAGTCCTCCACCGCTCCGATTTTGGGGTCTGAGAGGGTTATGTGAGCCCTCTCCGGCATCTTGGATGACTGCGGCGGCTTGCCTTTAAGACGCACCTTGAGGGGTGCCTCGGTTGCGCCTTCGATGAGTGGCGCCTTCCCTTGTAATTTTACCACTAGGGGAGCCGCTGTTTGTGGTGGCTTCCCCTTGAGGCGTATCTTCAGGGGGGCTTCGCGAGCTGGCGCTTTTCCTGATAGCTTGATGCTCATTGGAGGCGCCTTCTGGGGTGGTCTCCCTTTCAGACGGATTTTCAAGGGGGCGTCAGGAGTCGCTTCGGGTTCCAAGTCCGGCTCTGTTGCCGTCTCTGCTTCATCATCGGCGTCGTTGGCTTCCTCTTCGTCAAGTGGCTTGTACAAGTCGGAATCGGTGAAGTAGGCCTCAATCCCTTTGAAGGGATCGATATCCGCAAACTCCGTCCGGATGACACCGTTGGTGGATACATATTTCATGCATTGGTGGAGCGTGGAGGGCACCACCATGTACTCATGTAACCATGGTCGTCCGAGTAAGATGTTGTAGTTGACCTCGGCATCCACCACATAACAAGTCACCTCAGTTTTGAGGCTGCCGATGTGACACTTCAGCCGGATCTTGCCCAGTGGCTCGCTCTTGCTGGCGTTGAAGCCGCTGATGGTCGTATTGGAGGGCGCTAGCCGGTACATTGGGATCCCCAACTTTGATAGCAGCGCCTTTGGAATGATGCTTAGGGAAGACCCCGGATCGATCTGAATCCTGCTCACCTTTACCGAACCGATGTATCCTGTGTAATACAACGGTCGGTTATGTCGGTGATGCTTGAGCAGCATGTCTTGTTGGGTGAAGGTTATGTTTGGGATAACTTCATCCGCACAATAACAGTGTGCACAAGTAGTTGGGAGGTCTTCAGGCTGCTTGACCTGACTGAGAAAGGATTCGGCATCCTTCAGAGCTTCGCAAAGAGCTTCTCGGGAGTCTTTGGAGAGACGCAGGAGCTCGAACAGAGACAAGCGTGTAGGAGTACTGGCCAGTTGTGCCAGGATGTCAAAATTGTGGGGCTTGGCTAGCCCCGAAGCATTTTCTTTCCGCAGAGTCTGTCGAAGCGGGCCTCCACTTGCTTTTGTTTATTGGCTGCTGAGGGCTTGGATGGACCCTCCTCAGGGATGGTGCCAGGAGGCACCACTTCGGCGGCAGCTTCACCGGGCTGGGAGTTCTGTTGTGCCCGCGTCTGCACAGGAAGCGCCTCTTCCGTTGAAGAAGAGACCGTGCGGCAAGACTTGATCTTCCTGCCTTTTGCTTTGGAGGTAGGGCGTACCTCCGGTTGAGTTACCTCGGAGACGAGGTCGGGGTGAACCCAGAGGACCTCTCCTCGAGATGTGGTGAGTGGGACAAGTCCACTCACATTGTCACGGGTGGGTGGCAAATTCACCACGTCCATTGTCGCCTTAGGGATGGGGACGACGCCATCTTGTGTGGTAGTCGGCGGCAAGGTGCCAAACTGAAGTGACACCATATTAGCTGACACCGTCTTCTCTTCGTAATCGACGGAAATTACATCCGCATTGATCATGCGCTGGATGTAATTTTTGAGGACGTAGCAGTCCTTAGTCGGGTGTCCGACAAACCGATGGTAGTGACAGTACCTTGGGTTGTCCACCTTCCCGACTTCATCGGGCCGCTTCGGGTCCGGAAGCTTGATCTTGTCACCCTGCTTCAGTATCTCAAAGAGTTGCAGGGTGTCGTCATCATTGAATGAATAAACCTCCTTGGGTCTCGGTGCCAGTGGAGGCTTTTGAGTAGGCGCAGATGCGCCCTTCGAGGCATTAACAGTCAATGCCTATTTTCCCTTTGTTTCTCGTCCGGAGTTGTTGGTTGCGGACTTTTTCCCCTTATCGTCAAAGGCGGGGAAGCTAACACCCAGAAGACGTGCATTGGCCGCCTTCTTCTCTGCAGCTTCAGCTTCAATGATTAGGGAGCTCCAGTCGGGAGGGGGAGTAGAGTTAAGCCAGAGCTTTACTGCAGGCAGCATGTTCATACTGCAAGCGGAGAGAAGCGCATGTTCTGGCATGCCTGGAGGTAACCTGAAGCAGGCCTGACGGAAGCGTTCGATGAATGCCCGAACCGTTTCCTTGTCCTTCTGGCGTATCTCAATGAGAGACGCCATCGTCATGTCCTTCCCACCGTCGTAGAAGCGGTCGAGGAAGAGGCGTGTCAGGTCGTCGAAGGACGATATGGAATTATCGGGGAGGCTGCAGTACCAGTCATACGCCACCCCTTTCAGGGCCCCAACAAAGATGCTGGTGAGGAGTGCGTCCTCCTTCGGAAGATGCCCTGTCTGCGACTGGAAGTACGTCAGGTACCGTCGTGGAGAGTCCTTCCCGTCATATGGCGTGAGTGTTTGTGGTTTATACTTTGGGGGATAAACCACCTTGTTCCACTCAAGGGGATAAGGCTGGGGAATGCCCATCTTCTGGCGTTCCTCCTGCCTGTTCTTGGACTCGAAGCGCTCCCGCAGATCTTTGATCATTTCGACCACGTCCTCCGTGGAGCTAGGAGCCGGGGAAGGAGGTACCACCTGGAGTGGAGCGTTTGAGGGCTCCGATGTCCGGGGTGCTTCTGTGTCTGAGGGTGTCCGCTGGAGGGGCACACTCGACTCTCCATTAGCTCCTGGGTCGGGACCATTTGAAGGTGTCCTGATCAAGGCCGACCGCATCTCAAACACTGCTTGAGTCAGTGCTTGCATTGAGGCAGAGAGGGTTTTGAGTCCTCCCTCTAACGAGTCTATGCGCTGGACAATGTCCTGTGGCGGCGCATCAGCCTCAAGATCACCCCCGGTCATGTATACTGTCATGACACGGCCGGAAGTGGATGGATTAGTTGAGGCTTCGCTCTCAGCCTCACTCTCATGTGGGGGAGTTACTTCTCCTGGTGTTTGGCCACCCCCAGCCACATTCTGGAGTTCGTCTTCGACAGGCGCATCTGCAAGGGCCTGACTGCCCTCAGCTCTGTCTTGAAGGGCCTCTTCATTTTCAGTACTACCCCCGGCGGTGTCTTGGAGGACATCGTCATTTTGAGGGGCTTCAGGAAGGCCATCTTCGCTTTGATGAAGATCCGCCGCAGCTGTGCTTTGGACATCTTCGTCTTCGGAAGGAGGCTCAACAAGGGTCTGGCTACCCCCAGCTTCCTCCAAGGACTTCTTCCTCGACCGGGTGCCTTCGAACACTCCAGAGGTCGTGACAGCTGCCTTGGTTTTCCTCGACTGGCTTTTGGATGAAGACGAGGAATTGACAGTCGTCTTCCGGACAGATGAGGAGTTGGAGATCACGTTGCATGAAGCAACCTTTAGTTCCTCTTCTGCTGACACCTTCGTCCCAAGGAGATGTCGGAGGGGTGTCGATGATTGTAGCCGTTGGAAGACCGACTGCTTTGGCGGTACTGCCGTCTTGCAACAGCAGTTGATGGTGACCACTGCACAAGTGTGCCCCGTGAGAGGCGCATCGTGCTTGTTGGTCAACTCTCCTGACCGGCGCTTGTGAGTGATCACGTTGCGCAAGTCGTTAGAGGAGAGTGCTACCCTCACACCCCTCTCAGGCGCATGGCAGGGCCAAGCGCCGGGGTGGTCGGGTGAGTGCTGCGCCCCCTGATCTAATACCAAGCAGGCATCACGATCAGTAGTGGGGGAACCACAGCATTTGAAGTGACTTGAACGGACCTCAAACGCACAACCAGAGGAGGCGCGGGAGTTCAAGACCACTGAGTTTGCCTCTCTCGGCTTGGTTGTGCACGCAGTGAATGCGCCCAAGTGAGATGAGGACTTTGAAGGTCGACTCGTTGTCAGTGCGGGAGCACTTGAGTCAACCTTGTACAGCTTGCCATCGGCAGCGCGCGTGATTGTAAGCGCGTGTCTCTGGCCGGCTGCTGGCATAGCACGTTTGTGGCGCGTGGCCCGTGCCGCCTTGGATTTCTTCGTACCTGCCCGCTGGGGCGCATAGTACTCAGCATCCAAATTCTCCTCGCCATTACAGCAAGTGAGTCTGTCGAAGACAGAGGCTCGTTGTGGCGCATCAGAAGTAATGCGCGGGGCATTGGCTGCGCCCCTGCTCCGTCGACGTATCTTCCTCGCCTGAGAAGAAGATGGCTGGGGAACGTGGTCAGCCGCACGCTTCCCCGAGAGATGCGCTGCATCAGCGGGCGCACCTTGACTGCTGAGGACGTCAGCAGGATGGGAAGGCTGGATGGGCGCATCCCCTTCAACGGTGGTGCCCGAGGCGTCGACTTTGCGCACCCAGACTGCGCGGGTCTTCTTCGGCTTCGACAGCCGCTTCGAAGGACTCGCACTTCCTTCAGAAATGAACTCCTCGTACGCCTGTTGATTGAGGCGCACTACCAGCGTCTTGTGGGAGGAGCCCACCTTCACGTCGTCGGCCTGTGACACGACTTTCTCGGTAGAGGAGAAAGAGGTCCCCAGCAGAGTCGCCAGCTTGTTTGCCATTAAAATTGTTTGATTGAAAACTTTAATACAAACAGAACAGTGTTACAATGTAGGACTTAGATGTAGTCCTAGGAGTACACTTTTGTTTAAGCTGGGTCCTTAGTGCCAATGGAGCGAGTGGTAATGCGTTGACTCCGTTGACCGGCTGACGACGGTTATCGGTTCTCTGAAGGTGTTGATTGCTCTGGGTGCTGGAGCTTGCTGAGAGGAGGAAGACGTTGAGTGTCTAGAACTGTCTCTCGGTGATTCTCTGTTGTCGATTCTCTCTGTGTTGTGAGTCTTCTGTTTTGAGTCTCTGTCCGTGTGTGAAGGAGATGATCCTTCTATTTATAGTTTTGCAGGCTGGCTGCTCATGCGTGCATGTAGGATGCGCCGGTGTGGGGACACCACGTGGAGGTTGCTGATGGAGGCGCATGGATGCTACGCCCTGATCGAGGGGGAGAACTCTTCATACTGCTGTTGTGAGCTGGCACGTAGCAGAGAGAAGATCTTTCCGTTGCTGAAATCTTGGATGAGTTGAGTCAAAGGACACGTGTCGTCGACTCATGGCTCGAAGATCTCGGATTTGGTGGAGAGGAATGATCTGGTGGGCTGCGCCTTGGATTGGGCGCAGGAGGAGGCTGCGGCTCATAACCTTTAGGAGTTACAAACCATTTGGGGCGCATGGCTTTTGAGGCACATGCAGGCGACTTTCTTTCTGTCTTTCGGGATCAGAGAACAGTCTGAGGCGCATGGCTTTTGAGGCGCATGCTAATTTGGGCACATGGCTGTAGAGGCGCATGCGGTTGGTTGAGTGGCCACGTGGCAGTAGCCATCGAAATAAAGTCATGATGATGCTGACGTTGTCGACGCTTCGTTTTCTGAAAAAGCTGTCAACTGTTCAGACTTTGGGAAGCGTGCTGCCAACTCTGTCAGTTCAGCATTTAATGTTGGTGACGTTCGATGGACAGCTGAGTGGGCGCGTCGGTTGGCGTTCCTCTCGGTATGGAGATGTGTGGGGGCGCATCCTCTGTAATGCGCCTGGTACTGAAGAGCGCGTCTATGTGATGCGCCTGATGCCGAAGGGCGCGTCCGTGCATGGCGCATCTTCATTGGTCCGTCTGTTGAGTTCTTCAGAGCATTAGTGGCTCCCTGACTTAGCTGAATTCGAAGAGGCGAGTTCATTCATCAAAAATACAAGTTCATTGCACTGACTTCGGGAAGGTTGCCACTTGGCGCATGGGTTTGATTTGCCCTGGCCTATGAATAGCAACAGTTTAAGAGAGTCTTGTTGTCTCTCCCTTGACTTCTCGACGAAGATGGATTCGACTGATCCTCCTCTTTGGCAAGACATTGTACTGTGGATGATGGTTCTCCTTGTTCAAAGAAGCTTTGACGGTGAACTCCTTCAGAAGATAATAGCCCCAGGCTGGTAGATGCACCTGTACGTTGACGAAGAAGTGATTCACTCTGACGGGGCAGAGTGATGCGCTGGGAGACATGTACAGCATGTTGCAACTGTTGGAACACAGACTTCCTTGGTGGTGGAGCCACTGTCTTGCAGTAGCAGCAGTTGATGACGACCGTAGCACAAGTGTGCCCTGTGAGGGGCACATTATGCTTGTTGGTCGGCTCTCTTGATCGGCGCTTGTGAGTGATCACGTTGCACAGATCGTTGGGGGAGAGTGCCACCTTCGCACCCCCTTCAGACGCATGGCAAGGCCAAGCGTCGGGGTGGTCAAGTGAGAGTGCCACCTTCGCACCCCCTTCAGGCGCATGGCAAAGCCAAGTGCCGGGGTGGTCAAGTGAGTGCTGCGCCCCCTGATCTAATACCAAGCAGGCATCACGATCAGTAGTGGGGGAACCACAGCATTTGAAGTGACTTGAACGGACCTCAGACGCACAACCAGAGGAGGCGCGGGAGTTCAAGACCACTGGGTTTGCCTTGCTCGACTTGGTTGTGAACGCAATAGATGCGCCCAAGTGAGATAAGGACTTTGAAGGTCGGCTCGTCTCTGGCGCCGCAGCACCCGAGTTGACCTTGTACAGCTTACCATCAGCAGCGCGCATGATTGTGAGCGCATGCTTCTGGTTTACTGCTGGCATAGCACGTTTGAGGCGCATGGCCTGTGCCGCCTTGGACTTCTTCGTACTAGCCCGTGGGGCGCATAGTACTCAGAGTCCAAATTATCCTCGCCATGACAGCGAGTGAAGAACTTGCAGCCAACCCAGAAGAATACTGCAACTTTTGTGGCTCGAACGGGCTCCCTGGATAATGGGCTCCCTCTTCTTTATTTATTTTGGTGCCCTTTTCAAAGGAGACAAGAGGTCTCTATATATAGAGTGGAATGAGGCCTCCCTTCTTCTCCTTTCCGATGTGGGATTAAAAGAAAGATCCCTTCTTTTTCATGCTTCTACACATCATTATAAGTAAGATACTTATTAGTAAAAATAAAGAGAACCTGATGAAGATGTACACATAGGAAAGGTATGATGAATTAAACTTGCATTGGATATGGAAGGGGAATGGACTAGAGAGAACTTTAGATACCTGTTAGAAATAAAGGATTGAAAATTTTAAGGTAAACTAGGAAGTAGTGTCAGGATTTGATTCGAATGGTTATATAAATAGAAGAATGGTCCTCTGGGATGTCACTGGATTTTCGAGTTTTCTCAATTGTATTGCATGACGTTTAGATATATGCTAGTGCTAGCCGATTACTTCAATAGTTCCTTTCTAGTGGCATTTTTACTAGCATCAATATGCCTTCAAAGGAAATTTTTTATGTAAGTCACCAATCTCAATTATCTACACTTCATAATCCCACTTCCTACATGGGAGGAACCAAGATTAATATCAACTCCTGGAAACGCAGTGTGATCCGAATCAGAGTTGGCCCATGAGGTATGATATTCAGGGGCGGATCCAGAAATGTATATTGGGGTGGGCTATAGTAAGTTGGGGTGGGCTAAATGTAAGCAAACTCTCATAAAAAAATCAAAATCAAAAATCTATATGGAAAAAACAAGTAATTTTTTTTTTTGGGGGTGGGCTCCAGCCCACCCCAACCCCTACCTAAATCCGCCCCTGATGATATTGGACTGGGCCCATATGCTTCAAAAGGAAATTCGGCCTGAACCAATCCCAATGATCTATATCTTATCATCCCACTTCCTACCCGGGACTAAATTATCAACTCCATTGTCACCACCTTTGAATGCTCAACTGAAAACGAGATACAATCCAACATTAACATAGAGATCAAGGGAATTTGGTGGATTGAAGTAACCTAAAGTTCCTTTTACATGCTTGCCCTAATTTGTTTCATATTTATGAATAATACGATCCTCAATGGTCTATGTTCAGTTCTCGACTTCTTTTCCAGAAAAAGAAAAGAATAAAAAAATCTTCAGAGTTTTTCCTTGTATTAATTATCCTACAATCAATAGCAGAGCTACTGGTTGTGTCACGTCCCGATTTCGAAAAATCGATAGTCGTCCCCCGGGTGTAACGTCGTGCGAACCTAGGTTGCGATCGCACAAGACATAGTCATAGGGTAGTCTGAAACACAACATCTAAGATAGAGCGCAGACAAATTGAACAACACATTGAGACAATTTTTTTTTTTTTTTTTTTTTTTTTTGCATTTTATTGATAATAGACACCATTTACAGACTCTATTACAATTATGCTGCGTGGGCTTATAGCATGACTCTATTACAAAATGAGTATCGATGAGATAGCCGTTCCATATATACAACCCTCATTTACAACAAAGTATTCCAGCCACCTGGATTCGAGGGAGGCCGAGACATGTTCCTTGGACAGTTGCAGAGAGTCTTCAAAAGTGATACGATGGGAGTCTTCGACGCATGGTCGAAGCTTCAAAATACGAACGTCGTCGTGGTCAGTTGGCGCATCCCTCATGATTGGTACCACCTGTAGAGAGCGAGGGTCAGTATGATCACATGTACTAGAGAGTGGCTAATTAAAATCCATGCTCTCGTTTGTTCAAATAGTTTTATAAAACATGTTAGCTATTTGGTGATCTTTCTAGCCATTCTACTCGATTTGCATGTTAACATATTTTGAGGCAAGCATATGAAATTGTATACATTGAGCAGTTATCATGTTCATCCCGTGTCACGTGCATTAGTTCAAGCAGTGAAAGAGTGTGAAAGTCACTGTTAATGTCAAGCCATCATGGACTATAGATGGGTTAGACGACGACCCTTTCGCGACGGGTAGCGAGCCCTATGCGAAAGTTCCCGAATCACCCGTGCCGATCCTGCTGGCATTTGCTATACTCGTTCCTCTCGGGCCGAATCGATTCCTTGGCCTAGGCAATCGTTCGAGGAAAGTACCCCTTGTGCACAAGTTGTCCAATAACCGTTTCTGTTCTTCTTGAGACTTAGTCATTTTATGCACTTTAACTTTATCGTTGCAATACTCATTAATCAATTCATTTCTTTAGTTTGCACACAAGCCGTACGTTCTAATTTAGCGTCCCATAGGCACCAATTTCTTGAGGCATCGTATGCCGAAATTATTTTGCAGATTATGAAATAATCTTCTATCTTTTTCTACAACCTTAAACTTTCTATTTTTGGTGTGAAACTTATATTTTCAGATTAAATTACTCTAAATTGATAAAGTTATCTCGAGTTCTTAATTTTAAAACAGAGGTCGAGGTAAAGGAGGTCAGCCACTCACCTTAGTCTTTGCTTCAGGCGAGGGACTGGTTGGCTGCGCTTAGACGTCGCCTACGCGATCACCTGCAATTGCATAAGCAACCGATTAGAACACTATGCTATTCAAGGAGTTCGATACGAATGCGAAGTTCGAAAATACGAGCCATGAAAACCATCGAAAGTGTAATGTCCCGCTCCGTACGACGCATTACGCTGAGACGTTGACTCAACGAGTCGCGTTGACCGAATGAAATGTATCGATGCGAATCGATATGAGAGTTACGTTGTCCTGAGAAATGCATCAAACTGAGTCGATGCAAAGAGTTGCATCGTCCCAAAGAAATGCATCGAGTTGAATTGATGCGAAGTGCTGCATTGTCCCGAAGGATAAGTGCGTTGTGTCGGCTCGAAGATTCTAAAAAATTAAATCGACTAAGGCGCAAGTCCTAATCGATACAAGTATTGATTTTAGTTGGTTTCATGTGCAGGATATCTATTTACGTTAAAATATTATAGGTCGATATTTTGCCTCATTCGCAACGGGTCCGTAAAGCCCAAATTACTGCCTCGCAACGGGCTGAGACTTGGACACGCTAGGCCGGAATCGATCGAGTAGTTCAATGAAATAAGAAGTGTTCAAATGGCTAAATCAGAGGATTTGGCCGTGCAATAAAGTTGTGAAATCGAGCCGTATCGGCTCGACAAACAACAAGGCGTATCGGTTTAAGGTAGGACGATTGACTCTTCTTTTTACTCCTTCCTGTCTAAGTAAGAATGTATCATTGTATGCCAAGTTAACCTATCGACACCATGGGCGTGGTCCGATCGAAAGATAAATCATAGTGTGCCGAACACTAGTTAGAACAATTGAAATAAAACGTGCATCAAATGCACGAGTCGCTATAGGACATTGGATATCGCTAAGGCGAGCGCCTCGGTGCGCAAGCCGCAAGAACATGGGATAATTGTATTCGGCGAGTGCCTTAGTGCATGAGCCATTTCGTGCCTTCGTGCACGAGTTAGAAAGGCTAGCACATTGAAAGAAAATATAGACGAGTGCCCTAGTACACGAGCCATGTACCTTGAACACTAAGGCATAGAACATGAAAATACGGCTTCGATGCGTGCAGCAAGTACAGGACACGAAAGAAAGATGATAAATGTGTCAAAACTTGCGTATGTGCACGAGATCATAAAAGATGGCTTCATTGTAAAAGAGTACAGTTGTGGCATGAATGTGACAGAACTGTCAGATATGACATGATGCCTCGAAAGGTGTTCGGGACCTTCGGGTCGTTCGATTGACGAACATTGAGTTGAGGCTTGATGCCATTGAACATTGAAACGAAGTATGAAATGTAAGAACATAGAAAGCTAATGGAAGAAATACGAGATGATAAAGTCTGAGTTTTGGACTCAAGACTATGTTTGGTTGTTTGAATAATAGGGTATTGCATGGTCGAATGGATTTGAGATAATTGTGAAAATCTTTCGTGCACGGAACGTTCTCTCCGAACGGGCTGCACCGGGCACCGGGACCATTCGGCTTAGAAGGAATATAATCTTTGATGGACGCTCATCTATAATACGACTAGCCATCGGTTATAGATGTGAAAAGCTGCAAATAGTGGCAGGCACGTGGTATGTTTCGGTTATTTAGGATAGCAACCCAACCCGTGAAACGTCGGGCTACCCAAATTTGAGAAAGAAAATAAAGAGAGAAAAAAGAAAGGAAAAGAAAAGAGAAACACCTTTAGTCCATTCCGGCGTGGATATGCGAAGACCTTTATATAGTTAAGGAATGATGGGTTGAAAGTGCAGACACGTATGTGTCCTGCACATATAGATCCTACTTAGAGAGTACTTATAACATGACAGGGAAGGAATGGGGGCGTATTCACCTTGCGTCAGTGCAAGGGTGAGTGCATCGACTTGGTAAGAAGTCGCACCACGAAACAAATACGAGATTGCTTGCCTGCTTGCCTATTTAATTCGAATAACATGCTTACCATGATATCATGCTTTACCGCTTTTGAATATGCCATGAAATCGACCCTAAGGAGAATATAGCAAGATCATAAGCTAAGTTGCATGATTGAACATAAATACTAAAATATCGGTTTAGAAAGTTGGTCTTTTCGTCAGTACATGCGAGGACGAATGTATTGATCCTCCACTAGCTTTCATGCAGGGTGTAGAAAATAGATTACTTGCGACGAAGCTTCGCTTGATCAAGCAGAGGCATGGAATGCCATTGCGCTTGAAGCGTGCGATCGTATTGACGCTCGGACTTGCAACATGATTGATGTGGCCGAGATATAGAAGGCATAATATATGGAACGGTGAAATTCTTTGTGGACAAGAGAGAACCTGAGTGTTATAGCCAACCTGGCAAATTTAGTTGGGCTATTGAAAGCCTTTGTAATCTCAGTTTGAATATCAATAAAGAGAAATATTTTGTATACTCTGTTTTTCTTTCGTTGTTAATATCAACTCAAAGATAACCATTTGAGAACTTGTCATCTTGCCTTGCACGAGCGCAACTCCAGGCTCGTGCGACATTACGCCTCCTGCGAGGATGATAATTCGGGTGATTTCGGGTCGGGGCATGACAGATTGGTATCAGAGCTATAGGCTCAATTTCCTCAGGACGTTTGCTTTGTTTCAATTCCAAAGAGTTGCCCACCACCAATCGAAATCACTCTCGACTCTACTCGATGCGCACTGGATGTTCCATACAATAAGTCTAATACAAAGTCGGGTAACGTTGTCGCAAGTACTTCGAATTTACTTGATGTTGCGGAGAAAAGTCGTGAAACGTTTTATTTCATTGAATGCACGAGCCATGAAATATTAGTTGCTGCAAGTGCAACAAATTGTGAAATGCAATTTGAGATGATGTTGTTGCAATATAACATGTCGAATGAGAGATAAAACGATACATGAAGTGCAATGGGTTGTGAATATTGGTTGCACCAATGCGGGAACTTAAATAATGCGTTACAAGAAGTGCAACGAGTTGATTATGAATGTACGTTGTAATGAAAGTAATAAGTCAATATCGAATGTGTTGAACAGATTTGAGCATTGACTTTGAAAGTCGGGAATAAATTGCTGCACGAGGTGCAACAGATATTGAAAATAAATTGTTGCACGAGGTGAAATGAAATGTCCGAAATAAATCGTTGTACGATGTGTAACGTACGTCGGAAGTAAATTGTTGCATGTGGTGCAACGTATATCAAAGTAATCGTTGCACGGAGTGCAAAGGAGATTGGAAATAAATTGTTGCACGAGATGCAACAGAAAGAACTGAAATCATAAATCAATAGAATGAATCGTTCGATTGCACACCGAACTTGTGTTGGCAAATGAAAACATTGGCCGAGTTGTGTCAGATTTTGATTTAATCAAAGTTACGGTTGTGATCAAGCACGATCACTGCGGAAATTGTGAGTCGGAAGAGATTGTTGGTTCATACCGAGTATATTGCGAGAGAAATGACTTGATTCCCGATTGGTATATGCCATACCACGTATGCGATGAATGACTCGATTCTGGGTGGTATATGATATACCACTTGTGCGATGAATTGTATCGACGCGTTGTGAGACTTACGGATGGTTTATCTGCAATGGACGGGAGAGTACCGAGACTCCTTTGGAAATTTGTATGACGGTATGTTGATGCAAGTGCTCTTCGAAAATTGGTTGGGACGATAAGGCAGGACTCATATCAATGAATGATACGTCGGACAAAAATTATAAGTCGGTCGGACGATCGAGACTAGCGAAACGATTATGCCTTGAAGCAATAATCGGATCGACGGAAAAGAAAAACTTGAAATTACAAACAAGTCGCATGACTTGCGAGCTCGATGAAAATGTTGGGCGATACAAATTATAATCGAATCGCACAACTTGCGATCTCGATAGAAATGTTAGCCGATGCAAAGTGTAATTGAATGGCACGACTTGCGATTTCAATGAAAACATTGGTTGATTCGGATAGCCGTACCTAAGAAAGATAGTAGGTTATGTCGAGACGAGACTCACTGTGAGCACGACGAAGTGATATGAAACTTAGAGGGCACATTTGCATGACTCGAGGGCACGACGTCGAAAAATCGGTAACTTGGTTACGCGATCAAAGTATAACGGAATTCAACGTATCGAGAAATGATTCGCGACGTATGGAAATATTTGTGGAGAACTTGGACGTATGCAATGCAAGTTGTCGATGTTGAAACAGAATCAAAGTTGACCCTTACGCTATCCACTACCAAAATATAGGCAATTAGCGACGGCTATTTAGCGACAGATTTTTTTCCGTCGTAATTAGCGACGGACTTTCGACAAGTCACCGACGGATTATCGACGAGAAGCTGATAAATATTTATTTTTATTTTAAGGGTGAAAAAAGGTCGCCAGTCCGTCGCTACGGCGTCGGAGAAATAGCGACGGATTTACATCCATCGCTATGCAGTCGAATATTTGGCGAGAAATGTTGGGAGAAGTGGCGGGACAAATTTATGACTATGTAGCGACGAATATTCCGTCGACAGTTATCTAGTATAGCGTCGGCGACGGATAATATCCGTCGCTAGTCCGTCGCTAAATGTACGACCCTGACTTAAATTGAAACGACAGGGAAATTTTTTCATTCCCTCCAAATTTTACTCTCACTTCGCTCTCTCTCTCCCGTGGCTCTCTCTCTCCCAAAGGCGATCGGTGTTCTCTCCGGCGGCTCTCTCTCTCCAGGTAATCCTCTCTATCTCTCTTTCTCTCGCAGTGGTCGGAGGTTGTGGGTGGCGGGGGGGGGGGGGCAGCGAGGGCGACGGGGGCTGCGGGGGCTAGGGGGGCTGCTGGGGTAGCGGGGGCTGCGGGGGTTGTGGTTGGCGGGGGGGAGGCAGGGGGTCGGGGGGGGGGACGGCGGGTTGGGGCAGCGGGGGGTGGGGTGTTGGGGGGTGCGCGCGTGCATGGGTTTAGGTGATGGCGGAGGTGACAGAGAAGATTGTGGTGGTGTTGTAGGTCGGGGCTGCGGGGGGCGGCGGGGGCGGCTTCTTCTCGCTGATCCCAAGAGCCAATTGAGTTCGATTTCATCCGATTTCTGTTATTTTTTAAATGATTTGGTTTTGCAATTCAGGAAGAGAGTAGCTAGCACCAAGGTGGGTTTAAATTTTATTAGCCTTTTTTTAATAGAGTTTAAATTTTATTAGTCACTGTACTCCTTCAAAATAACACGGGAGGCCTACTTTCTTTTGGTCAACAGCCATAAAAAATTTCTTCAATACTTCTATTCTAAAATTGATGTCTTGCTTTTAATTTCTAAAAAAAAACAATATACATGGTTCATAAAATAGATGTCTTTTATTAATTTGCTAAGAAAAGTAGTCATTGAGTGTCATTTTCCAAATAATTTTGACAATTATACACGGTTCATAAAATAGATGTCTTTACTTATCCACATTGTTCAAATGTTGTGAAAAATAGATTTAATTTCCTTGTCTGGCTCAATGGACACAATATGTTGTACACCGTCTTCATCGTTATTGTAACTCCATTTTCCCTATTTTCGAGATTTTTTTATATAAACTATTAGTTCAATAAATAGACATTTTAGAGTTAATAAATATTTTTGGGAATTCTTTAATAAAATGTTAATCCCTGATTGTGTTATAACCCTAAATACAGTTGTTGGCCCATTAGTTGTTTTTGTAATTTAAGAATGGACCAACATCCCATTTTCCTCCCCAACTTTTCTCAGCTCATGATTTATTCCATTTAAACTTGAAATTCAAATTTATTCTTCTGTAACCGACTCCTTTCTCTATAACCGAATTGTGGCAGGGATGGGGATCAATTTTCCTGCCGAGGAATTGCTTGATCATCATGCACTCTCCTGCGATCTACATCTATATAAGCTTCCCTCTCCCGTTGGTTTTATTAGGAACAAATTTCTCTCGATATCTTTCTTCCCAACTCCTCTCATTCCAATTCTGACCAGAAATGGTACTGATGGCGAAGATTTCCTCGAGAAGATGGATGATGTCAAGTTGATCCTTCCTTTCCATTTCAGCAGATCGACGACGAGGAGGAGGTAAGGAAATTGATCTCGATTTCATTTCGATTTGGGATTTTAGTTTAGTGAATTCATTTTTGTTTCCAATTTTCTCTTGGAGATGGAATCACTCTTCCATTCGTGATGATGCCAACGAACACTGTGAGATCTACACTATTTTCCTGTTCCATCAATTTTTGGTAAGTCGAGAGAACTCTTTTCAATTGTTTGGATTTTGAGTGTCACTCTGTAGAATCGATTTATTTCCTGGTGGTTCAACAGGTCAGGAGTTACCTATTGATGATCAATTGATCGACATATGTTGTCTTCATAGAATGTTGAGGTAAGTCTTGATTCGAGTATTGTTGACATGAGGATTTTGGTTGTTCCTTGATTCCTTGAGTTATGGTGTGTTTGATCTTCTTTTAGATCCGTTTGGAGCTGAGCAAATCGTTTGACTGTTCATCCACAGTTCAAATTGAAGATCATACTTAATCATGTATGTATCTAGTTGTAGCCGATTGAGGATAAATGATTTTAGAACCTGTGGAGTTTTCCTGAGATCTATTCTATTTGCTTCAGATTATTGAATTTCAATTGAAGTGCCAACTCGTGTCCAATTTAGGGCTGACATCAAGTATCAGTAGATTCTCATCTCAGGTAACTACTGAACCAAATTGATTGAGATATTAGATACTGGTAAACTGAAGAGTTGATGCATATTCTAAGAACTTTATTTTGAGTATTTATTGGTGAATGTTCAATTAACAGTAAGGTGGTTGTCCTGATCTCTGAAATAATATTCAGAGAGGATATGTGCATAGTAATCCCTATTCCAACTTCTAATTTCAATTGGCTTAAATCATTAAAGGTTGATATTGAGTTTTTAGTCTAGATTGAGTAGTTGTGGTATCGAATCTCTGATATTTTGATTTAGAATAATCTAAGTTCTGAATAGTGATGTCCTATCTCGGGTTGGTATTGTATTCTCTGTTTTTTTTGAATAAAAGCATTGTTTAGATCCTTTATGTCATCTGTATATTGGATCAATGTTCAACATGACTTAACCTTCAAGTCTGGACCCAGGGATAAGGATATGTGAAACTGGTTCTTGATTTAGTCTGGGCCTGGGTGAGTGTTTCACTCTAAGGGTTCCTTGCCTATATTCCTATGATTTATCTTTATCTTCAATTTTGATTGATTAATTGGGAGAGAGATTGAGTGTATGTTGGTAGCATTGATGAATATCAGGTTTGTTTATTACCTCTGTGTAGATGCAGAACATGTGTTGTCAGTGACTATTTTAGTAGTCAGTCGAAGCTTTTAAACAGGAAACATTTAGGTAACTGTAGACTAATGTCGGGAAAATGTTTTACTTTTACCTTCATGTACATTCTTAGGCTATACCATGTGTTTTGATATCACAAATCAGTGAAGTATTTTCTTAGTTATTGTTAGTAGGACTGTGGCAAGTTCTGCTACCCTGAAGAATGATTTGACTTCAGGTTGATAGATAAATTACTGGGATTATAGGCATGGTTGACTACTGCTAACAGGAGGGTCCTATTGGTAGTTGCTTTGTCCAAATTCAATAAGTTATTGACTGATTGATAAGGGTTTATCTTTTAAAATGAGAAATTTACATATGCATTGCTGAGCTATTGTTGAACCTGGGGCCATACATTCATGTCTTGGTTCAAATTCACGAACTGGATTCATATATCAGTGCTGCTTCATTTAAGTAACTGTAGGACACCCTAATAAATATAGACAGGGGATTAGCTTTATAGAATGAACTGAAATTCATGTATCAGTTTTGTTGATTAACTCAACTGAGAGATCAACTCCTAGGATCAGCCTAGAATTTGACTATGCTTCTATTTCTATGCCAGTCATGATAAAGCCCAGTTTAGATTGTACCTTAATCTGGGCATTCTTGTATTGGTATCTGGATTCAAGGATGAAACCTGAGAATTGGTAGGAAACCTCTCCATTAGAGACACTCTAAATTTCTGTTGTAACAAACAGCACTTTAGGACCAAGTATTCTTTTAGCCTACCTCAAAGTGAAGTAGTAGTATGGTTGTTAATGTAGGTTTCTATTCCAATCAATGTTAGTTAACCTTATATTCTATTTTGTTAGATTAAATAGTTACAAGGGGTAATAGGTTATTAGTTTAATGTTTAATAGTAATAAATGGGCTGAACAAATATCATATCTTATTGATAGTTATAGTAAGACATGTTTAGAATTCAAGATATCAATTTAGAGCTCGTTTAGTTATTAATCAACTTATACCAATATAAACTAGGAGGATATCCAGCTTCCTTGATTACCGGTACTTTTTCGGAGCCAGGTAAGTACTTTTCTATGATTTTGTGCATTTACATTCTTGTACTCTTTCTTGTGACACGTCATACACGATATCATGTACCCCTGTACTCCTGTACTATCTTGTTCTTGTACTTACTTGTATCGGGCGAGAAAATACACTAGCCATGTGACCAAACTCCGGTTACTATATTCACGTAGATAGTTTAGGCCTCGTATCGTACACGCGGGCCCTAAGCCGTTCCATATTCATGTACTCCTGTGCATGCTCTTGTACTCACCCCAGCCGGTCACATGGACTAGATGTATTTCAAATACTATGCACTTATCATGTTTGGTACTTCAGGATTATAGTTTCATTCCTGTACTTTACATGTTCCTGTACTTTACATTCCTGTATTGTAGTTCCTGTACTTATTTTCTGTACTATTTTCCTGTACTTCCATGTTCATTCCTGTATTTCATTTTTATGTATTCCTGTACTCAGTTCATATCATATTCGTGTTTCATTACCTAGAACTGTACTTTGCTCCGCTCCTGAATGTGATATGTTGCAGGTGAGTTGGAGGCCCTTTGCGACACATATTATGGCCGAGAGCCGGTAGATACAGGAGAGCCAGCTGGAGTTGCTCTCGACTTAGAGGCTGCAGAAGCCTAGAGCTTTACCATTATCACTTTACATTTTCCTTGTATTTTGAGACTAGTAGACTCTTTCATTTTGTTGGAATGTAATAAATTCTGAGACTTGTACTTTACTCTGGATTTAGGATACATTTATAGATGCTGTGTGTCACCTCCAGTTTTTAAAATTGAGGGCAAATTTATTATTTTCAATATTCTAATATTTTTATGAATATTTATTTATTAAATATTGTGTTTTGGGGTTTTATTTCTTTGGGTTTGAGTTTTGTCTCATTTCGACTTGTGCTAGCGACCCGGGTCAGTTTTGGACCCAACTAGACCCGACCAACTTGTCATGACTAAACCCAGATATTTATATTTGACTAATCCCATTTGATTTTAGTGGGATTAGGGATTAGAATTAGATTTAGAACTTGAAATTATGAGTTTTCAAGTTACCATTTTGACCCCAACTCAAAACCACTCATTTCTTTCACTTGGAGGGCATTTTGATAAATTTCCAAATGCCCCCAACCCTCTAAAATAGGGCCGGCCAGCAGCAAGCACTCCCTCCCTTCTTCTCATTGCAAGAACACTCTCTTTCTCTTCCTTTCTCTCATTCTACAAAAAGCTCCTTCTTTTCCTTTTGGATTTTAAGCTCCAAAGTAAGTCAAATCTCTTCTAATTCTCTTCCATACTATAGATCTCTATCTAATCTTGGTGCTAACCCTTGTTTATCTTTTATTTTTGGTTTTTATCTAGGTAGAATCTAGCATGGAGGGGTTGGAAGCTTAGATTTGGCTTTGACTCAAAAAGAACCAATTTTGGAGCTTTTCCTTAGGATTCCAACTCTCGAGAGGTAAACCCTAACTCTAACTCTTGTAATTGCTCCTAATTAGTATTATTTACATATTAGAGGATGTCCGAGGTGTAGGATAACCCATTAGAAGAGGTTTGGAACCCATTGGACTCAATTTGGGACTTTCGGGCTAGGTTTAGTGTCAATTTTGGGAAAAATCCTGAATTGACATGTTTGGGTGTTGCCCCTAGCATATTTAGACCTAATTATGTTAGTTTGGGTGAGATGAGGCTAGGTATGTGTCCATATTTGGATACGTGGGGTCGTTTCGCGAGAAATCATAAAAATAGGCTTTTTCGGGGTTTTCGGGTTCCAACACTCGGGTGACTTTTTGCACCGACACTAGAATCGGCAAGTTAGCACTTAGAATAGCTTCTAATCATTATTTAGAACTCGTGGGTAGAGTTTGGGTCGATTTCAGATAGGTTTGGTGTCCGTATCGTGCAGTATCGCGAATCGGACACTCCGAGTCGCCAGAATGGCCATTTGGCCATTCGGGCCTCGTTTCTCATTTTTGCTCGCGTGCGCGAGTTAGATTGCTTGTGTGGGGTACATGTCTAGGCCCTAGAGGGTAGAATTGTGAGGATTGGGATATTCGGATAGGTTTCGGGATGTTTTGGAGTGTATGTGTATATATATGTATATATTGGTGTGTGTGCGAGTCTAATTTATATGTATGTGTGTGTGTGTGTGCATATGTGTATATATATGTATGTGTGTGTGTGTGTGGTTTTTGGTTGAGAGTATTAGAGAGTTTGAGAGTGTTAGAGAGTGGTGGACTTGGTAGATGAATTAGTGTGTGTTGTATTGAGAAGGTTAGAGGGATAGAGAGAGTGGGATTGAGGGAGTGAATGGGGATGTATAGAGGGGTGGGGAGGCTGCTGATTTTCAGCATGAAGCAGCCCCAAATCATTCCAACTTTGGCAGCCATGAACACCCTATAAGCAGTCACAAACCAGCCCTTGTTAGCCCCCATAAACCAGTCCTTAACACCCTATATTCAGCCCTTATTTAACACCCAAGTTGATAGCCAACTAGTCCCCAAATGGACAGCCATTCCAGCCACTAAACACCCCCAAACCAGTCCCAATATCAGTCCATTTGGACAGCCATTTTAGGCCATATTTCAGCCCCAATTTAGCCTACACTTGACACCCAAAACAGTCCCAAAATAGCCCATATAATTAGCCCTATAACCCCCATAGGACAGCCCCTTTGAGCCCCCTTTATGTCCTCTATGACCCACTTCAATGCCCACTTATACCCCTTTTATATACCCTCTATTTGACCCTTAGTTTGAGCCTTAGTGAGTGAGTTTAGTTAATGGTTTGAGTGAATCTTGTGAGTGTTTGTTAGTCGAGTGTTAGTATAGGTTTTAGTAGTGAGGGTAGTGTGTTAGTGTTGTGTGTTAGTAGTGTGGTTGGAGGGTAGTTAGAAGTTAGGGTATCCTATTAGAGTTAGATGTTGATGGATACTCTAAGATACTAGGAGTGTGAGTTAGAAGATAGATAGAGCTTGGTTAGATGGGTTGGTAGAGTGGTATCCCAAGATATCATATGGTATCTCATGATACCTTAAGGTATGTTGAGGGTGACCAACATGTGGGATAAGATGGACCGGATGGGCTAGATACCTAGATTTTATGGTTGGTAATGACTAGATAGTGTCTAGCTACCCTAAGAAGCCTAGGTTAGTCTACCAAGGTTGTAATACCCAGATCTCGTATTACGTATTTGGAATACGTATACGTAATTTGACCCGTATTGCATGTCTTCCTGCTTGATTTATTCTAGCATTTCATTGATTGGTTTATTCTTGGGTTGGTTCGGCTAGGCTTGGTTTGCTTTGGTTCATCATGAACCAAGGGGAGAACCCCTACCTACCACCACCATCCCCATTTATTAACCCCTCCTCTTTCTCTCTATTCATTATTCTTCTTCTTCTCCACATTTACTTCTACACCTACCAGGAAGGAGAGAGAGAGAGAGAGAGAGAGAGCTTAGGCAAGTGCAAACTTGCTTCATGATGGATCTCATGTTTTATTGTTCCATTCTCTTTCCATTCTCTTCCTTACTAGATTCTAAGCCTCTTTAGAACTGGAAGTTTTTGGTTTTGATGGTTATATTTTTGTAGATCTAAGTTTTAAGTTCCTTCTTGTTTAGTTTTCTTGGTTTTGATCTCTAAAACTTGGTTATTTTTGAAAACTAATGGTTCTATGTTGTAGAGAATTCAATTTCATTCAGTTTTGGCTTTTGTTTCGCTTGATTTCGACTCCGGATGAGTAAGTTATGGCCATTACAAGTTTTCGGAACTTTCATGGCTGAACTTGCTGTTTGGGGACGATGAACCTCATGCGCCCGGGAGGCCATGCGCCGTAAAGTTCCGGCAACGCATTCCTTAACTCCGAGCGTGTCATGCGCGTAGGTTTCTTACGCGCATGTATTGAAGACGCAACGTGAGTTTCTCATGCGCCGATTCGTGCAGGAATCTCATGCGCCGATTCGTGCAGGAATCTCATGCGCCGATTCGTGCAGGAATCTCATGCGCCGATTCGTGCAGGAATCCCATGCGCCGATTCGTGCAGGAATCTCATGCGCCGATTCGTGCAGGAATCTCATGCGCCGATTCGTGCAGGAATCCCATGCGCCAATTTGTGCAGGAATCTCATGCGCCGATTTGTGCAGGAATCCCATGCGCCGATTCATGCAGGAATCCCATGCGCCGATTTGTGCAGGAATCTCATGCGCCGATTCGTGCAGGAATCCCATGCGCCGATTTGTGCAGGAATCTCATGCGCCGATTTGTGCAGGAATCCTATGCACCGAAATTGCTCTATTTCACTGTTTTTGCATGTTTAAGTTGTTTTGTAGCCAGAATCTTGAAAAACTCAAAACATGATAGTTGCAGATCTTTTCTTGGCTTCAAGAATATGTCACTAGTTATTTTTATGCAAGTTTCTCTCATTCATGATAATGTAAGGATAGAACACGATAGTGGCCTGTTAAGGCGCACTCTTGACAAGTACCAAGTGGACATGACATGACCTGATAGTGGCCCGCCGTGGCGCACTCCTGACAAGTATACCTAACATGATATACCTCGGATTGCTGTTGCGACGGCTAACCTAACATGACATGACTTGATAAGTATAAACAACCTGGACACCGTGGACGATTGTGCTTGTGCAATAAACCAGTCTTATCTTGCATCATGCTTAGGATGGGACCCCTGAGTACCATGGTCAGGGGTACCTATTGAAATGGACTAAGGCTAATAACTAGATTAACACGGTAGTCATGAAGAGATTTCCCAGCTACAGGCAATCCCGTTACCTAGGTGCTCTTGGGATCTGTAGCCTACCGTCGAGTAGGGCACATTTCCAGCACACTGTCATGTGTTGCACCCTCTAAGTCACCTAAGGGTACATGCGTTTCCTAGACGATGTACCCACATGAACTCAACCCCTAGTATTAACCTGGGTAACCTTGATGGTCTGCAGGGCTTGTGGTTGTGGAATATCTCATTGCATCTTGCTAGTAATTAGGCCTGTGATAACCCTAGTTAGTTAAAGTATCAAGCCGTACTTATTGTTTGGCCGTGAATGATTGAATGGAGTCTAACCCTGTCTATTCTTACCTCGATCCTGTACAAGATTGTTACATGACATGATTACTTGTGCTTGCTTTTTTTTAACAATAAAGGTCAGGGAACCAGTTCTGTTCAGGCGAAGGGTTACAACCCCGGTCCTTGTTTGGTTTACGGGTTGTAACCTGGCTCCCGGAGCAGTTCTATATTCTCTCTTCATTTATTGTCTTGTTATACCCCATGACATGCTCGACATGCTTTACCTTACTTCGAGATCGTGATTATTTACACTGGCCTTATTGATAAATGGTGGGGATACCAAGTTTCGTTCAGATGAAGAGTTACAACCCCGGTCCTTGTTTGGTTTACGGGTTGTAACTTGGTTATCTGAATAGTCCCATGGTTACCTCATCGTATATCACCTGTCATGCTTTTCCTTAATTACTGTCTTTTATTATGTAATTATATTCTTGTGCTAATTGCTGGTTTTAGTTCCTAAGTGAAGCCTCCTTTGTGGCACTTGCTCTTTCTGGGGTCTGACCCAGCTGGTTTTGTATGGCCAGATACCAGAGCAGCTCCAGAGGATCTACCGGTTTTCCAGCCCGATGGTGAACACCAGGCGTAACCAGGGCAACGAGTGGGTTATTTTTGGCTCTCCCACTTTATTGTAAAAATATTCTTTTGAGGCGTTTAGCCGACGAGCACCTGTTTAGCTCGTATTGCACCTTACTTACTGTCTGCCTACGGGCTGTAACATGATTGGCAACCTAGGGTTGATCATGTATGACTAAAACTCTTGCTAGTCCTGACATTTTGTAACGACTAGCTTCATGATCAGCCGAATATGTAATGTTTGGGACGCCTTACTATTGTATATTTGGTGATCTTACATCTTGTAACATTTACTTACTTGCTTGTGATTGAGACACTAGGCTTGTTCTTGACCTTAAGAGACTGTTGGCTTGTAGATAAACCCTTATTTATCTAGACAGCCGTGACCGTATAATGAGGTGGATTCCATTTCATTATACATAGCTGGCTATGTCTGCCCCCGCTCTCCAGTATTCTGGTTCTGGGGCGTGACATGGTTTAAGTGGTGGCCCATGCAGGTCTTGTAAATCAAGATATGTGAGGGTTTACCGAATAGATGTCTCAATCAGTACTCGCCCTTGATCTCTACTCGTATCCTCTTGATCCCTGAAAATCTTGACCTGATCACATGCTTGTAATCGTTGATCTGTCCTGGTCCTTCCTTATTGTTCCCATGTCGTCTTCTTCAGCGGCATTGTTCCTGGACCTGCCGATCAGCAAGGCGGATCACCTCCCGTGGACCAGCGGCAACCAGAAGATCAGGCCCAGCACTCAGGAGCAGCCTCCCGAGTCGTACCTACTGGAGAAGAGCTGCCAGTTCAGCCAGTCCAGCCTGCAGAGCCTGATGATGGCACTTTGGTGGGTCTCATCAGATCATTGTTAGCTTCCCAGGATCGTAGAGGAGATGCCTTGCACCAGGCAGTGGAAGATGCTCTGAACAGAGGCGGTCATCCAAGGAACAGTACAGCGAACAGTTTCAAGCGCCTGAACCCTCCATTCTTCGATGGCAGTGAAGATGCTATCGCTGCTGACGCGTGGCTTCAGGACACCGAAGTTATTCTAGAGGCAGCCAGAACCCCAGAAGACGAGAAGGTGACCGTGGTGCGTCTACAGTTATTGGATCTTGCCCGCAGCTGGTGGGCAGCACAGGCCGTTGGATTAGTGGCACCCATTGCTTGGACAGTATTTCGTGAGAGATTCCAGACGAAGTACTTCGATGCGGTGGCTCGGTACGATCTACAGACCAAGTTCACCAACCTGAAGCAAGGAGGCAGAACGGTCGACGGGTATGCGGCCGAGTTTTCCAGGCTTAGTCGGTTTGCTCCCACTTTGGTGGCAACCGAGTTCGACAGAGCCCAGCGATTCCAGCAGGGGCTCCATCTCGAGATTTTATTGGCAGTTGAGCAGTTTGAGCATCAGACCTTCGATGCAGTACTGAGGGCAGCCAGGAGGCATGAGTATACCTTCCACAGGATCGTGGACAGGACCGGAGGTCGGAAGCGATCTCACGGCCAGATGACCCAGTCTTCAGCACCAGCCCCGGCAGCAAGGGCTTTGACAATTGGATCTCTGAGGCAGGCGGCCTCAGTGACGTCGGTCACGTCCCCTCAGCAACAGAAGCAGAAGCAATCTTCCGCAATGGGCTGCACTAATTGTGGGAAGCCAGGACACGTTATTTCGGAGTGTCGCAGAGCTCAGGGATTATGTTTGGCTTGTGGAGCACCGGACCACAAGATAGGGTCTTGTCCGAATAGGGCCAGTTCGTCATCGGCCCAGACTAGTCCCTCGGTAAGGGGACCAGCACCAGCACCAGTGCAACAACAGTACCAGCCTCCGAGGCCATTGCCGCCTCAGGCCCTAGCCTTCCAGCTACAGAGACCCCAGCAGTATGCCCAGGTCCAAGCTCCGATTCAGAACCGGCAGAGAGGTTCCTAGCAGGATATCTTCCCTCTTTCTCGTGCCTTCGATTTCCTTGCTTACATACATGATTGCATGATTGATTGCTTAGTATAGCTTGCCTGAGATTAGTATAGCTTGTTCTTGTCCCTCTAGTCTCTTAATTAAATTCTGAGGACGGAATTCTTTTCAGGTGGGTAGAGTTGTAATACCCAGATCTCGTATTACGTATTTGGAATACGTATACGTAATTTGACCCGTATTGCATGTCTTCCTACTTGATTTATTCTAGCATTTCATTGATTGGTTTATTCTTGGGTTGCTTCGGCTAGGCTTGGTTTGCTTTGGTTCATCATGAACCAAGGGGAGAACCCCTACCTACCACCACCATCCCCATTTATTAACCCCTCCTCTTTCTCTCTCTTCATTATTCTTCTTCTTCTCCACATTTACTTCTACACCTACCAGGAAGGAGAGAGAGAGAGAGAGAGAGCTTAGGCAAGTGCAAACTTGCTTCATAATGGATCTCATGTTTTATTGTTCCATTCTCTTCCTTACTAGATTCTAAGCCTCTTTAGAACTGGAAGTTTTCGGTTTTGATGGTTATATTTTTGTAGATCTAAGTTTTAAGTTCCTTCTTGTTTAGTTTTCTTGGTTTTGATCTCTAAAACTTGGTTATTTTTGAAAACTAATGGTTCTATGTTGTAGAGAATTCAATTTTATTCAGTTTTGGCTTTTGTTTCGCTTGATTTCGACTCCGGATGAGTAAGTTATGGCCATTACAAGTTTTCGGAACTTTCATGGCTGAACTTGCTGTTTGGGGACGATGAACCTCATGCGCCCGGGAGGCCATGCGCCGGGAGGCCATGCACCGTGAAGTTCCGGCAACGTATTCCTTAACTCCGAGCGTGTCATGCGCGTAGGTTTCTTACGCGCATGTATTGAAGACGCAACGTGAGTTTCTCATGCGCCGATTCGTGCAGGAATCTCATGCGCCGATTCGTGCAGGAATCTCATGCGCCGATTCGTGCAGGAATCCCATGCGCTGATTTGCGCAGGAATCTCATGCGCTGATTCGTGCAGGAATCTCATGCGCCGATTCGTGTAGGAATCTCATGCGTCGATTTGTGCAGGAATCCCATGCGCCGATTTGTGCAGGAATCTCATGCGCCGATTTGTGCAGGAATCCCATACGCCGATTCATGCAGGAATCCCATGCGCCGATTTGTGCAGGAATCTTATGCGCCGATTCATGCAGGAATCCCATGCGCCGATTTGTGCAGGAATCTCATGCGCCGATTTGTGCAGGAATCCTATGCGCCGGAATTGCTCTATTTCACTGTTTTTGCATGTTTAAGTTGTTTTGTAGCCAGAATCTTGAAAAACTCAAAACATGATAGTTGCAGATCTTTTCTTGGCTTCAAGAATATGTCACTAGTTATTTTTATGCAAGTTTCTCTCATTCATGATAATGTAAGGATAGAACACGATAGTGGCCTGTTAAGGCGCACTCTTGACAAGTACCAAGTGGACATGACATGACCTGATAGTGGCCCGCCGTGGCGCACTCCTGACAAGTATACCTGACATGATATACCTCGGATTGCTGTTGCGACGGCTAACCTGACATGACATGACTTGATAAGTATAAACAACCTGGACACCGTGGACGATTGTGCTTGTGCAATAAACCAGTCTTGTCTTGCATCATGCTTAGGATGGGACCCCTGAGTACCATGGTCAGGGGTACCTACTGAAATGGACTAAGGCTAATAACTAGATTAACACGGTAGTCATGAAGAGATTTTCCAGCTACAGGCAATCCCGTTACCTAGGTGCTCTTGGGATCTGTAGCCTACCGTCGAGTAGGGCACATTTCCAGCACACTGTCATGTGTTGCACCCTCTAAGTCACCTAAGGGTACATGCATTTCCTAGACGATGTACCCACATGAACTCAACCCCTAGTATTAACCTGGGTAACCTGGATGGTCTGCAGGGCTTGTGGTTGTGGAATATCTCATTGCATCTTGCTAGTAATTAGGCCTGTGATAACCCTAGTTAGTTAAAGTATCAAGCCGTACTTATTGTTTGGCCGTGAATGATTGAATGGAGTCTAACCCTGTCTATTCTTGCCTCGATCCTGTACAAGATTGTTACATGACATGATTACTTGTGCTTGCTATTTTTTAACAATAAAGGTCAGGGAACCAGTTCTGTTCAGGCGAAGGGTTACAACCCCGGTCCTTGTTTGGTTTACGGGTTGTAACCTGGCTCCCGGAGCAGTTCTGTATTCTCTCTTCGTTTATTGTCTTGTTATACCCCATGACATGCTCGACATGCTTTACCTTACTTCGAGATCGTGATTATTTACACTGGCCTTATTGATAAATGGTGGGGATACCAAGTTTCGTTCAGATGAAGAGTTACAACCCCCCGGTCCTTGTTTGGTTTACGGGTTGTAACTTGGTTATCTGAATAGTCCCATGGTTACCTCATCGTATATCACCTGTCATGCTTTTCCTTAATTACTGTCTTTTATTATGTAATTATATTCTTGTGCTAATTGCTGGTTTTAGTTCCTAAGTGAAGCCTCTTTTGTGGCACTTGCTCTTTCTGGGGTCTGACCCAGCTGGTTTTGTATGGCCAGATACCAGAGCAGCTCCAGAGGATCTACCGGTTTTTCAGCCCGATGGTGAACACCAGGCGTAACCAAGGCAACGAGTGGGTTATTTTTGGCTCTCCCACTTTATTGTAAAAATATTCTTTTGAGGCGTTTAGCCGACGAGCACCTGTTTAGCTCGTATTGCACCTTACTTACTGTCTGCCTACGGGCTGTAACATGATTGGCAACCTAGGGTTGATCATGTATGACTAAAACTCTTGCTAGTCCTAACATTTTGTAACGACTAGCTTCATGATCAGCCGAATATGTAATGTTTGGGACGCCTTACTATTGTATATTTGGTGATCTTACATCTTGTAACATTTACTTACTTGCTTGTGATTGAGACACTAGGCTTGTTCTTGACCTTAAGAGACTGTTGGCTTGTAGATAAACCCTCATATATCTAGACAGCCGTGACCGTATAATGAGGTAGATTCTATTTTATTATACGTAGCTGGCTATGTCTGCCCCCGCTCTCCAGTATTCTGGTTCTGGGGCGTGACAAAGGTATAGATGGGTTACCTTGGTATTGGGGCAAGGTATTGGGAATACCTTGTAAAGGGTAAAGGTAAGGTATTGGGGTAAGTCTAAGTTTGGGGTTTTGATTGTTAAGATGGGGTTAGATATAAGTTGTCTTGGTAGGTAATGTTTAGATAAGGGTAGTTTAGTCTAGTTTTGACCCCCGTTGACCAAGAGTTGACTTTTTGACCAAAGTCAACTATGAGTCAACATATTACCTAGAATTGACCCAAAACTAAACCAGAGTTGACCAGTTGACAAAAAGTCAACTGTTAGTCAACATTTGACTAGGTTGACCCAGGGTTGACCCAATGTTGACCAGAGTTGACCAGAGTTGAGTTTTTGATAAAAAGTCAACTGTAAGTCAACCCTTGACCCAAATTGACCTAGTTTGACTTGGATTGACTTTCTGTGACCTTGTTTGACCTTGGTTGTCCTAGTGTGACCTAGTATGACCTAGTGTAGCTTGGTGTGACTTAGTTTGACTTAGACTTGTATATCATGACTTAAATTAGTTTTCTTTTCATTATAAAATCTTGTTTGACTTATAGTATCTCATCTTTAGGTCTGTGATTACTTTGAGCGTCTGTTCATTTTATCAGCTCATGTCCACAGGCGAGTACATTTACTGATAGTTTTTATTGTCTTGATATTTGCTATATCCGATTCAGTTGTAGTGTCTTACTTGATTCCTAATACGATGGTTCACGGACTAGTATATGTCGGATCCTGTCATGAGATATTGTTCCCGGGTTACTTGGTATATTGGTACATGACTCGACTTGTTACTTGTACTTGTATAGACATGGACTTGGGAGTGGGCTGATCACCTGCTTTTGAATCCCGTGTCATGACGTGTTATGTCCGGATCCTTTATACTATTCGGGGATAGGGAGTTATTAGTGGTTGTGTGATCAAATTCCCATATTGTTCTACTGTATACATTGTTCATAGCTATACCCTCGCCTCACGATGGGTAAAGCCTTACCCTATATCGTTCATAGCTTTCCATGGTGACCGGCCTTACCACTCTATTGTACACATTATTCATAGCCGGTAGGATAGAAAGCCTGATCATGTTTTCCAAGCCGATCACATAACGCTCTAATAATTCAAGGTACATTTTATATTTACTTATCTTATCATATATCCTATTCTGTTCTATATTCAGTACTTTCTCACCATGCTATGATATTCAGTGACTCACATGTTCTATATGCCTTTATGTTATATCTTGATTGGAGACTAAGTTCTGCTCGGAAGAAGGGTTACAACCCCGGTCCTTGTTTGGTTTAAGGGTTGTAACTCAGCTTCCGAACGGTTTCCAAGTCTTCATATATCTTTGTCTTGTAGTTCATTATACTGTCTCTTATAGAATTTATCAATTCACATAGAAATGCTGTTAGTGTTTGTACTTGCTCATTTTCCTGACAGGATACCGTTGATATATTACAGATGATTCTGAGGCATATTGCCCGACCTATTATGGGGTCGAGTCTGATGGAGTAGACCTGGACCATGGCTTGTTAGTAGAGCCACTAGACTTTGCTCACCCTGAGTAGAGTAGCTTAGTTAGGGTTGCCTGGCCTGCGAGCCAGCTAGTACTTTTCTGACAGTAGTATTTCATATTATATTCTGTGACTCTGTGGTATTGTGTATAGCTTTGGGCTTGTGTGGATCTCAAACTTATTTTCTGCTTTCATCTATCATATTTTCTTTCATGCTATCTATCCTAGTTTGCTTTGTGATTGAGACTGTATTGCTATGTCACCTCCATTCGAAGTGTATATATTGTATAGGTACCTTTATCTGTTTAGTTATAGTATTTATAGATGACCTAGACAGCGTTCTACCGCCGATGCTGCAGCGTAGGCTGGACGTAACCACGTACTCGTGCCCCTAATCAGGGTGCGGGTCGTGACACGTTTTTGTGGTGGCCCATGCAGGTCTGTGTCACAATTAGTGCGATCTCGTAATGGTGCTCAACTTAGAGTACTAATTACGAGCCTGCAATTAGGACGTAGGACCTAGGATATGATAGAAGATTCTCAATCACACCTAGAAAAAAATTCTGATCTTTTGATTATCATGATTACTCTCCTTGTGTTAAATTAACTGTCCTTCTTTGATAATATCTTCTCATGTGCCTTATTGATCTCCTTGTTTCAATTCGTCTCCAGGATGACGAAGACGCACCCGCAGGCCACTGGATCGAGTAGCTTACCCGAGAGATCTGACCAGGCTGAGGAGGAGGTTCACGAGACTGCCCCCAGTGATTCCACTATCCCGGAGGCCCTAGCAGTTGCACAGGGAGGTCTACCACCTCCACCCCAGAGGATTTCGGTCGTTGTTCCAAAGATACTGCCGCTACCACCTTCGATACCGACGGATACACATCATATGTTCCTTCTCCTTCAGCAGATGATGGAGACACAACGAGCCCAGGCAGAGGTGTCGCAGCGCCAGACGGAGGCATTACACCGTCAGATAGAGATGCTGAGGCAGAGCATGGAGAACTCGTATCAGCTTGCACTGGCAGCCGTAGAGAGAGTGGCACCGGGTATGGTGCAGGGCCCTACTGGCCAGCAGCCGTACTAGCAGCAGTCCAGGCCAGGGACAGTATTAGACTTTAGGAAGATAAGCTTCAGGGACTTCACGGGTACGGAGGGTATCCTTTATGCAGACGACTGGCTAGAGGACGTGCAACGGAGTATGGAGCTAGCAGAGCTTCCTAGAGGACTTTGGGATTCAGTCGTAGCCAGCCGATTCTTCGACATCACGCTGACATGGTACCGCACGGATCCTTGTGCATCGGTAAGAGGGCTGACATGGGAGAACTTCCGGAGGCTCTTCAAGGAGAAGTTCTTTCCGGACGTGGCTTTTACAGCATTGGAGGGCCAGTTCTTGGGTCTAGTGCAGGGGAACTCATCGGTGGACGAGTATGCAGCAGAGTTCTTCCGCCTTAGCAGGTTTGCTTCCGATATAATCCAGGATGAGGGACAGAAGGCTCGTAAGTTCCGTAGGGGACTTATTCATGCAATACGCACCCGCACCTCGGGTCGCCACGTGACGTTCGATCAGATATTGATGGACGTGCAGATTGCAGAGGAGGACATCAGCCTCAAGACGAAGAGGAGCGGTGATACCATGGGGGTGAGTTCCAGTACGGGACTGGCCAAGCGCCCCCACTTTCAGCATCAGCAGAGGCCATTTCAGCAGCATCAGCCTCTGTTGCAGATTCAGCAGGCACCAGCGCATGCCCAGCAACACCAGGGACAGGGCCAGAGGCAGGCCATCCAGTGTACCTTCTATAAGAAGATGGGGCACACCCGGGAGGTTTGTAGAATGAGCAGGGAGTTTGTTTATTCTGTGGAGCTCCAGACCACCAGGTGAAGAATTGTGCTGCCCGTACAGCCAGACAGGCAGGCCAGGACGGAGTACAGCAGGCTAGAGGAGGCCAACAGGGGCCAGCTTTCGCCATGACTGTTGAGCCCACTCAGGCAATAGCAGAGCAGATAGCAGGTTCCAATCCTTCGATCTCATTTCCGCGTTTGCCTCCTTATAAACTGTCTTGAAATTTGATTCCATCTGTTCCTTGATCGTTTGATAAAATTTTGTTCTTGTGATGTGATAGTCTTCTGAGATAAGTCGTATGGGCTAGGTCATCTCGATTATGAGATTTTAGAATCATCTAGGGTCATACCAGCAGGCATAGTGAGGACATATAGTTGGATTACGGTCGTATTTCTCGGGTGTGGGAATTTAAGGTTTTTGCTGCCAAGCATGCGGCAATACAAAAATTTTAAATACCATAATTCTAGAGGTATGTACCTTAGTCGAGGACTCTGTGATTTTCGTAGCCTTGCTCACTAGCATGACAGAGATTCTGAGTATCATGATTTTGGACAGACGCATCTGATTATCGAACTGCATAATTTTCTGTGATCGCTTTGTTTTAATTTCGAGGACGAAATTTTTTTAAGATGGGCGTGTCCGACTCGTGTCCGACTATTCGGGGGCGGGTCATGACATGTTTTTAGTGGTGGCCCATGCAGGTCTATCCTAATAGTACCTAGGTATTAGAGTACTATTGGGGGGACTTGATTTACACTAGAGAAACTTGAAATCACAGCATAGAAAATCGGGTACATCAGGTATATATGGTTTTTATAAAACATTTACATTTTTTTGGTAGGTTAGGTTTTTATCAACCACGAAGTTTTCTTTCTATTATAGGATGGTCACTACGAGGAAGACCGCGAATCAGCCCAGAGTTGCAGGCAGTTTGGATCAGGCCGCACAGGCGTTCCGGCAGATCAGCTTCCACCACCGCCTCCTATCTTTCCTCCGCTGCCCCCGACGATGACTTTTGACGACGCTCAGGTGATGGCTATGTTCCAACAGTTTATGGAGGCCCAGAACCACCAGGTAGTACAGTTTCGAGCGACGGTTGTAGATGCGCTTAGGGCCAGAGAGCCGGCAGCACCAGCTCCAGCAGCACGTGCAGCACCGAGACCAGGGACGTCCAAGGAGTACCAGAACCTCTGCCCGATGGACTTCTGGGGCAACGAGGGGATCATTTATGCGGACGAGTGGCTGGAGGATGTGGAGAGGACCTTGAAGATGGCACCGATCTCGGATAACCTGAAGGTGGAGGTGGCGAGTATGCGACTCTTCGATTTGGCCAGGGCTTGGTACCGGAAGGAGCCCAGTTGGCAGAGCCTCAGGTGTCTTGGGAAGATTTTAAAACTCTGTTCAAGGAGAAGTTTTTCCCAGATGTGGAGCGGAATGAGCTGAGGATGCAGTTTGAGACGCTGCAGCAGAGGACTATGACGGTTGTGCAGTACACTTCAGAGTTTACTAGACTCAGCAGGTTCACGGAGAATCTAGTCAGAGCGCTGGAGGACAGAGCTTGGAGATTCAAAAAGGGTCTCACCAGGGAGTTGCGACATACGGTGGCGATTAGTCAGGCAATGACATATGCGAGCATCCTCAAGATTGCTCAGGCTGTAAAGAAGGAGGCAGATCCGAAGCTGAAGAGGGGCCGAGAGATTGGCAGCAGCAGCTTCCAGGCACTAGCGAAGAGGGTCCAGACTCAGATTCAGGTGAGGCCACAACAGCCGGCACAGCAGCATCACCGTCCAGCCAGAGCTCCTGTACATCAGTATCAGAGACAACAGCAGGTAGTTACTTGTGCATTCTATTACCGGCCGGGACACCGCTTCGACGAGTGTCGCAAGAGGCTCGGGCTCTGTTTGTTCTGCAGATCAGACGTACACCAGATGAGGGACTGCCCACAGGCTACAGTTTGACTGACAGGAGGACCTAGAGGAGCTGGAGGACCACCACCTGCACCACCCAGAGCTCTACCAGCTGCACCACAGATGGGACCGACTTTACCCACTCAGCAGTAGCAGTTTACATAGCTTCAGCAGAGGGAAGGACCACAGCAGGGACGTGCTTACGTCATGGCTGCAGTTGAGGAGGATGAGGCAGTGCCAGATGTGATCACATGTTCTATACTTTTATATTCATTTTCTGCCATTATATTGTTTGATTCTGGAGCCACACATAGCTTTGTATCATATGAGTTTCTGCATAGACACGGCTTCACACCCAAGCCCACTATGAGGAACTGTCGGATTATGACAGGAGGAGGGGTAGTGCCAGTCAGTGAGATGGTGGATTGTCCTATCACTATAGCTGGAAGGGAGATTAGGGCTCGACTTCTAGTGATGCCATTGCCCGAATTTGATATAGTCCTCGGCATCGACTGGATGAGCGAGCTGTTTGCCGTAATAGACTGCCGTGAGGGGAAGGTGATCTTCAGCCCGCCAGGAGTTCCACCGTTTGAGATCAGCAGACGAGTTACAGAGAGGCCAGAGGGAGTTTACTTCGGAGCAGTTGCAGAAGACCAGGAGTTGCCACATCCGTTGATTGCAGAGTTTCTCGATGTTTTCCTCGAAGAGTTGCCAGGATTGCCGCCAGATCGAGATGTGGAGTTCAGCATCGACCTAGTACCCGGATCAGCGCCGAAGTCCCAGCATTGTTACAAGATCAACCCGAAAGAAGCTATAGAGTTGATGGCTCAGATTGATGAGCTGGAAGGCAAAGGTTTTATTCGGTCCAGTGCTTCACCCTGGGGAGCACCGGTACTCTTTGTGCTTAAGAAGGATGGGATGGTGAGGATGTGTATCGATTACCGTATACTCAATAACATCACCATCAAGAATAGATACCCTTTGCCGCAGATTGATGAGCTGTTTAACCAGCTTAGTGGAGCGAAAGTCTTTTCCAAGATTGACCTTCGGTCGGAATATCATTAGATGAAGGTTCGGGAGCAGGATATTCCAAAGACAACTTTCAACACCCGATACGGCCAGTATGAGTTCCTGGTAATGCCGTTCGGACTCAGCAATGCCCCAGCAGTGTTTATGAACTTGATGAATAAAGTTTTTCACAAGTATCTGGACAAGTTTGTCGTAGTCTTTATTGACGACATTCTGATATATTCGAAGATCGAAGAGGAGCATGTGGAGCACCTGCGAATTGTGTTGGAGATTTTGCGAAAGGAGAAGCTGTACGAAAAACTCTCAAAGTGTGAGTTTTCTTGGACAAAGTGGAGTTCCTAGGGCATGTGGTGACTGGAGAGGGGGATTTCTGTAGATCCCAAGAAGATTGAAACAATGGAAGCATGGGCACCTCCCAAGTCAGTAGCAGAGATTCTTAGTTTCCTGGGTCTAGCAGGATACTACAGGAAGTTCGTGAAAATTTTTGCCAAGATAGCGGAGTCGATGACCAAGCTTACACGGAAGGACGCGGAGTTCATCTGGAGCGACGCCTGCTAGTCAGCATTTGAAGAATTGAAGAGAAGACTCACGACAACGCTAGTTCTAGCTTTGCCATCAGGATCGGGAGGATTCTTCATCTACAACGATGCTTCAGGGAAAGGCTTGAGATGTGTGCTTGAGCAGAACAAGAGGGTTATTGCTTATGCTTCTAGACAGTTGAGGCCTCATGAGAAGAATTACCCTACACATGACTTGGAGCTTGCAACAGTCATTTTTGCCTTGAAACTGTGGAAGCACTACTTGAATGGAGAGAGAGTGGACATCTTCACGGACCATAAAAGCCTGAAGTATGTCTTTACTCAGAAGGAGCTGAATATGAGATAGCACAGATGGTTGGAACTCATGAAGGATTTCGACATCAATCTGCAGTACCACCCTGAAAAGACGAATGTGGTAGCAGATGCTCTCAGTCGATATCTTTTTGCTATGTTTCTCACTATGGACCGACATCTTTTAGAGGATCTTGAGAGCCTTGGGATCGAGATTGTCCTACCAGGAGTAGGAGGGCAGCTGATGCACATGCAGATACAGTCAGGACTGTTAGAGAAGATCAAGAAGACCCAGTTTCTTGATTAGGGACTCCGATGTTTCAGAGGCCAGGCAGAGGCCAGGCAGAGGCAGGATTCCTCGATGACTTCACCATTGCAGAGGATGGATCTCTGAGGCACGAGAACCAGTTGTGTGTGCCCAAGGATTTACGGGAGGAGGTGATGCAGGAGGCCCACCATTCGTAGTATTCTATTCATCCTGGGTCTACCAAGATGTACAAGGATCTACGAGAGTATGTTTGGTGGTATGGGATGAAGAAAGAGGTTGCTAGATTTGTTTCCAGATGCCTTGTATGCCATCAAGTCAAGGCAGAGCACCAGAGACCAGCGGGATTACTCCAGCCTTTATATATTCCGGAATGGAAGTGGGAGCATATCACCATGGACTTCGCCTTTGGATTACCATGTACTCCCAGTGGCAAGGACACTATTTGGGTGATCGTGGACAGACTTACGAAGTCTGCTCATTTCATTCCGTTCAAGGTAGGGCTGTCGACCGAGAAGCTTGTAGACCTCTACATGCGTCAGATCGTGAGGATTCACGGGATGCCAGTGAGCAATATTTCAGACAGGGACAACCACTTCACATCACACTTCTGGAGGAGCCTACAGCTGAGCTTGGGATTGCAGTTGAAGTTCAACACCGCTTATCATCCACAGACAGACGGAAAGTCTGAGAGGACCATTTAGACACTGGAGGATATGCTACGGGTTTGCACATTCGACTTCGACAGTTCGTGGAAGGATCATTTGCACCTTATGGAGTTTGCCTATAACAACAGTTATCAGGCTAGCATCGAGATGACCCCGTTCGAGGTACTGTATGGGCGGAGATGTTGCACGCCTTTATCTTAGGACGACGTTGGCAAGAGAGCTTTGGTTGGGCCAGAGATGGTGGTAGACTCAGCTGAGAAAGTCAGATTAATCAGGGAGCATCTCAGGGTTGCACAGGATCGGCAGAAGCACTGGCAGACAACAGCAGACAGCTACTGAAATTCGCGGTTGAAGATCTTGCCGACTAGGGGCGTCATCAGATTTGGTAGAGACGGGAAGTTCAGTCCGAGATTCATCGGGCCTTTCGACGTGGCGACGCAGATTGGCGAGGTGGCATATCGATTAGCGCTTCCAGCTAGCTTGAAGGAAGTGCACGACATTTTTCACGTGTTCCAGCTTCGACGCCACATTCCAGATTCGAGCCATGTAGTAGACTATTCAGAGCTAGAGGTGGGTCCGAGCTTGACCTACGAGGAGCAGCCAGTGGAGATCCTTGATCAGAGAGAAGGGAGAAGCGCCTGCAGAACCAAACTATTCCACTTGTCTGTGTCATGTGGAGACATCACTCTCCAGGAGAGTCCACATGGGAGCGCGAGGATGAGATGCGGGAGCGATATCCCAATTTGTTTGCTTGACTGTATTGCTTGGTTTGAGATTTTCTTAATTCAATAAATGATTGTGTTTAAACTTTTTGTCGTGATTTTGTTTTGAGAACTCATTTTTGTTCCTTGAATTTCGAGGACAAAATTCTTTTAAGGGAAAGGATATTTGTAACTCCATTTCCCCTATTTTCGAGATATTTTTATAAACTATTGGTTCAATAAATAGACATTTTAGAGTTAATAAATATTTTTGGGAATTCTTTAATCAAATGTTAAGCCCTGATTGTGTTATAACCCTAAATACAGTTCTTGGCCCATTAGATGTTTCTGTAATTTAAGATTGGACCAACAACCCATTTTCTTCTCCAACTTTTCTCAGCTCATGATTTATTCCATTTAAACTTGAAATTCAAATTTATTCTTCTGTAACCGACTCCTCTCTCTATAACCAAATTGTGTCAGGGATGGGGATCAATTTTCCCATCGAGGAATTGCTTGATCCTCACGCACTCTCCTGCGATCTACAGCTATATAAGCTTCCCTCTCCCGTTGGTTTTATTAGGAACAAATTTCTCTCGATCTCTTTCTTCCCAACTCCTCTCATTCCAACTCTGACCAGAAATGGCACTGATGGCGAAGATTTCCTCGGGAAGATGGATGATGTCAAGTTGATCCTTCCTTTCCATTTCAGCAGATCGACGACAAGGAGGAGGTAAGAAAATTGACCTCGATTTCGTTCCGATTTAGGATTTTAGTTTAGTGAATTCATTTTTATTTCCAATTTTCTCTTGGAGATGGAATCACTCTTCCATTCATGATGATGCCAACGAACACTGTGAGATCTACACTATTTTCCTGTTCCATCAATTTTTGGTAAGTCGAGAGAACTCTTTTCAATTGTTTGGATTTTGAGTGTCACTCTGTAGAATCGATTTATTTCCTGGTGGTTCAACAGATCAGGAGTTACCTATTGATGATCAATTGATCGACATATGTTGTCTTCATAGAATGTTGAGGTAAGTCTTGATTCGAGTATTGTTGACATGAGGATTTTGGTTGTTCCTTGATTCCTTGAGTTATGGTGTGTTTGATCTTCTTTTAGATCCGTTTGGAGCTGAGCAAATCGTTTGACTGTTCATCCACAGTTCAAATTGAAGATCATACTTAATCATGTATGTATCTAGTTGTAGCCGATTGAGGATGAATGATTTTAGAACCTGTGGAGTTTTCCTGAGATCTATTCTATTTGCTTCAGATTATTGAATTTCAATTGAAGTGCCAACTCGTGTCCAATTTAGGGCTGACATCAAGTATCAGTAGATTCTCATCTCAGGTAACTACTGAACCAAATTGATTGAGAGATTAGATACTGGTAAACTGAAGAGTTGATGCATATTCTAAGAACTTTATTTTGAGTATTTATTGGTGAATGTTCAATTAACAGTAAGGTGGTTGTCCTGATCTCTGAAATAATATTCAGAGAGGATATGTGCATAGTAATCCCTATTCCAACTTCTAATTTCAATTGGCTTAGATCATTAAAGGTTGATACTGAGTTTTTAGTCTAGATTAAGTAGTTGTGGTATCGAATCTCTGATATTTTGATTTAGAATAATCTAAGTTCTGAATAGTGATGTCCTATCTCGGGTTGGTATTGGTATTCTCTGTTTTTTTTTGAATAAAAGCATTGTTTAGATCCTTTATGTCATCTGTATATTGGATCAATGTTCAACAAGACTTAACCTTCAATTCTGGACCCAGGGATAAGGATATGTGAAACTGGTTCCGAATTTAGTCTGGGCCTGGGTGAGTGTTTCACTCTAAGGGTTCTTTGCCTATATTCCTATGATCTATCTTTATCTTCAATTTTGATTGATTAATTGGGAGAGAGATAGAGTGTATGTTGGTAGCATTGATGAATATCAAGTTTGTTTATTACCTCTGTGTAGATACAGAACATGTGTTGTCAGTGACTATTTTAGTAGTCAGTCGAAGCTTTTAAACAGGAAACATTTAGGTAACTGTAGACTAATGTAGGGAAGTTAATATTTTACTTTTACCTTCATGTACATTCTTAGGCTATACCATGTGTTCTGATATCACAAATCAGTGAAGTATTTTCTTAGTTATTGTTAGTAGGACTGTGGCAAGTTCTGCTACCCTGAAGAATGATTTGATTTCAGGTTGATAAATAAATTACTAGGATTATAGGCATGGTTGACTACTACTAACAGGAGGGTCCTATTGGTAGTTGCTTTGTCCAAATTCAATAAGTTATTGACTGATTGATAAGGGTTTATCTTTTAAAATAAGAAATTTACATATGCATTGCTGAGCTATTGTTGAACCTGGGGCCATACATTCATGTCTTGGTTCAAATTCACGAACTGGATTCATATATCAGTGCTGCTTCATTTAAGTAACTGTAGGACACCCTAATAAATATAGACAGGGGATTAGCTTTGTAGAATGAACTGAAATTCATGTATCAGTTTTGTTGATTAACTCAACTGAGAGATCAACCCCTAGGATCAGCCTAGAATTTGACTGTGCTTCTATTTAGCCAGTCATGATAAAGCCCAGTTTAGATTGTACCTTAATCTGGGCATTCTTGTATTGGTATCTGGATTCAAGGATGAAACCTGAGAATTGGTAGGAAACCTCTCCATTAGAGACACTCTAAATTTCTGTTGTAACAAACAGCACTTTAGGACCAAGTATTCTTTTAGCCTACCTCAAAGTGAAGTAGTAGCATGGTTGTTAATGTAGGTTTCTATTCCAATCAATGTTAGTTAACCTTACATTCTATTTTGTTAGATTAAATAGTTACAAGGGGTAATAGGTTACATTCTATTTTGTTAGATTAAATAGTTACAAGGGGTAATAGTTTATTAGTTAACCTTCCAATCAATGTAGGTTTCTATTCCAATCAATGTTAGTTAACCTCCTGTACTCCTGTACTATCTTGTTCTTGTAGTTACTTGTGTCGGGCGGGGAAATACACTAGCCATGTGACCAAACCCCGGTTACTATATTCATGTAGATAGCTTAGGCCTCGCATCGTGCACGCGGGCCCTAAGCCGTACCATATTCATGTACTCCTGTGCATGCTCTTGTACTCACCCAGCCGGTCACATGGACTAGATGTATTTCAAAAACTATGAACTTATCATGTCCGGTACTTCAGGATTATAGTTTCATTTCTGTACTTTACATGTTCCTGTACTTTACATTCCTGTACTGTAGTTCCTGTACTTATTTCCTGTACTATTTTCCTGTACTTCCATGTTCATTCCTGTATTTCATTTTCATGTATTCCTGTACTCAGTTCATATCATGTTTATGTTTCATTACCTAGAACTGTACTTTGTTCCGCTCCTGAATAGGATATATTGCAGGTGAGTTGGAGGCCCTTTGCGAAACATATTATGGCCGAGAGCCGGTAGATGCAGGAGAGCCAGCTGGAGTTGCTCTCGACTTAGAGGCTGCAGAAGCCTAGAGCTTTACCATTAGCACTTTACATTTTCCTTGTATTTTGAGACTAGTAGACTCTATCTTTTATTTTGCTGAAATATAATAAATTCTGAGACTTGTACTTTACTCTGGATTTGGGATACATTTATAGATGCTGTGATTTCATACTTGTTCATGATTATCTGGTTAGATTTTTCCTAGATTGGTACAACTTACTTCGTCGTGTCTAACGACGAAGGCTGGGCGTGTCCGACTCGTGTCTGATTATTCAGGAGCGGGTCGTGACAGTTATTGTCGTATAAGCCTGCCCAACAAAAACATGGTTCGGGTGTGGTGGAGGGCAGCGAGTCAGGACAGGGGTCGGGGGGGGGGGGAGGGGATGGCGGGTCGGGACAGCGGGGGTGGTGGGTTGGGGGGTATGTGCGTTTAGGTGATGGCGGAGGTGACGGAGAAGATGGTGGTGGTGTTGTCGGTCGGGGCGGGGGGGGGGGGGAGGGTTGTGGGTGGCGGGGGCCTCTTCTGCTATGATACACACACAGCTATGGCACTCATCACCCCCTCTCTATCTCTGTAATATATATATATATATATATATATATATATATATATATATATATATATATATATATAAAAATATATATATATATATATATATATATATATATATATATATATATATATATATATATATATATATATATATATTTATATATAATGCAATATAGGTATGCATGTTAGATAATGCAATGTAGTGAAATATGAATGCAATGTATCAATCCAAGTATGCAAGCATGTATGTTATAAATGTGTAAATGCAATATAATGAGTGATATGAATATGATATGCAAGTACCTATGTATGCATGTAGGTCAGCTAGTGTATTGGTAATATAGGCATACATGAATGCATGAATTATATATATATATATATATATATATATATATATATATATATATATATTTTATATATATATATATATATATATATATATATATATATATATATATATATATACATATGTTATGTTGTATGATAGTTAGTAATTGAATGAGGCTTGATTTCAAATAGGTTTAGTGTTGTATTGGTATAGGTAGGCTTAACTATAGGCTATTTAGCGACAGATTTTTATTTTAACGATGGATTTTTAGCTATGGCTATTTAGCAGCGAATTTTTTCTGTCGAAATTAGCGACGGACTTTCGACAAATCACCAACGAATTTCTGTTGAATATTTAGCTACGGCTATTTAGCGTCGAATTTTTTCTGGTATCAAACTATCGGTATCGGACTATCAGTATCGGTATCGAACTATCGGTAGCAGATCCACCTCCTCGACTGTATGTACTTAGTATCGATCGTAGTGGATTAGTATCGGTATATCGGTTTGGTATAGGTCGTATCGGATGGTATTGACTTTAGCGAATTGGTATCGTCCTATCCGATATGTATCGACCGTATAGCTAGGATTCGTATTGGCCTTATCGATTCGGTATCGGCCATATCCGATAGGTATCGGCCGTATCGGATATGTATCGGCCGTATCAGATTAGCATGGTGGAAGGTTTAGTAACAACTGTACTTAGATTTTTCTCTTCTCGAGCTAGAATACCATTGCAAGAGAGTCACGAAAGAGTAAAAAACCTCATAGATATTGATGTTTACGAGAGTGATTAGCCAATTACAGTAACATACATATCGTATTTTCCATCATGAAAGGAGAGATTGAAGGCAATAACATACAGAGTTGTATTTCGAAAGAAGAACTCCTATGAACTCTTTGTTCACAAAGCAAGCTATAGAGAATACAGAACAAGTATCAAGTTCATAACCTACTTCACAAGAGAAGTATCTTACTGTTCCATGTCAGATCAGCCTGAGATAACTGAAAACATTAAGATACTTCTCTTGCGAAGTAGGTTATGAACTCGATACTTGTTCTATATTTTCTATAGCTTATTTTGTGAATAAAGAGTTTATAGGAGTTCTTCTCCCGAAATACAACTCTATATGTTATTGCTTTCAATCTCTCCTTTCCTGATGAAAAATGCAGCATGTATGTTACTATAATTGGCCAATCACTCTTGTAAACATCAATATGTAGGAGATTTTTTGCTCTCTCGTGACTCTCTTGTAATGGTATTCTAGCTCGAGAAGAGAGAAATCTAAGTACAGTTGTTACTAAACCTTCCACCATGCTAATCTGATATGGCAGATACATATCCGATACGGCCGATACCTATCGGATATGGCCAATACCGAATCGATAAGGCCAATACGAATCCTAGCTATACGGTCGATACATATCGGATATGTATCTACCAATTCGCTAAGGCCAATACCAATCTGATACGGCCTATACCAAACCTATAGACCGATACAAATCTGATGCGGTTGATATTAAGTACATCCGGCCTATATACAGCGGATCCACCAGTTATATGATTATATACTAATTCTGTTTAGTTTGTCTTACGATACAGATTTTCACATCCAATTTGTGATGGATCGTTATTTCGTTGATCATACATAGATGTACAAACGACAACATGAGAGCATAATAGATGTGAGTGACGATTTTCAGGCAGGCGTGGAAGTTTTTCTTAAGTATGCCATGAGCAAAGCTCAGTACATGGATGGTAACAAAATCAAGTGTCTATGTCGTAATTGTCGCAATAGACGTTACGAAGAAGTGGTGACTGTGAGAGATCATTTGACCCGTAAGGATTTTGTACGTGATTACGGCATGTGGTCATCGCAAGGTGAACTATATGCGGAAAGACAGGTTGCGAATGCTGCTACTTATGCTTTTGATGATAATGCTGCAATGGATTTTGTCATCGAAGACGACGAATGCTCTGTTGATTATGTAGACCTGCAGAACCTTGCACGAGATATGGTGTATGACGCGATAGGGCCTAATTTTGATCCGGAGGATCCTAATCCCGAGACGAAGGAGTTCTATTATATGTTTCAGGATGCAGAAACTCCTCTATATTCTGGTTGTGAGACTCATTCCATACTGTCAGTGACAATACGGTTGTTGAACATAAAGTCCGATTTTAACTTGCCACAAGCTTGCTATGATCGGATTATACAACTAATCAAGGAGGTGTTACCGAAGGAATCAAAAGAGCTTCGAAAAAACTTCTACAAGTCAAAGATGATGGTCCGACAACTGGGACTAGAGTACGAGAAGATAGATTATTGTTACAATGGATGCATGTTATACTACAAGGAGAACGAGGACATAGAATGTTGCAGCTTCTGTAATGCGGATTGTTACAAGCCAGTCAGGAAAAAAAGGAAGGTCAACTAGAAAACGACGTCCTTACAAGTATATGTATTACTTGTCGATCACGAAGCGCTTGCAGATGATGTATATGTCTCAGAATACAGCAGAACATATGACGTGGCACAACGAAGAACGCACAAAGGACGATATAGAATTGTCACATCCTTCGGATGGAGAGGCGTGGAAATATTTTAATTTGCGTCATCTAGATTTTGCAACAGAGCATAGAAATATACGTCTGGTGCTATATTCTGATGGCTTCGCCCCTTTCGGGCAATAGGGATCTCAATACTCCTGCTGGACGGTCATTCTTACCCCTTACAATCTGCCACCATGGATGTGTATGAAGACTCCTTATATGTTCTTGACAACTATCATATCGGGTTCCAAAAATTCGACGAAGAACATCGATATATATTTACAGCCGTTGGTGGATGAGCTGAAACAGCTATGGGAGATCGGCGTCGTGACCTATGATATTTTCAGGAAACAGAACTTTCAGATGAGAGCTTCACTGATGTGGACAATCAATGATTTTTTCGCATACTGTATGCTGTCAGGATGGAGTACTCACGGCACCATGTCTTGTCCGATATGCATGGAAAATAGTAAGGCGTTTCGCCTTAAGCATGGAAAAAAACTTCTTTCTTTGATTGTCACCGTCAATTTCTGCCTGTGAGTCATCCTTGGAGAAAGAACAAGGACGCGTTCAGAGCTGGAAAACAAGAATTTTCTCATCCGCCTGCCAGATTGTCGGGATACGATATTTGGGAAGATATAAAGGACTTGCCCACTGTAATGGAAGATCCATCGAACAATCATGTCGATGGGTTCGGACAAAGCCATAACTGGACCAAACGAAGTATCTTCTGGGACTTGCCTTATTGGAAAGATAATTTTATAAGGCATAATCTTTATGTTATGCATATTAAAAAGAATGTGTTCGATAATGTCTTCAATACCGTCATAAATATTAAAGGAAAGACGAAGGACAATCCAAAAACAAGACAAGACATTGTCGAGATATGCAAGCGTCCTTATCTGAACTTGACACAAAGGGGAGCTGGTGGACAATTAACTAAGCCGATAGCACAATACATATTGAGCAAGGAAGATAGATTAATAATCTGCAAGTGGGTATCTACTTTAAGATTTCCCGACGGCTATGTGTCGAATTTGTCTAGATGCGTTGATCTTAATGAACGCAAGCTAATGGGAATGAAGAGTCACGACTGCCATGTGTTTATGGAAAGATTACTTCCTATTGCTTTGAAAGAGTTGTTGCCTTCTGCTGTATGGGTTCCGTTGGCCGAACTATCTACATTCTTCAGGGATATTTGTTCAACTAAGTTGACGGTGCAACACATGGTTGAACTTGAGAAGAAGATTATCTTAACAATTTGTAAGTTGGAGAAAATATTTTCTCCGGGCTTCTCTGACATCATGGAGCATCTACCGATTTATCTAGCATACGAAGCCCGTGTCGGTGCATCTGTTCATTATCGATGGATGTACCCATTTGAAAGGTACATAAAAATCGATATAATTTAAGTTGAATTTTAGTGTGTTTTAAAATTTATTCTTAATTCTGAAGATAATTTGTCTCTCTAGATACCTACACCATCTAAAGAAGAAAGTTGGCAACAAGGCTCATATAGAGGCTTCGATATGCGAAGCATATCTTATCGAGGAGGTGTCAAACTTCTGCTCCATTTATTTCGATACTCATGTTAAGACAAATCAAAATAGACCTCAAAAGAATGACGAGTACGTTGAGGATGGAGGTATATTCAATGTAAGGGGCAAGCCTGTTGGGGCTAGTAAAAAATGGTGGTTGACTGAAGATGAGTATGATGCCGCTTACCGATATGTCTTGTTAAACTGTGACATACAAGAAGTGAAAGATTTGGAGAAGTAAGTCAGTACACTTGCACTCGTTATAATCTCTAATTTGATGAAGTGACTACACTTATATATTCTTATTCTCTCTAACAGTGTATTTAGAGATGAAGTCAAAATGAGGACACCCGATATTACCGACGAGGGACTTCAAAGAGAGGTTGATTGTACGTTTCCGTCCTGGTTTTGCAAATACGTAAGTAACTGAGATAATATGTTATACAACTACCATTAAAATATAGGCATCAAAAACATTTAAATAATAAATATTTGTTTACAGTTTTTATTGTCTGAAACAACACTCACAAATGAGAGTGTTCATTATCTGGCATTGGGACCGAAGAAGCAAGCAAAGACTTGGCCAGGCTATGTCGTTAATGGCTTCAGGTTTAAGACAACTCAGAATGCTATAAATGTTGAATTTATCAATGACGGCATCAGTACCAAGGATTTCGGTGTTTGCATAAGAGGTACCATCTATGACGACGAGTCGGACTTTGACTATTATGGAGTGCTTCGGGATATTGTTGATTTACAATATACTGCCCCATATGATATGCATATTATGATGTTCAAATGTGAGTGGTTCGGTACGACACCAAATATCGGTTGGAGAATCGATAAACAATTTGGATTTGTCGATATAAATCATCGCAGGAGGTATAGAGGGTCCGATACATTTGCGATAGCAAGTCAGGCTGTTCAAGTCTACTATACAAGCTACCCAAGGCATCGTAGAGATCAATTTGACTGGTGGGCAGTATGCAAGAATAAATTAGAAATACATTCAACGTTGGAGACCCAGCATACCAAGAGGACCAGATCGAAAAGTCCTAATACTTGGGACAACAGTCGGATACAATGGATGTTGAAGATATTGTTGAAAAAAATAGAGGGGAGGAAGAGGTTGATACACAAGACTTAGCTGTCAACCAGGGGAGAAAGAGGTGTCTTGTCCCAAATATTGAGGCAGAAGAAGAAGAAGAAGAAGAAGAAGAAGAAGAAGAAGAAGAAGAAGAAGAAGAAGAAGAAGAATTTGATGGGGATGAGGATACAGATGAAATCGACGATGAGGATAAGGATGAGAATGAGAATGGGGATGATAATGAAGACGAGGCCGAGGATGAGAACGAAGACGATGACGATGATTAGGTTAAATATCATTGTATATTAAAAATACTTCCAATTACGTGAATTCAGTTTGACCTCATAAAAGCAATTACGTGAATTCATGCTTTTTCGTTCGATCATTTACTTATTGTATGATTTTCTTTTTACAGATGGCACTCCTAGTCCTTTTCGTCGCGATGGCACTCGTCTCCCTGCTGGTGGTATGTATATTTTAATTTAGAATTTTATATTCATTTATACTTCTATATTGTTAATTATGTTTATGTGTTCTATTTACAGGTCATGATGGCTGGCCGTGGTCGTGCTGGTGGTGGTGGTCGTGCTGGTGGTGGTGCTGGTGGTCGTGGTCGCATTCAATCTTCCCGGGATGTGACCCCATCCAGTGAACCCGACCCGGAGAGTACCCCGGGCACAGACTCATCCCGCCGTCGATCGACAACTTTATCGAGGCATGAGTCTCCATCCGCTAGCGGATTCGTTCTGCCAACGGACCCACCAGCGGATCCACCAGTTACTACACAGTGGGCCCCAGAGTACCCCCATACTCGGTTCTATCCGGTTACTGGGGAGTACATACACGGACACGCGGATCCTCCGACGGCACCAGAGAGGCCGATAGGCGAGTTCCGACGAGAGCTATAGCCCACGGGGTCCTCGTAAGTAAATTTAAGATAATTTATTAAATTTGTTTCATTTATTCAAGTTAATAATCCAGTCGTTGCTTCTTTGTAGGTTTTTTCGTTTAATGTTGCCACGTCTCTTGGAGAAATTATCAAGGCTAACTTCCATGGCCCCTACCTCAACTTTTCGTTGGTGCCCCCAAACGTGAAGTATGTCTGGCTCGACGAGTTGAGGGTATATATCTATATCTTATGGTTAATTATTAGTTACTCTTTAATCAACCATTTTTTAAATTACGTGATAATTGAATTTGTATGTTAGACGACGTTCTGGTGGCCCCCCATCGCGAGGACGCGATCCGCAGGACCTACAGAAGCGCTGCCTCGAAGAAGATACGAGATATGATTCATGACCTTGAAATGGGGCAGATGAGGCCAAATTGGATTCGACAAGAGTATTATGAGGAGCTCTTGGATATGATGGATACTCCTGCGCACAAAGAGAAATCGGAGAAGGCGAAGGCGAACCGACGGGCCACATGGCTTCATACGGGAGGATCAAAGCCCCATGCAGCAGCGCTTGCAGATCTGGTAAGATACCGCAAATTTATTTCACTATCGAATTCGGTATTATTAATATACGGAGTTAATTAAATTCTACGAAAATTTCGTTTACAGATCCAACGGGCGGTGAAGGAGGGAAGGGCGCCAGAATCGGTCACCATGCACGATGTGTTCCAGCATACGCACAAAAGGCGGAAGGACGGGAGCTTCGTCGATGAGAGGGCCAAGGAGACTGATGTAAGTACTTATGTTTGTGAGATTTACGTTAGAATTAAAAGTATTCGGACTATAACTTAGGTAAACTTAGGATTCACACTATAACTTAGTGAAACATAGGATTTAGATTATAACTTAGGTAAATCTTATAGTATAAACACATTCATTTGATAGGCTGAGGCCCTTAGTCGGGCTCAGTCATCTACTGCCGAGGATGTCGGTGAAACGACGCCCGTCCGGACGCCCTCTTTTATGGCCGCTCGCAACGACTTGTTCGTAGATACCATCGACGGCTTTAAGAAAGGGCGCCTGTACGGAGTCGGCTCCCTAGGGCCGTTGCACATGGCGACTCAGAGATTTCTACCGACACCGCCTCCTCCCGCGGCCCCTGCAGACGATGTGTGAGGTCGCAGCTTGCACAGCTGCACGAGGCGGTGTTGTAGCACCCAATTTCTAAAATAAGGATAATTTTGAAATTTTGTAATTATAATCATTTAATAATGATATTTAAACCATGTTATCATTTTTGGTGATTTTTAGTTAATCTAAAACTATTTAAAACCACGACTTGTGATTTTGATGATTGACTAGTGTAACCCTAGAGTTGGCTAAGCCTAGAGACTAACCATGACCAAGGGAGCCTAGTTATGTGATTAGGATGACTAATTACAACTTTTTAGCCTAAGGATATTTTGTTTATTTTGACAATTTTGTGAAATTATAATTTTGATTAATTAAATATTGTGCTAAATCTTTTAATTAAGCCTTAACCTAGAAGTTTAACCTAATCTAGATTAGTCTTGAGGTTAGAATCATGGTTAGAACATTCCTACTAAGTGGCAAGGTTAGTAATATATAGATATTTATAAGTAGGTTATTTTCTTCTTGGGATATTTGTAAAAAGAAGCCTTGAACCAATAGGAAGGCTGGAAATTGGGTGGAAGAACCTCAACCACTCAACTAAAATCCTATCCCTACTATTTTAAATAGCCATACAAGCCCCTCCCTTATAAGTATCACACTTAGAAACATTTGCCTCTTTTTATAATTTCTTGAAACCTACTTTGTTCTTCCCTAATCTTCTCCCATAACATCCAAATTGAGCCCAAATTGAGTCAAGTCAATTGCATCATCATCCCCAATAGTAGAGAAGACTTGTGGGTGCTTGCTAGCGAGGTTTGAGGACGTTTGAACCGTAGCAAATCAAGAAAGACGTCGAGTCGAGGCTCTTTACATTGAGTTTGAACACTCAATAGGTAAAACCCTACAAACCCTAATAAATTCTTGTTTTCTTTCGATGGATGCATTCATCTAGATATACCCTAACTGTGGGTCAATTTGGTAGGAAACCGCATCCATTTAGTGTCCGTATCGGACACGTATCAGTGTCCTTGAATAAGTATTTGATGAATTGCCTCTTAGAATTAAATGTTGTTTAATTTGAATTCTATTTTAATGAGATTATAACCCTATATGTGTAGGTCACGAAACCCTAACTCTGAGCACACTTCGTGTACCTTTTTGTCGGTTCACTGTCCTGCTACCTCGTGTCCAGTTCTCACTGGACACGACACAAGACACCACCATTTTTGGTCAGCACCTAGGGGCAATGTCTGACATGCCACCCACAAAGTTTCAGAGGGACTCGTGTCGTATCGGATGTGCAATCGCATGAGCACGCGATTTGCACTGCACTGCACGAGCATGCAAGTGCTGTCCGATACGGGCTTCGTGTCCTTCGTGGACACGTTGTGATGGTGTTTCAGGGACACGTTTGGGTAGGCCATCATCTGATGAACCTAGGGACACGAGCACGAGCTCTCTAGTATCGTGTGTCGTATCCTGGGACACTCGATACATCAGCACGAGGTAGTGCATGTACTGTCCTCTAATGCTGGGTTTGACACATTATTTGACACTTCGTGTCCACTTTTGTGGACACGAACCACTTCTTGGACACGAGTACATGTATATCTAGTGTCTGCACACACTGTTTTAGGGTCACACTTTGCTATTTGATTCAATTTGATGTTTTGAGTAGGTTTTCTGATACCTGTGGGTATACACACTGTCTCATGAGTTTCGAAATATTAATTTATAAAGTTTAAGTGTTGTTATTGAATTTAGAAACATGTTAGATTCTAGGTTACATATGTGGGTTTAGTTAGTATAGATTTGTTCGACTGAATTAAGTTCCTACATTCGAAATTTCTACTAAAATTTATGCATGAAACCTGTTAACTGAAACTCACTGATTTTTGGGTTTTTAAATTTGAAAACTTAGTGATTTATATAGGATGCATGTCCAGATACTGTCTACCTGGGTTTAAACATGATTAACCTGAGAAGTTTAACCTGAGATTTTAAATCTCAGTTTGAAGGTTCAATATGAGTTGAATTGTTGAATGAAAAATCTGAGAATTGAGTGTTGGTTTTGTTTTAGAAAACTAAAATTTGTTAATGTTAATTGAGTTTGGGGTTAAATGTTAACTGGGGATGGGGGTTTTGTTCATAACTGAGATTGGGTATTAACTTATATGTTCATGTTGAGTATTAGTTTTGAACTGTTTTGGAGTTTTTCCAGTTTTTGAGTTTAGGTTTGATTTTTGATATTGAAAACTGAGTTCTAAGTGAGAAAACTGAGTTATATATATGTATATATTTATATACAGTGATACATTGATAGGTTGGTTTGATTTATGTATCAAATGGAAATTGACACACACACACCCTTACACCATTTCTGAGATACTTATCTACAAATACACCAACACACACACATGTATACCCCCTTAACCCTCTCTCTATCTCTCTATGTATAAATATATGTAGATATGCATGTATGAATGTATGTATGCATATATGAATGTATGTATATATGTAAACATGTATATATATGTATGCATATATGTATGCAATGTAGCATGAATGAATGGAGGCAATACATGTATATAGGTTATATGGTATCCTAGTCTATGGTTTGGTTTGAGTTGGCCTTATAGAGATTGACTTAGATAGAGACCCAATTGACTTGTTGACTATAGTTTGACCAACCCATAGATGTTAGTTGACCAGTTTGACCTAGTGACTTGATGTTGACTTGGTTTGACCCAGAGTTGACCAAGGTTGACTATTTTTGACTTTGGTCTAGATTGACTTATAAATCATATAGATCACATCATACACTTCAATTACCTTAATTCTAAATACACCATAACCTATTTTACTCTAAATAGGACTCTGTGACGCCAGTTCGGACATCTATTCATATAAGTCATACAGGGTGACAGGCGAGTACATTTTCTGATCGTTTTATACTTGTCAGGACTTATATTCTTGCTCTAGATTACTTTACTTGATACTGGCACGATTGTTTTTACGAATTGGTACTATATGGATTCTCTTGCGATGTTATCTCAATTGTGTTCAACAGATACATATTGTGATGTGTGTTTCACGAACATATTGTATTTATTGTACACCCCTATTCATGTATACTCATTGTGCATCTTGTACTCTCATGATCACATGAGCTTCATGGAGAAATTATTGTACAAGGTAGCGTAACTGGATTGGATCCTTGTGTATTGATTGGGGAGGGTGAGTAGGAAATGATTATGTAATCAAATCCCATCTTGTATAACTATTGTATATGTTCATTGTACACTTACGTATGATGGAGTTACCCATTGTTATTGTATAACCTAACCCGTTTACATAACCATATTGTGCTCTAAATTACTAGTACTTGCAGTTTTACTTATCTTGTATATATTTTTAGTTATAAATTCTCTCTCGTTTTTATGTACATCTTCTTAAAGTTCATGTATCTTACTCTTTTGCATGCTTTATATTTTCCCAACATGATATGAACTGCGTGAGATGTATTGTGCTCACTCCTGTCCTGACTGGACATGTTAAAAATATTACAGATAATGATGGTGACTGCCCTACCTTCTATGGGGGCACATGAGGGTGACCTTCAGGAGCCCGAGGAGCATCTAGCTCAGTAGAGGATGCCTAGTCTAGTCTAGTATTTATAGTTTTCAGTTTGTATCGAATTGTTCCGATTGTTAGTCAAGACTTAGTTATATTTCAGGACTTGTATTTATTTGTGTTGAACATCTATTTTGTGTGGTGTGATAACTCTATTTATATTCAATTTCTTTTTTTTATCTGATTCCATATCGTGCTCTATCTTCCCTAGACTTGTGATTGAGATATAGAGTTGAGATGTTATATTATACCTCCGTGCGGAGATGATATGTTTATATCATATTGTTGTTAGATGTTAGAATCATAGACGAACTATACAGCGTTCTACCGTCGACACTGTGGCGTAGGCTGGACGTACCCACGTTCTCGTGCCCTTCCTCAGGGTGCGGGTCGTGACAGGTGTCGTCCTTACGGAAGCAAATTTCTATGTACTTTCCGCCTCTGTCTGCTGCTGCCATTCCGTCTGCAGCTGGTGCCGGTCCGTTGGCTGCTGGTGCCGGTCCTTCTTCCGTCGGTCATCTTTCTTTCAACCCTGCTGCCCCTCTGGTACCGCCTCCGACTGTGACGGCACTCCTTGACCTCATGTCACCAGAGCAGCTACGCCGTCTTTCGGACAATGTCTTCGACGGATTGCCGCCGTACATAGTGGAGTAGTATTATCGTCGGTCGCAGGAGGGAGTACTACCACCGGACAATCGAACTCCTCCTCCTCCTCCTCCTTGAAGTATTGTATTATAATAGTTTTTAAATTTTGAATATTTGTGGGAATTTCGGATATTATAACGACGGATATTAGTTTATGATTTTTGGATAATTGGTGTCTATTTTATATTGGTTTGGGTGATGCATATTTGTCATTATATATTGGTCTATGTGATTTTTGGATAATTGGTGTGCATTATATTCGTGTGTGATTTATATTTGATTATATATTGGTCTATATGATTGTATATTGTGATTATATATTGGTCCGATGTTCGGATGTTGTGTGAACAAGGAAAACTCTGTAATTGTTTTTTAAAATATCTCAGTTAGCGACGGACTAGTGACGGGTTAGCGACGGATAACATCAGTTACCGACTAAGTTTCGACGGAAAATCCGTCGCTAACTGGAGGATTCCCAATATTTTCTAGCTAGCGACGGATGGCCGACGGATAGCCGACGGAATATCCGTCGGCAAGGTTCTGATGGTATGAAAGGTGCACAGAACATTAGTGACGGACATACCATCGGTAAGCCGTCGGTCTCTCGTCGGCTTGCAATTGGCGACGGATATTCCATCGCCATTTGTAGCGGCTAATTTATGACAGTTTGGCGACTTACTCTGACGGATTAGCGACGCAATATCCGTCGCTATGGCTTTGGGAAGGTCAAGCATATCCAGAACCCGGTCGACGGATTATCCGCCACTAGTCCGTCGCTAAGCCGTCACGAGTTAGCGACAAAAAGCGACCAAATAGCGACGAACGATACCCTCTGATACACAGTAACGACGGTTTACCGACGGACTGTCCGTCGGTAAGAGTCTTTATAATTCAATTCCTGATACTTGAATTCGACGAAAGAACGTCGGTAAGTCGTTGCTAATGCAACGAATACTGACGACGAGAAGCCATCGCTATTCCGTCGAGTGACGACTACGTAGCGACGGACGTTTTTTAGCGACGAGCTGATTGCCGACGAATTATTTTGATCGATATCCGTCAGTGATCCGTCGCTAATCCATATTAGCGACGGATGGTCGACGGATGTCGCCATCGCTAAAACAATATATTTTGGTAGTGATCGAAATTGATGCGACATATCGAGATCGATACGTAAGAAAATGTAATCACGATGTGAGAATACAAAATTGAGTGTGCCTCGCGCTATCAAAATTTTGTAAATAACAATACGAGAATGAACGAACTGGTTGATCATGAACTTTGTGATTGATCAAGACGAGACTATAAGTTATCGAAGATTGTTCAATGCGTATAGCATCTCGTGTGTCGATCGCGAATAAGATAGACTCGAACTCAATGCGAGTAGATGCGTCGTGAATAGCAGAATCATCGAAGGTAGTGCATGACTTTACTCGGAGGATAGTTGCGCATCAGTTGTGCCGATAGAAATAGTTTTGTCCGAAATTGTGTAGTTGTATAGAAATCGTTGGAACGTGATTTGGCTCCGAAATAAGATATAACATGTTTCGTAGTCAAACTGTCCTTCGTTAATGATCCACAATTATTGAACGTAGCTTCGGGGCAACTGACCCTAGAAGACTTAACCGTCAAATCAAATGGAATGTTGCAGACCGTAAGATGACCCATGTGATATCGTATATGAAATTGCATCGGTAACAAATATAGTGTGATGCATGTTGATGATAAGTCTAGGAGATCGAAAATTGTTGGAACAACTTTCGATTGAGAATGATGTAGCTAGATTTTGAGCATTCGTCGGATGAATGCTTGAATGGTTATGTTGGTCGACGATCGAACTAGAAAAATTCACCAACGGACTTGGTGATTTGGATAGACTATTATAAGAATCGTACTAAGCACGAGAGAAAACGATAATGGAATGACTTACGAGTTATGTCGTTAGATTCGAATTCACCTTAGAATTGAGCTTGCATGAATCAAACTTATATTCGATGTTGCGAGATGGATAAGTTGGGAATTTGGCTAGTAAATTCCTACTCGTTAGGAATCGCACGTAAGATGCATCGTAGAGACTTTAGGTCAAAGCAAATTTTGCCTTGAGCATCGTCGCCTCAATGTAAACTATTGTGTCGGATAGATTGTGGCCTTTGTGCAATATCAATTTAAAGTTGCGTCGGGAGAAATTAAGCACAGTGTCTAGGTAAGTAACCTAGTGGACGTAGTCCTGAATGTTGATGCATTTGTAAGTCAACAAAGAAAATTGTATCGAGATAAGCGCATAGGCATACTTCGGAAATAGTTGGGTGGCAAATTCGAACGCAAGGCGTTGCGGAGGATCGTTACGATCGGATGTGCGACGGCTCGACACAACGCATAGAGTTGATAGTCCATACGAAACATACGAAATAAGAAATGCGATTTTGAATCGCGTCGCGTGTAGTGACTTTATTGAATGAATCACGTATGTATAAAATATACGTATGCGATAAAGTTTCGAGAATAATTGCTAAAGATAAGTCCGATCGAGAGTACAAGATGGCAAGCATAGGATTGAAATTACCTGTCAGCTTTGTTCCAATTTGCTACCACTGGACTTGGTCGAAATACATGTATCTTTGGGATGCCTTGAATATAGGTACGGATCCAAATTGAGTTGTATACAAATTCAAATCAAGCTGCAGGAAGGACTTTGAAATGTTAATGAAAAGCTTGCAAGATAGTGTGAAACTGAACAACATTGGTGGGACGAGATCGTGAAACGATCTATAAAATACTTAATCGGAGTGTTGGTTTTGGTTTGAGGACGAACCTTGTTTTGAGTGGTATATTCTATAATGCCCCGCTCCGTACAGCGTATTACGCTGAGACGTTGACTCAATGAGTCGCATTGAACGAATAAAATGTATCGATACGAATTGATACGAGAGTTACGTTGTCCCGAGTAATGCATCGAACTAAGTCGATGCAAAGAGTTGTATCATCCCAAAGAAATGCATCGAGTTGAATCGATGCGAAGTGCTGTATTGCCACGAAGGATAAGTGCGTTGAGTCGGCCCGAAGATTCTAAGAAATTAAATCGACCAAGGCACAAGTCCGAATCGATACAAGTATTGATTTTAGTTGGTTTTATGTGCAGGTTATCCATTTACGCTAAAATATTAGAGGAGGACATTTTGCCTCATTCGCAAGGAGTCCGTAAAACCTAAATCACCTCCTCGTAACGGGCTGAGACTTGGGCAAGGTAGGCCAGAATCGATCGAGTAGTTCAATAAAATAAGAAGTGCTCAAATGACTAAGTCAAAAGGATTTGTCCGTACAACAAAGTTATGAAATCGAGCCGCTTCGGCTCGGCAAACATCAAGGTGTATCAGTTTAAGGTGGGAGGATTGAATCTTCTTTTTACTCCTTCTTGTCTAAGTATGAATGTATCATTGTATGCCAAGTTAACCTATCGGCACCACGGGTGTGGTCCGATCGAAAGATAAATCATAGTGTATCGAACACTAGTTAGAACAATTGAAATGAAATGTGCATCAAATACATGAGTCGTTATGGGACAATGGATATCGCTAAGGCGAGCGCTTCGGTGCACAAGCCATAAGAACATGTGTTAACTGTATTCGGCGAGTGCCTTAGTGCACGAGCCATTTTGTGTCGCGCACGAGTTAAAAAAGTCTAGCACATTAAAAGAAAATATAGGCGAGTGCCCTAGTGTACGAGTGTACCTTGAACACTAAGGCATAGAACATGGAAATACGACTTCGATGCGTGCATCAACTGCATGACATAAAAGAAAGATGATAAATGTGACAAAACGTGCATACGTGCATGAGTCATAAAAGATGGCTTCATTGCAAAAGAATACAGTTGTGGCATGAATGTGAAAGAACTGTCAGATATGACATGATACCTCGAAAGATATTCAGAACCTTCGGGTCGTTCGGTTGACGAACATTGAGTTGAGGCTTGATGCAATTGAACATTGAAATGAAGTATGAAATGTAAGAACATAGAAAGCTAATGGAAGAAATACGAGATGATAAAGTCTGAGTTTCAGACTCAAGACTATGTTTGGTTGTTTGAATAATAGGGCGTTACATGGTCGAATGGAATTGAGATAATTGTGAAAATCTTTCGTGTACGGAACGTTCCCTCAGAACGGGCTGCGTCGGGACACCGGGACCGTTCGACCTAGGAGGGATATAATCTTTGATGGACGCTCATCTGTAATACGACTAGCCATCGGTTATAGATATGAAAAGCCGCAAATGGTGGTAGGCACGCGGTATATTTCGGTTGTTTGGGATAGCAACCCAACCCGTGAAACGCCGAGCTACCCAAATTTGAGAAAGAACAGAAAGAGAGAAAAAAAAGAAAGAAAAAGGAAAGAGAAACACCTTTAGTCCATTCCAGCACGGATACGCCAAGACCTTCATATAGTTAAGGAATGATGGATTGAAAGTGCAGGCACGTATGTGTCCTGCACACATAGATCCTGCTTAGAGAGCACTTATAACATGACAGGAAAGGAATGTGACGTATTCACCTTGCGTCAGTGCAAGGACGAGTGCGTCGAATTGGTAGAAAGTTGCACCACGAAACAAACACGAGATTGCTTGCCTGCTTGCCTATTCAATTCAAATAACATGCTTGCCATGATATCATGCTTTACCGCTTTCGAATATGCCATAAAATTGACTCTAAGGAGAATATAGCAAGATCATAAGCTAAGTTGCATGATTGAACATAAATACTAAAATGTCGGTTTAGAAAGTTGATATTTTTGTCAGTACATGCGAGGACGAACGAACTGATCCCCCACCAGCTTTCATGCAGGGTGTAGGGAATTGATTACTCGCGGCGAAGCTTCGTTTGATCATTGAGAGGCATGGAATGCCGTCGCGCTTGAAGCGTGCGATCGTATTGACGCTCGGACTTGCAATAGGATTGATGCGGCCGGGATATAGAATGCATGATGTATGGAACGGTGAAATCCTTTATGGACAAAAGAGAACCTGAGTGTTGTAGCCAACCTGGCAAATTTAGTTGGGCTATTGAAAGCCTTTGTAATCTCAGTTCGAATATCAATAAAAAGAATTGTTTCGTATACTCTATTTTTCTTTCGTTGTTAATATCAACTCAAAGATAACCATTTGAGAACTTGTCATCTTGCCTTGCACGAGCGCAACTCCAGGCTCGTGCGGCATCACGCCCCCTGCAAGGACGATGATTCAGGTGATTCCGGGTCGGGGCTTGACAGAAAGTATTCACTAAAACGCATTCACGAAAACTAAAGCCAAAGCCAAAGCCAAAGCAAGTGCGGCATGAAAAGCAGAGCAACGGGAGGGCTCTCCCGACTCAGCCGCAGAGCCAATCCTTGAGACGCAACCCGCTGGGTATGAGACTTGATTCCGAAGAAGCCTTTCCATAACGAGAAAAGTATCTTGATTCAATCGTTCTCGTTCGACCGATTCAACCGATCCCGATTTATCGGTCCCGACTGAATCGATAGCGACGACGTTCCTTTCTCGCGCACCCCGTAGACGAAAACCTACAGGTTGGCTTACCTAGGCTGTAGCCCAGGTAAGAAAAATTTGTAACTATATAGTATGCCCACTTAGCCCACTTAGCATAGCTGAACAAAAGGAGGTTCCCGTTCTTTTTCTTACACTCTGCAATCTGATTTGTCCATTCACTACCAAAATAAGTCATATTAGCGACGAAATTAGCGACGCCAACTTAAAACGTCGCTAATATTTTTGGATTTAGCGACTCCTAAAGAATGCATCACAATACGTCGCTGATAGCGACAAACAACGACATATTGCGACTACCTTTAGTGTAATAAAAATCAACGTCGTTGATTTGTCGGAAAACGTCGCTAGTTTTATTAGTTCAGCGACGTTTAGCATCGCAACGATTAATAAGTCGCCGAATATTAAATGCTTACCGACGCTTTGCGACGTATTTTTGGACGTCGCTAATATCTGATAAAAAGGGTTTCCTCGGTTCGACTTTTCATTTTTCCCTCTCCCCAAATTTTATTTTCCCACCCCTCTTCCCCGACCTCGACGACAGCCACCCCCTTCCCTCCGGCGCCGCTCATCCTCCTCCTCCACCGTGAGCCCCTTCTCCTCCCTCCGACGAGCCCGTTCTCCTCCTCCTCCTCCATCGCGAGCCCCTTCTCCTTCTCCACCACGAGATCCTCCTCCTCCTCCTCCACCACCACCGCCAGGAGACTGAAGGTAAACCCTAACCCTAATTGAGGTGTTTTTCGTATCCAAAATGGACACGGAGACACATTACGACCATGTGTTCACTGATACAGTATGTTCGTGAGGTTTTGGACACTTTGTGTCCATTTGTTGGACACGTAGACACCCCCAAGCTTGCATATATATGTATTTCACCTCTGTACACTTAATCCCCTCCTCCTCCACAACTGAACTTGTCCTCCTACTCCTCCTCCACCACCGCGAGGAGACTGAAGATAAACCCTAACCTAATTGAGGTATTTTTTGTGTCCAAAATGGACACGGAGACACAATACGGCCATGTGTTCACTGATACAGTATGTTCGTTAGGTTTTGGACACTTTGTGTCCATTTGTTGGACACGTGGACACCCCCAAGCTTGCATATATATGTATTTCACCTCTGTACATTTAATCCCCTACATACACTTGTGTATTTTCGTATTAATTTGGATTTGCATATTGGGTTTGGGTTTCGATATAGTGTTTGATACATTGTTTTACCTTGCAACATTCCTACACTTATTTTAGACAACAAGTATATGAACCAATTAGTCAACATCTATTTGTTGAAGAATGGTACTCCATTCTTCGTAAGTTCTAGCTATATGTCTCTCAAGATCCAATACTCAAAAATCCCAAGAAGAAGAAGAAGAAAAGAATAAAATGACATCGCTCAACATCCTATGACAACTCTTTATAGAATTGTGTTAAAGTATGAGTTCTACAGTATGAGTTCTACAGTATGGTTCTCTTTGTAGAATAAAATGACATCGCTCAACCCTATCGATACTCCATACAAGTCTTCCTTCATCTATTGTCTTAAAGTGTGAGTTCTACAGTATGGTTCTGTTTGGTGAATTGTGTCTTATTATAGTCCCTGCAGCCATTCGACTGGCGAGGCAGAAACTATGTAGTCGTAGATAAAGTTGACTGTCATCCGACCCTCATCCCTCGGCAATGATGATACGACAACCAACCGGAGAGGCAAGGACATAGTCCCTGCATCCATTTGGATTAGTAAATGTGAATATGGGGTTTGGATTCATGGTGTATATGTTCACTGTCTCAAGGACATAGTCCCTGCAGCCATTCGACTGGCGAGACAGAAACTATGTAACCGTAAATAAAGTTGACTGTCCTCCGACCCTCATCCCTCGGTAATAATGATACGACAACCTATCACTATATCTTATATAGTAGTAGATGATGTCTTAGTATTACATTATGTGAGTTCATCTTGATTCTGTTACATTCTTCAGATACTAGATACGATAAGAACATATACTACACCATATGTACATAACATAGATGATTCACACTAATGTATGCTTGAATGAATCTTGGGTTGTGTTCTGAGCCATCCGTTCTCACACTTGGCAAAAAATCGAATTATTTGTGAACACATGGTCGTAATGTGTCTCCGTGTCCCGAGGAGTCCAAATTTCGTACCTCCGCTACATGATGGTTCCTTTAGTTAGCTTGCTTATGTTACAATTATATTATTTGTGACTATCAATTTTATCAGATGGCACCCATGACCCGAGGAGCGGCACATCGTTTGAAGAAAACAGTGAATGCTGAGGTGGCTCCTCCTGTAGTTGAGGACAAAGTGGCACCAGTTGCTAGTGAGACCGGGAGTTCTATTCATCCAGTACCGGTAGCTAGTGAGACCGGGAGTTCTCTTCATGCAGTCCTTGCAAGGGACGACATCTCTCCTCGCGCCAAAAATCTTGCTTTTTCGAGGTGGTTGTGTGAACGTTTCACTGAGCGTTTGCGTGAGCAGCGTGGTTCTCATTAGCTATTAGTACTTATTTGTATTGGACAATTTGTATTGGGTTGTTTTTGTATTAGACTATTTGTATTGGACTACATATATGAATTAGAACTGTGTCAATCTCTGGATTATATTGGACTATGACACCACGGTAACATAGTCCTTGCAGCCATTCGACTGGCGAGGCAGAAACTATGTATCCGTAGATAAAGTTGACTGTCCTCCGACCCTCATCCCTCGGCAATGATGATACGACAACCAACCGGAGAGGATACTCTGAGAGATCCATCTGAGAGGGACGTATACTCTGAGAGATCACTTTTACAAGAATGATATCAGTAGTGGGATTGAGTGCTGGAGGAGATATTATCAGAGTATACGTCCTACTCAGATAGGTCTCTCACCGTTACTATTTTTTCCTGACAGCATGGTGGATGTGCTCCGTCCACAGATTCTTGCTCTGAGCAAAAACTTTGTCCCAGAGCTCAAGTGGACATCTTTGGTGTAGAGCTCGAGTTGTCATGCCCCGCTTCTGTAGGAGCGATCGTCCTCGCTAAGGCGTGATGCCGCACGAGCCTAGATTGCGCTCGTGCAAGGCAGTTCCATAACGGCCGATTACATCGGCGGCGACGGGGTCGTCGCACAGAAGTCCCAAGCAGAAATATTGAAACATACAGCAGAATTTAAGAACAAGTAACACATGAACACAAGTCATTCAAAAGAAGCTCTTTATTGATATTGAATACAAGATTACATTTGTGGGCGCAAGGCCAAATTACAATGTCTCTCGTGCTCACTTTTCTCTCATTTACAAGTCACTCTGCTCTCTCTCATCTCTCGATATAATGCTTGAATCCAGCGGAAGCTTCGGAAGGTGATGTCCATACATTATGTCCTTTATAAGTCTTCAGATCACGCGACCGCACGCTTCGACTTGCCAAGGAACTCCGTGCCTCGACGCATCCAAGCGAGCTCCGCGCCACGAGCTTCTACCTGTGCCTGCACATGAAACACTATGTGGGTGTCAGTACCACTGTACTGGTGGAGTGAGCTTCTCGCCCACCCATACATAACCGACACGTTTCATTTACTTTGTGCAGCTTAAACCCTTTCAATTGTCTTTCTAGTCTTGCCTTAGGATTCATTTTAGGACAAGGACGTCTCGGTCGATAACTAGCGATGCAACGACAAGGTCGTGTAACGACGGGGTCGTGCTATCTTGCCAACGTGTGTTTCGATCGAGGCAGTGCCTCATCGCTTAGGTACTTGACCAGACTTCAAGGCGGGACGGCAGGGTCGTGCCACATTCTATTCCAAACTTAGACTTGTTCAAGACTGTGCTTTGTCGAGGGGCAATTCACGTGAACTCGGCCGTGCCAGGACCCTTTGATTAAACTCAAGCGCCACTAGACCAATTCTTGTGCTAACGATTCAAGTGCCAAGGGACGGCAACGGGACGACTCGTGCAGGTCGTGCCTTAGACTTTATTTAGACTAGTTTGCACATTCAAGACTGAGGTCGGGCCTCACTATCCAGACTTATCCATGCTACCGCCTTGCGGCCATCCTGTTAGAGTCATTTGCTAACTTAGATAAGACTTGTCAAATACGGTTTCGACTTCATGAATATCTCGATGCCATCTATCGTGCTAAGCACGGTGCCTATGCTGCAGCCCAGTCTTAGGCCCAAACATTGTGTTCCCGACAAGACAAGCATTCATATTCTAGACACAATCCAAAGGCATACACGCGGAGTCGCCGCTATCTGCCGACTCATCTACATGAGGAGGTCACTAGCAATTTCAAGCTATCTTGGACATGGCTCGTGGGATATCCACCTGTACCAACACGGGGAGCTAGCCCGGTAGGGTAGAACTCTCCCATGCGGTCATCCAGCATCCTACGTTGAGCCACACTCGCTTCTCCCGGGCGGATGATCCCGGTGCCCCGGAGGAGATCATCCGAGAAGACTACACTTTGTCGACAAGTTGTCCATGACCATGCAAGTCTAAACTTGATCTACCAGTCTTTACTTAACATGAACATGCTTTTCCTTCTTTCTATCAAGACTTACGACTCTCCCAAGTGCGGGACTTATCAAGAATTCAGGCAGGACATGACCGGACAGGACCGGCATGCTTATTCAAGTATTCAAGCAGGACATGACCGGGCAGGACCGGCATGCTTATTCAAGTATTCAAGCAGGACATGACCGGATGGGACCGGCATGCTTAAAAAGTATTCAGCCATGGCTCGTGCCTTAGACAGACATGATTCTCTAGGCGACGCTAACGCTCAAGTCATATACTTTAAACGACGAGCCTTATTCTCAAGGGACTACTTGACTTGACAACCGCAGCTAGAGCGGGACAGCGCTAGGAATGGCTTCGTTAGCCTAGAGTAACTCTTGTTGACTTGTATGGGCAATGACTCGACGAGCGAAGGCTACGCCGAGCTACGCATCGAGGGAACGTGCTAGGCACGGGGTCGACTTAACAACCAAGTTCTCGGGTGCCTAGACTTAAGCCAACAAGCCATACAAAGATGACTTAACTTGCGAGACGTGCGAAGGCTATGCCAAGCCTTGCGGGACAAGATCGTGCATGCTTTGTTAAGCATTCGTGCGGGCGACGCCTAGGACTTAGACTTTTTCAAGTATCGTGACAAGTCGACGGGATAGTGCATGCTTGGTTAAGCATTCAAGCGGGCGACGCCTATGACTTAGGCAAATTCGAGTGTCGGGACGAATCGACGGGACCAACGGGACATGCGAAGGCTACGCCAAGCCTTGCACAACGGGACCGTGCCTGCTTTAGCAAGCAATTACGTAGGCGACGCCTAAGACTTAGGCTATTTCAAGTGTCGGGACAATTTAGAAACTTAGGCCAACTTCCTTCTCCCAAGCCACGGGATCGAAGGATCGAGTGTCATTTTAAAGCACGCTGAGCCGACTTCTATGTATACCGTGGGACCATTTTCCATGTTCTAGGACATTCCGACCCGACGGGATTATTCCCTTAGCTATGTTGGTGCGTAGCTTTTAGATTAGCCTACCAGTGCAAGTAGAAAACATTGTGAATTATTATGTGAAGGCTAAGATGAAGCAAGTTCACCGAAACTCTCCTACCTGTGCGAGGTGTCGCTTCGACCGAGCGAGCCTTCGAGCAGCCGTTGCAAGGCTAAGTTCCAACGTCGTCGACGTTTTGGTTTCTCCGATTGACTTTGCGGGACGGGGCACTACACGAGTGAGAGGTTCCTGACAGCATGGTGGCCTCCTTTGTTAAAGTATCCGTGCTCATCCCACATTGGTTGTGGGACGAGCATGGATACTTTAACAAAGAAGACCACCATGCTGTCAGGAACCTCTCACTCGAGCTCTACACCAAGGATGTCCACTTGAGCTCCGGGACAAAGTTTTGGTTCGGAGCAAGAATCTGTGGACGGAGCACATCCACCATGCTGTCAGGAAAAAATAGTAACGGTGAGAGACCCATCTGAGTAGGACGTATACTCTGATAATATCTCCTCCAGCACTCAATCCCACTACTGATATCATTCTTGTAAAGGTGATCTCTCAGAGTATACGTCCCTCTCAGATGGATCTCTCAGAGTATCCTCTCCGGTTGGGTTGTGTTCTGAGCCATCCGTTCTCACATAGGGTCCTATTTTGGATTCTATATTTTGTATTTTGGTTTCTGTATTTTATATTTTAGTTTTTGTATTTTGTATTTTGGTTTCTGTATTTTGTATTTTGTATTTTGGATTCTGTATTTTGTATTTTGGTTTCTGTCTTTTGGCTCCAGCTCCATTTGCATTAATCTACGGTACGACATGGTGATCAGGACATAGTCCCTGCAGCCATTCGACTGGCGAGGTAGAAACTATGTAGCCGTAGATAAAGTTGACTGTCCTCCGAACCTCATCCCTCGGCAATGATGATATGACAACCTATCAGAATCCTCGACTCTCTTTCGCTTCTTGCATATTGACCCAGATTCCAATCTCTCATTTCCCTCCGGGTCCACTCTACTCCCAATCTTTTCCTCTTTTATACACGGATCTACAGAATTAATACCATCCAAGGAAGGCAAAACTGAATCAGCATTGTCTTCCGGATCGTCCTCATCAAGGCATAACGGGCTGCTCAGCGTGTTCAGCTTTTTCAACTTCTCGCTGGCTGCAGAGTCAAAATGGGAACGGGTCCTCTTTGTCGGCCCGGAGCTCTGACTCGCACTCGTCGTCGCGCTACTGGTTTCCTCTCCTCCTTTGACGCGGGTCATAAGAAAAAGAGGTACGAAATTTCTTTTCTTATGACCCGCGTCAGAGGAGGAGAGGAAACCAGTAGCACGGCGACGAGTGCGAGTCAGAGCTCCGGGCCGGCAAAGAGGACCCATTTCCATTTCGACTCTGCAGCCAGCGAGAAGTTGATGAAGCTGGGCACGCTGAGCAGCCCGTTATGCCTTGATGAGGACGATCCGGAAGACAATGCTGATTCAGTTTTGCCTTCTCCTCTCCTCCACCATGGCTATGGACCCATCTGCTCCTCCCTACTTTCCTTCTTCTTATTTGACTCTCTCAGCCACATATGATATCCAGCTCAAGTGTAGAGTCGGGGGAGAAGAAGTGGACAGGAAGAGGAGGGGAAGCAGCACAGCCGGCGGCATGACCCGGAGGAAGTACAGAGGTTTTCTTCAACATATGTAGTAAAAATGTAAGGATATATCTTTTCACAATATGTCATCTTTTCAAAGACCCTTAATGTGACAACCATGTTACCGCGGTGTCGGAAGACTAACATGTCATAATTTTCTAAGCCGTGTGTTTTTACATAATCCTTCCAACTCTTTCCTCCTATGTCGTAATCTTGCATTATTACATAGAACTGAAATCCGGTTGGAGGATTATGTCAAAACACACGGCTTATAAAATTATGACATGTTAGTTTTTCGACACCGCGGTAACATGGTTGTCACATTAAGGGTCTTTGACAAGGTGATATGTTGTGAAAAGATATATCCTTATAGTTCTCCTACGTATGTCGAAGAAAACCTCTGTACTTCCTCCGGGTCATACCGTCGGCTGTGCTGCTTCCCCCTCCTCTTCATGTCCACTTCTTCTCCCCCGACTCTACACTTGAGCTGGATATCATATGTGGCTGAGAGAGTCAAATAAGAAGAAGGGAAGTAGGGAGGAGCAGATAGGTTCAGAGCCATGGTGGAGGAGAGGAGAAGGAAAATGCTTGATCAGAACTTGAGGTGAAAAAGTTGTGACGTTGATAGCGTGAGAGAGGGAGAGGGTGGAAAAGATCTTCTCCTCCGACTCTACACTTGAGGTGGATATCATATTTTGGTTTCTGTATTTTGGCTCCAGCTCCATTTGCATTAATTTACGGTACGACATGGTGATCATAACATAGTCCCTGCAGCCATTCGACTGGCGAGGCAGAAACTATGTAGCCGTAGATAAAGTTGACTGTCCTCCGACCCTCATCCTTCGACAATGATGATACGACAACCTATCACTATATCTTATATAGTAGTAGATGATGTCTTAGTATTACATTATGTGAGTTCATCTTGATTCTGTTACATTCTTCAGATATTAGATACGATGAGAACAAATACTACACCATATGTACAGAACATAGATGATTCACACTAATGCATGCTAGAATGAATTTTGGGTTGTGTTCTGAGCCATTCGTTCCCATATTTTGTGTGATTGTTGTAGACTTGGTTATAGGGACTGAAACCTGTGTACAACGAGAAATGGACATTCTGTGATTGTTTGGATCCTATTCTACAGTGAGAAATGGTTATCTTTTTAAACTGCAGGGAGAAATGGATATTCTGTATTTTATTTTTTATTTTTTTTGCAGATTTAGCAACGTTTACCGACGTCCTCCGACCCTCATCCCTCGGCAATGATGATACGACAACCTATCACTATATCTTATATAGTAGTAGATGATGTCTTAGTATTACATTATGTGAGTTCATCTTGATTCTGTTACATTCTTCAGATACTAGATACGATAAGAACATATACTACACCATATGTACAGAACATAGATGATTCACACTAATGTATGCTAGAATGAATTTTGGGTTGTGTTCTGAGCCATTCGTTGATAGCGACTCCAAAAGTATGCGTCACAATACGTCGCTGATAGCGACAAACAGCGACATATTGCGACTACCTTTAGTGTGCGTCGTTGATTTGTTGGAAAACGTCGCTAGTTTTATTAGTTCAGTGACGTTTAGCGTCGCAAAGATTATTACGTCGCCGAATATTAAACGAATACCGACGCTTTGCGACATATTTGCGGACGTCGCTAATTTCTGATAAAAAGGGTTTCCTCGGTTCGACTTTTCATTTCTCCCTCTCCTCAAATTTTTTGTTCCCGCCCCTCTTCCCCGACCTCGACGACAGCCCGACCCCCTTCCCTCCGGCGCCGCTCATCCTCCTCCTCCACCGCGAGCCCCTTCTCCTCCCTCCGGCGAGCCCCTATCACTATATCTTATATAGTAGTAGATGATGTCTTAATATTACATTATGTGAGTTCATCTTGATTCTGTTACATTCTTCAGATATTAGATACGATAAGAACATATACTACACCATATGTACAGAACATAGATGATTCACACCAATATATGCTAGAATGAATTTTGGGTTGTGTTCTGAGCCGTTCGTTCCCATACTTGGCAATTAAGCCATTCGACTGGCGAGGCAGAAACTATGTATCCGTAGATAAAGTTGACTGTCCTCCGACCCTCATCCCTCGGCAATGATGATACGACAACCTATCACTATATCTTATATAGTAGTAGATGATGTCTTAGTATTACATTATGTGAGTTCATCTTGATTCTGTTACATTCTTCAGATATTAGATACGATAAGAACATATACTACACCATATGTACAGAACATAGATGATTCACACTAATGTATGCTAGAATAAATTTTGGGTTGTGTTCTGAGCCATTCGCTCCCATACTTGGCAATTAAGCCATTCGACTGGCGAGGCAGAAACTATGTATCCGTAGATAAAGTTAACTGTCCTCCGACCCTCATCCCTCGACAATGATGATACGACAACCTATCACTATATCTTATATAGTAGTAGATGATGTCTTAGTATTACATTATGTGAGTTCATCTTGATTCTGTTACATTCTTCAGATACTAGATACGATAAGAACATATACTACACCATATGTACAGAACATAGATGATTCACACTAATGTATGCTAGAATGAATTTTGGATTGTGTTCTGAGCCATTCGTTCCCATACTTGGCAATTAAGCATGTGAAATAGAACTGATTATGTTTAGTTTGTCTTACGAACCAGATTTGGACATTGCTAGAATGATTGTTGTAGACTTGGACATTGTGTGAATTTTGGGTTGTGTTCTGAGCCATTCTGGCAACCATATTTTGTGTGATTGTTGTAGACTTGGTTATAGGGACTAAAACCTGTGTACAGTGAGAAATGGACATTCTGTGATTGTTTGGATCCTATTCTACAGTGAAAAATGGTTAGCTTTTTAAAATGCAGGGAGAAATGGACATTCTGTATTTTATTTTATTTTTATTTTTTTTGCAGAATTAGCGACGTTTACCGACGTTTACCGACGTCCTCCGACGTAATAGTGCGTCGTAGATAATTAATATTATCCAGTCTACCGACGTTTAGCGACGCCATTATTTGTCGCAGGACGTCGGTAAATGTCGGTGTACGTCGGTAATTAACCCAAGAAATTCCCAGGATTTACCGACGTCTAGCGACTTTGTATATGTCACTAAATCACCGACGACTCGACGGTAATTCGTCGGTACATTTACCGACTTGTAGCGACACTAAATATTACGTCGCAAAGAGCGACGACACGACGGTGGACGTCGGCATTATACCGACGTATAAATACGTCGGCGAACGTCGGCAATTGCGACGTTTATATGATCAGCGACTTACATTTCCGCGACCAGCCCGAAACGTCGGTAATTTCGTCGCGAATTATTTTTAGCGACGAAAATTGTTGTTTTAGCGACGTCTTTAGGCGTCGCTAAAACGACTTATTCTGGTAGTGATTTCAGTAGCCCCCGGATCGCCACTCCACTCCATCCCCACCCTACATTCCAAACAAAATCCAACGGCTTCCCCCCTCTCTCTCTCTATATATAGAACTTGTAAAAGATGAAGAACCAACTAGTCAAAGTACTATATAGTACCAATCATTTAAATATCTTAAAGATGAGATTTGAGTTTTCACTGGACTAACTATTGGAAGTAGTTGAAATCTTGTAGTTGAATTCTAAAACATCAGTCTTTTTTTTATTATCATAAAGATGGATATCAAATGATACTAAGACATCAGAGGTTTCTTGGAGACGGAAAAGGAAAATAAGCGTAAAAGAGAAACCTACTCTTGACCATTAGTGAAGCAAGTCGGTTTCACTTTTGATTTTTTTAACGATGACGACGTCTTGATTAAAAGGAATTGGAAGCAGTTGAAAAAACTTCGAGTGATCATTAGGAAGAGGAATGCCTCTCATAAGTGATGATATTAGTTCTTCATCAACCAAGCCAATGCACCCTCTTCATCAGACTGCCGACAGACCCCTCCACAGACTTCTTCTCGAGCAATGGCTCAAGGAAGAGGAGCTCATCACGCTCAGAGTCAAGAACAAAGAACGCCGAATCGTCACGCTCCACGAGGAGATCACAGCCCTCTACTTCTCCTTCTTCGCCTTCAACTCCATCATACTCCTCCTGCTCTTTACCCCCTCGTCGGCTCCTACGGCCTGCCGTCGCCCCTGGATCCCTTGCCTATCCTCCCTCGCGTGCTCGACGGCCATCGCTTGGGCGATATCGTACAAGACCGATAGCCGGGGACGCTTGGAGAGGCTCGTCGGGAGGGAGAAGCGGTACGGTGTCGTGTTAGCCGAGTGCATGGAGGAGCTGAGGAAGAAAGGGATGGGGTTCGATGCGATGAAGGAGGTGGACGCCTTGAGGAGGACGGAGAGAGCGAGGGCGGTGGAGAAGGAGGGGGCTTCGCCGCCGTCGAAGAAGGATCTCAAGATGCTGTTCTTGTTTGGTGTTTCTTGTGTGGTTATGGGTGTCACCAGGTTTAAGCTCTGTAACTAGAGAGGAGTATGTGTCTCCTATATTCAGATTACATGACAAATCTTTTCATCTCAGTGCTGTGCATAACTGAGAACTATCATTAGTAGTTAGTGCTTTAATTACGTTAGAAGTTTAAATTTCAGTACGGAATAACTTCTATGTTGCAGCGTAACGGATACGACACGATACGGTAATTACACGACACTTATTTTGGTGTGTAATGTGTGCCCGATACGACCTGACCTAAAATTTTGGAGCTTCCTTGTTACCTTAGGAAATCTGTTTCTTTTGACCTAAAATTTTGGAGCTTCCTTGCTACCTTAGGAAATCTGTTTCTTTTGGGTCTGCTTGGTGATAATGGGGATAGTGGTTAAGAGATGTTTTTAGAGTAGCGAAAATGAACGGTGGTTTTTTGTGGTTTTAAGTAACTGTTTTTAAACCAATCCAATACATACTTAGTAATTCATTAACAAGTGGTTTTGAAAATTTTCTATAATAATAAAATTACCTTTATGTCCATATCTAAAAAAGTTATTCTTGATAAAAATATGGGTTTATGGACGTGAAGGTAACCCCTACATCAAAAAGTCTTTTCTATATTCTTGTCTCAGAAAACAACTCTGCATCCAATGAAGCTCCAAGGACAAGTACAAGACAAGTTCATAGATTTTTCTTCAATCGGAAAGAAAAAAGCAGCCGCATGAAGGAAAGAAAGAGAAACACAGAAAGAAAAAAAAAAGATTTAGTTATTAGTAATTATATTTATATTTTTTTGGCGAGGATATAATGGAATAAAATAATAAAGCCACAAAAAATCCACTGATTTGGGGTGTTTATAAAGCCACCTAAAAATACATTACACCGATTTTTGGTGGTTTTTGATTCGACCAAATTTAGTTGCTCAAAAATATTAACAAGCATGGGTTTTCATAAACGGTCGGTTTAGAAATATCCCAAAGCCGGTGAAAACACCATTACCAAGCAGATCAATATCAGAGGTAAATTGTCAACCACCAATATTCTCTGGTTAACATTACTCAAGACATTATTAACAAGGCACAAAGATTTTTTTTTTTTCCTTTCAAATTCTTCAGCAAATTCGAAGACTTCTTAACAAGCCAAAAAGAAAATTTGTTCAAATTCTTCAGCAAATTCAAGTAGTTTAGCTTCAGTATAAATTCCTTCTATGGTGTACTGTCATAATATAACTTGTTTGTTGCTCCACAAATGGGAAGGAATCTCTTGTTTATGTAGTAATACTGGCCTCGTTTCGTACACGTAATCGTATTCGTAATGTAATCAAATGAATTTATTTTTTTATCATTTGATTACATTGCGATTACGATTACATTATAGTGAACCAAACGGCGTCTGAGTATTATGTAGTCCTTTTTATGAATTTCATTTTTTTGTACACTGTAATATATCTTCACTATATATAAATTCAGTAAGATTTTGTTTCAAGATGCTATTGAAGACTTCTTGGATCGATGCTAGGAGAGTACACTACAGTTTAAGTCACTGTTTTGCGGCACTGCTCAAATTCCATAACAACTTCTACATATACATTTAGTACTTAGCCATAAACGAATTTTGATTTGAGGATATATAAAAAAAGATATTGTTTTTGTTTTATTTTACAACTGGGTTGACACTCAAATATGGCAGAGATTAGGAGGGGATGCAACAATTTGGAGAAGGAAGCATGTTTTGGTTTGCTCTATTAAACACTTCATCCCCTCTTTTGATTATTTTAGAAGTTCGATGAGGAACAAAAAGATCTATTTTTCCTCATAAAGCTACTGCCAATTTGGAAAAGAGAAGAGAAACTGGTATAGTCTCGCTGCGACAAACTAGCGACTCAGAATTTGTAGACACATTCATCAACTCGTTGCCGATCCACCATGGATCCGTCGCTACCCAACGGTAAGTTGTATTCCGTCGCTACTCAACTCTATCTTGGCACCTATTTTGTGTCTATGGGCCACCTAATGTAGCTGAAAAGGAAATCATTTTGGGAAGTGTGGAATCCACGATATCATCTTCACATAACCGTGGCTATGTATTGGTGATCCTTGTTAGCAATCACCAGAATAAAATGCGTATTATATGCAATTTTTTTTTTTTATCTTACATAAACGTATAATACTTATGTACTTTTGAAATTTTTGGATTTGTACGTGAATCTTAAGCCTGTGGAATTTTAAACACGTATTGTACGATTTTTTAAAAAATTCGGCCAAAAAAACCTGACTGAAAAATCCAACTGTCTTGACTTTCGCTGCTATTAAATATTAAGACTTTGCATAATTCTCAAAAATTATCAAAAGGAAAGCAGAAGAAGTCTCACAGTAACCAAAAATAGAAACTCAAGAGTCTTTGCACCTGTTGCTTGCAACAATCAAAGGAAAACCTTTCGATTTTTCATCCTACTTTCACTTTCTTTTCTTTATATAATGTTCTACAACATTTTTTTATTCTCACACTGAACCCTTGTTTATGGAGGAGTAGAGGTGGGTGGACCCTATATATATTGCTAAATTTTTAGTGCTGAATTTGTTCATATGAAACGTACTAAACACGAATTAAATTTAATCCGAATAATTTTTTCTCTAAACGATTTTTTGACCGAATTTTTGAATGTATTTTACTTATGTTATGCCAATTATATTGGTACTTTTTCTGTCCCGAATTTTTTCCGTTTGCCGAATTGCTAACAAAGTTGGTGATTGAAATCCTGCATGCATGCCGACCAAAAGTGTGGAGGGAGGGGTTTCAACTATCATCATCATAAATTCTTCATCAATTGGTTTAATCCCATATGGCTACTGTGGACCTTGGTTATTCGGGGGCCTGCATGCATATACATGGTCTCATTGCCGGACTGCCAACATTACATTGCGGAAAGACTTGATCATGACCACAACCCCATTCTTCTGAAGTTAAACATCTGTATTAAGAAGAGACTCTACTAATCCAGTTCCTTCCTACATCATTGATGCTTTACATAAGATTGCGATGGAGGAGAATGATGATATTTGTAGGACTCCTACTTCTGAGGAGATTTGCCACACAATCAAGACAATGAGTCCTTGCAAGTCTCCAGGACCAGATGGCTTTTATGCCTTATTTTGTCAGAAGTGCTGGGACGTTGCCTCTCTTGTTCAGGAATCTCTCAACAACTGTGCTATGCCTCAACCTATGAATCACACCTATATATCTCTTAATTCATCAAATCATTCCTAAATCATCAAATCCTATTCGTCCTCCCGATTTTCGACCTATCTCCCTATGTAATGTGGTTTATAAGACGATCACTAAAATTCTAGCAAATAGAATTCGAATTCATCTCCATAGACTCGTAAGCCCATTCCAGAATGCATTTGTATCTAGGAGGCAGATTTGTGATAATGTCATTATGGCATAGGAAATCCTTCACACCATTGCCAAACTCAAGCCACATAACATTGCATTTGCACTTAGAATCAATATGTCGAAGGCCTATGACAAGCTCAGTTGGGACATATTAGTCAAGCACTCATTTGCTTCGGTTTGATTGGGAAAATCTCATGACCTAATTATGCAATGTATTTCCACTACCACCTTTGATATCCTAATCAATGACTCTCCTTCGAGAACTTTTAAACCTAGCAGAGGCATGAAGCAGGGCTGCCCGCTCTCCCGTTCTCTCTTTATCATGTGTGGAGAAATCCTGTCGAAACACCTCTCTCTCATGGAGAGTAACAGTTTGTATGAAGGTATCAAAATCAATAAAATTCAAATAGATACTCTCATTTATACTTTGCAGATGACCTCCTCTGGTTTGGATCCCGTTCTATACATCATATCCTCCAAATTAAATCCATTCTTCACTCCTATGAACTATGGTCGAGTCAGCAAGTTAACTTTGATAAATCTTTTATCTTTTTCTCAAGCAAACTCGAGTATATATGTGCCAAATTTTCATTGATTGGAGTGAAGATTATGTGCAAGTATGATATATCTTGCTCATCATCTTCTCCTTCTTAAAAATCGAACATCTACCTATTCAAATCTTATTGATTCTAGTAGCTTTGAGTTACTGGGATGGAAAGGGAAATGTCTTTCCCAAGCGGGTCGTACTACACTGATTAAATCTACTCTATCATCTCGGCCAATCTACTATCTACCCTCCTATTTGTTATATCATCTCGGCCAATCTACTAAGAATTCACTTAAGAGCAAGAAAATTCACTTTAGAGCAACAACTAAGAATCAAGGGGGTTGGGGATTTGAGACCCTGAGATTACTAATATGGCGTTAATAACCGTAACTAGCTTGGAGATTTCTGACTAATCCTAGATCAAAATAGGTGATATTATTGAAAGATAAATATAATAAAAATGGAAGTTTCTGGACAGCCAAAATTACTTCATCACCTTCATGCATCTGGTCCAGTATCCACCGCAGTAGGGATCAGTTGATCGACAATGTAAATTGGTCGGTAGGTGATGGTTCTAGTATCAGTATTTGGCAGGTCCATGGGTTCCATCTCTACCTCAATATAAAGTAATTGGTAATATCAAGGATCAAATGAGCAAGTTAGAATGGTCAGTGATCTTACTAACAAAGATACTTGGGGCTGGGATATATACTGATTTCATCTTCAGTCTATTTCCGACTCATGAATCCATTGCTAGTTGTGGATAGAACCCCCTTGCCCCAACAATGTACATTAATAGACTTGTATGGAAGTGTACAACAAGTGGCATCCTCAACATCAAGTCAGCTTACAGGTTACTCTATATATATGGCAGCAGGCTACAAAACCAAAACCTCTCTGACCAACCTGAATTCATAGAATAGAAGCAGCTATGGATGCAACACCACATCTGCCCTAGAGTTCTTTTTTTTTTTTGCATGGAAAGCCCTTACAAATTCTCTTCCAACAACTCAACGAGGATGAATTAACATTGCAACACATAGATCCATTATGTCATTTATGTAACGTACATGTCGAAACATTAGACCATCTATTATTACATTGTCCAATTTCTGGTAGAGCTTTGGGGGGACTACAATCTATCCAGGGCCGGCCCTAGGATAAGCCGGACAAGACTTGGGGCTTGGGCAACCCCCCTCTACTAGGGGAACCCTCCAGCCTTAGCGTGATCCCACCAAAGATCAGGATCACGGATGACCACCAGGACCGACTCACAACAAGGGTCAAGGGGCAACCAAAATTATTTCCGGATATGACAACCCAACCCTCCAGGCTGGCCCTGAATCTATCCACAATCATATATTGCCGAACTCCACTGTTCATGGCTTCTTACGAAGTATACTCAACAAAGGTGACCAGGATTCAATCACGACGTCCCTATACTTAATGTGGACAATCCGGAAGACGAAAAATGCAGCACTATACCAACAAAAAGCAATATGTTTAGACAACGTTCTCGCAACTTCAAGTAGGTTGAAAGAGGAGTATGATGCATATAGTCCACGCCTATATCCTTGGCAGGAACAATTGGTCTATCCCCAGACAAAGATAGTTTGGTCTCCTCCTCCATCTTAATCTCTGGAAGATCAATTTTGATTGAGCTTGTGTTGAAGACAACGGTTATAAGGGACAATGAAGGACAATTTCGAGGCTCAATATCGACATTTCAAGAAGGTGGATCACCACTGGAGGCGGAAGGAACAGCTCGTCATTCGATTGAAGCAGGAAGAGCAACGCTCAACCTCCTCACCAACGGTATTTCTTTTGCTTGGGTCCCTAGGAGTGCTAACATGGTAGCTCACTCTTTGCCTTGCCTAGCTTTGTTCTCAAACCATCCAGTTGCAATTTGGTTCTACGATGAACCACCTTCTTGTACTATGGTTCATATCTTTCATGATATGAGCAACTTGTGTTTTGTAGTTATATAACAAACGGTCGGTTCGGTTCAAACCGAACCGTGATTCCTAAAACCGAACATGAACCGAACCGAGATAGTTGAAAACCGATATGAACCGTTTTAGTCCAAAACCGAATTGAACCGAATCGTTCAAAATTGGTTCGGTTAATTCGGTTCTTGGGCCTTGCTTTTAATGGGTCGATTTATGGGCCATAGTAGACAAATTTAACCCAGAAAATTAATTAAAAAAATGCCCATACAATAATTTTCCAGTTCCAGTCTGCCAGAGTTCACAAAATAATCTAATTTCTAACAAAAACATAGCCCATATATAAGAGTCCACAAAATAATCCAATTTCCAGTTCTAGCAAATTTCTAACAAAATACTGATGTCAACTTTTAACAATACTGATGCCAATTTCTAACAAAATAATCCAGTTCAAATTTACAGAGTCCACAAAATAATCCAATTTCCAGAGTTATCCTTAGTCTCCAATGGGGGTTTCTATTTTTCCTATTTCTATGGAAGAAATCCATTTTAGAAAAAACTTCTCCCAATGGTAATTTCTATAACCATTTCTATCCTATGTGGCAATAATGTAGGATAAAAACTTTCTAGGAGGGTTTCTACATGTAGAAACTCTCATAGAAATTCTTCTATCTCTCATGACAATTATTATTGGACCCCACACCATTAAATTGGTCCTTTTACTTTGTGACACATAGAATAGAAATTGGAGATCATTTTTGTATGTCTACAATTTCTATGTAGAAACTCTTCCAACTAGGATAGAAATCTCCTTAAAGTACAATGCCATGTAGGATAAGAACTCAATTTTAGAAATCACCATTGGAGATGGTCTTACAAATTTAAAGAACGTCTTCAAGACAACATTAATAACTGCAAGGTCAAAAATATTTGCCCAAAATATAGGAAAATGGATAAGATCTGTACAGAGTTATCCTTACATTTGTACCAGTGGTGCTCCTTTCGCAAGTTGTTTTTGTGTAGCATTTTTTTATTCATGTCCGCGGAATCGTTGCTCATGAGCCTCAACCTACACCTACTTTTGTTAATGGCGTTTCTTCTTTCTTCCAGTAGTGCAATAAATTTCTCTCCAGACGATTGAGAAAGCACGCGTATTGAACTAATCAGTGCCATAATTCGATTCCACGTTCACTAAATGTTTAGATTCGACATACAAAAAGTAGTCCTTGCTAGCTAGCTGTTACGAGATTATAGAAAATGATGCCAATATATGTACCTAAAGATGCTTATATTCCTATGGACTGCATCCAAACATATGTAGTAACCTAATAAATTACGCACAATCGACACGAACTGATTCAGTGCTTAAGTACAGGAGAAATCAGTTTTTAATGGAGGAAGTTCAAAGTAGTCTTGTGATTAATGTATTATTATGGTTAATAAATAACACAATAACATGCCAACATCCATGAAATATAATTCAAGTGATGTCACTTACTGTTTCTGGAGGATTTCGGAAAACTGGTTAACTACTTTGATAGGAGTTCTGTCTTTGCAAGCATATGGATCAATCTGTAACGAATTTGAATCTAGAAGAGGAAAGCAGATGAGCTTGCTTTCTGGTAGTGGTACCAAACTTTGTTAACTTTTGCTACAGCTATCCCTTATCTGGGGCTATGGTCTCCATACACCTCTAATCAGGGCCGACCCACGGAGTTAGAATATTGTTCTATACAATGCTAATTTTTGTTGTCCTTTGATCCTTATTGTGGGGTGATCCTGGAGGATTACTTACGACCTCGACCTTTTCTGGGGTCACGCTGAGCCTGAGAGTTGTCTCTTGCAGGAGGGTGCCAAAACCCGAAGTCTGTCTGGCTTATTCTTGAGCCGGCCCTGCCTCTAATAGTCTCTTTTCCGAGTTGGATGTAGACAGGGACGGAACCATGTAGGGGCTGGGATGGGACTCAAAGAGGGCAGTGGGGTGGGGTTGATCCACATGATATTTGTATCGATGGTGCTACATTGACTAGTATTTGAATTTATCATGAATAAATTGGGGGAAAAAAACACCATAACTGAGTCCAACATTATTCCATACATATTAACATGTACACGATGTTGATTGTTAATCTATAATATAAAGCACAGTGAATTTTTGGTCCGATCCATGTGTTTTGGTTCAATGGTGATGAAAGGACTAAATTGTCCCTCTCTATATAAGAGAGGAGGAGGTCTCATGTTGGGTGCGGAGCAACCGGTTGTTTCAACGGCACCCCCGCCTCCAACTCCTCTTACACCGCCCCTCCCTCCGCCACCTCCGCTCCATCCTCGCCCACGCCGTCGTCGTCGGTCTCTTCCGCAACCCCTTCGTCGCAAGCAGCCTCCTCCACCGCGCCGCCGACGCCGACCCTTCCTTCGCCGCCTCTCTCTTCTCCGCCATGACCAACCCCAACCCCTTCTCCTTCAAGACCGCCATCGCCATCTCCGCCGACCCACTCTCCATCTACTCCCAAATGCTCAGCCGCCGCGTCCCTCCCGACTCCCACATCTTCTCTTCCTTGCTCAACACCACCACCGCCGCCGCGTCCCTTCCGACTCCCACACCTTCTCTTCCTCGCTCAACACCACCGCCGCCGCCGCCACCAGGAAGCTCCACGCACACGCCCTCCTCCTCGGATTCCGGTCCGACCCCTTCATGCAGACCGTCCTGCTCACCGCCTACTCCCGACGCGGCTCCGCCGACCACGTCCTGCGGGTGTTCGACGGAATGCCGCACAGGGACGTCGTCTCCTGGACCGCCGCCGTTTCGGGCCTCGCAGCCCTCGGACGTCCCGCGACGGCCCTGCGCGTCTTCGCCTCCATGAGGCCCCACGCCGCCCCTAACGCCGCCACCGTGGTCTTTGCCGTGTCCGCCTCCGTCGGGTTCGGATCCCTGGCGTTGGCCCGGTGCCTGCATGCCTACGTCGAGAAGACCGGGTTCGGAGACCGCGTCTCCGTCCGGAACTCCCTGGCGCAGGCCCGATGCCTGCACGCCTACGTCGATAAGATCGAATTCGTGTCCGTGCCATTATGGCACGGGTTATCCACTAGTGTGATATATATAACAAGCATCTGTAACTGTCATGAGACCACTGAATGCCATACGAATATATATCACATAGATTCATGGATGAACCTAAAGCATGACACTCCAAAGATGGTTATAAAACGGCTGTAATGTTTTCGTGGTGTGTGGCACTTGTCGGCGATCCGCAACTGTCGAGTCACTGGATGCGATGCGAGACAGCCGTCCCTTCCAAATCCTAGTTTTGAGTAGTTATTAGTTTACGTCGTCAAAACCATATTCTCCTGTGCATAGCGTATGGGAATGCAATTCCCAGGAAGTTTCATGTCATGTGAGTTGGTCCATGCTGGCTTTCATAGCCCAATAGGTGCGAATTCAAGAAAAGGAAAAAAGAAGAAGGAAAAGGTCGTCTTACACGATTACGCCCGAGCTGTTTTGTACCTGCCAGTACTCGCTTCTGTACCTTCCTCTCTTTAAATCACTTAATATATCATTCCATAGTTCTCTATATAAGCACTCCTAAACCAACATACACCTACACACTCCCGCATCCATAGCTCAATCCATTCTTTTCCAATCTACTCTCACACAAACAAATTAACAACATGAAGATCAAGAAGCTGTTTCGCCGTTTCTCTCGAGTCGCGGATTCCTCTTACTACGAGCACATCCGGGACGACAACGAGCAGTCGACGGAGGTGGCGCCGCCGAAAGGGCACGTGCCCGTCTACGTCGGGGACAAGATGGAGCGGTTCACCTTACCGGCCGAGTTACTGGGCCGCCCGGTCTTCGTCGAGCTCCTGCGGCTGTCGGCTCAGGAGTACGGCTACCGGCATACGGGAGCCCTGCGTATACCGTGCTCGGTACCCACCTTTCGACGCGTGCTAAGTTGCCTCGGCGAAACCAATGGTTGCAGGCAGGGATCTCTGTGAGTGAAAGAGGAGAGGAAATCATCCTTCTGTTTAGTGAGAGTTAGCTACTACATTGTATTTTCTCTTGACTTCATCTTTGCTAGGATTAATTTACTTCCGGGCAAAAGTTGAAAGAAAGGCACACTTACTGTGAATTATAGGTTTGCCAACGAGGGATATGCACGATTAGCTTCTTTTAAGCTAGTGCATTTAGATGTCCCTCCTTTCCTGTTGTTCCAATTTTATATGAACATGAAGAAAACACATCTAGTACTTGAATGAATATCAGTGCCTCGGTTCCTCTTATTAATTAGTTGACATTGGTTCTGCTATGGTGTTTCCAGATGATGGTTTCTGTATATTGTACTATTGTCCAATTACTCATCCCCTAGTCATGCACTTGTGCCAGTCTCGATTCGAGATTTTTTAAAGAACAGTCTGGACGTCGTGACGGAAGTTGCAGCGAAGACGACGGATGATCATTGGCCGAACCGGAACTCAAACAGAGTCAAAACAGCAGCGTTGGTATAACAACGATATACCGTATTTGGTGTTTCGTTCTAGAACCTATTCCGAAGGTCTGGCGGTACGCCACAGTATACCCATGCATGTCGAAATTTAGTTCAGATATGAGCCCAAGTCATATGTTTTAACCGTCTGATCTAATCTTGATGACCAAGATTATTACTAAGCTAATTTAGAAATTTTCTAACCTAAATTACTATTTCTTAACCTATATAAAGATTCTAAGGGGAGTTGCTCAGAGAAGCTCACTTAAAGATTCAAAGGAGTCAACTCTACAAAGTCTGTACTTTACTCTTATGACTAGCTAACCGTTCGAGACAAACTGAGGAGAAGATCTATTCAAGGAGTCATCTTTTTCATTCATGTAGATCATCACAAGATTGAGAGAGTGATTTCAATTATAATTTTCTTTCTTTCTTTCTTGAGATTGGTGAGAAGATGAATTTGGGGGCAAATGATTCAACATATATTGCAATCAATCTTGTATTCTTGAGATATATGATTGTGATTTGTCCATGTGACATAGTCATCGAACATATATTATATTTGATCTGTCTTGGTGCTTCTGTGAGAGAATGGTTTGTTATCTTCATGCGGGTTGGTGTCATTTTCGCAGTGTTTTGCGACCAACAATTAGTATTAGAGCTATTAGTTTTTTGAGAGAGAAGTTGCGACCATGTCTCCATAGCATATGAACACACGTATGTTTACCCTCACATGGGGAATTGACGAACTGGAAACCAAGAATAGAGGATCTACTCTGGTGCAAATATTTACATGGTCCATTGATGGGCGACATTTTAAGCCATCAGACAAATTTGCCGATGGCTAGAAAAAGTTGGATCCGGAGGCTGTTGGATTCATCCACCAATGGATGGACAATTGATATTTCATCACGTGTCCATGGAGAGTTTGACAAAAGCATTGTGAGATAAGCTGCATTCACTATATTAATAGAAGACGGCTAGCAACATGACTTTTCTAATTCACCAACACATCAACTTGAAGTACATGAAAAGATGTCTCGATGGCATAATATCTGAACGAGATTCAGGGTATCATCAATAAAACTATCGTCGATGGAGATAGTGATTGGAGATGAGCTTTAGGCCATTCTTTTCTTGAGTTCTCTGTTGAAAAATTGGAAGACGATGGTGATGTTTGTGAGCAACTCTGTGCCTGATGGAGTTATTACGAGGGAGGAAGCAAAAAATAGTTTATTGAATGAGGAGATCTAGCATAAGCAGTCAGAATCATCGCATGAGTTCACTTTGGTTTCTTCTTATGGGAAGGGAAGACTCAGGTCACAATCAAGAACATAAAGGAGTTCTCGAAATCTTACGAGGGTGGACCGCAATGAAGGCTGCTATCTCTGTGGCAAAAAATGAATTATTTGAACTGGACTACATGAAGTTCAAAAACAAGAAGGTTAAAGGCAAGGACGATCAGGTAGATTTCATAACCGTGGAAAACCTCATCATCGTATCAACCAACGTAGAGATAACCTTGTGGTACATGGGGCATGACATCGATTGGGTTCTGAATCCCGGGGTGTCATATCACACCACTTTATAGAGGAGGATCTTTATGTTATACCGAAGTAGTATGTTTGGACATGTGAAGATGGGCGACAAGGGGACAAATGCAGATGTGGGCATTGTGACATGCACTTGACAACGGAGTTTAGTGAGGATCTCATTTTTAAGGGGTTCGTCATGTGTCGAGTTTGTACTATAACTCGGAACCGGTAGGGATGTTGGTAGATGATGGCTGTCGTAGTATGTTTGGGGACAAAAATTGGAAGCTTACGAAGGATGCCCAACTACTAGCTTGAGGAGATATATGTTGTATGTACAAACTCGATACGTCTGAGTTGCACAGGCCGACTGCAAGTATCGGATAGAGGCTCGAGGGATATTCAACATGAGTTTATGGATCGTCAAGAACTTACTGAGGGGAGTCTTTAAGATGATTTGAGCGAAAATAAGGATTCAGTTCATTGGGATAAAGCGATGAATGAAGGTACATCAAATATTGAGGGCCACTTTGTTGGTCCAAAGATAGTTGGTCTGTCTCCAGGTAGGGGTTGCTCTAGGAATCCGGTTTTGGTGACGGTGATTTTCTAAATCTTAACGGAACGACATCGATTTCAACATTTCGAGTCAGAGATGAGATCAAGGAGTGCAACATACTCAAGGTGAGACAAGTACATCCCCATTTGAATAGTTCGAGGTGAGCTGTGGGTCATCGACGATGTACACATTGTATGATGTTCTGCCCTGCTTGTATCATGCCCCAATCCTGAATAACTAATAAGTCGCTATTGGCATGATACCGTACAAGCCTATGGTCTGCTTGTACAAGGTTCGATCTTGCATAATAACAAAATAACTAAATAGATAATGGAGTAGCATAATTTTAATGCAAAAAATCAAATAAACACAATGAGACAATAACAAATATTTTCTTTATTGATATATTGCAACGGAATACAAAATAGGGCTCGTACTAGCCAACTCAAAATGCCAACTTGGCTTACAACTTTAAAAATAAAAAGAATTATATTCTTCTTGGGAGTGCACTGGTGAGGGACAAACTGAAATGAAAGCAGTCACTAAGTAATCATTTGATAAAATATTATTTTAATTGTGATCGTTCTACTTTTACCTACTTCTATTTCATACCAATACAGATCAAGAGTCATATTTTATTTTTGAAAATTGAATCAAATCATACATTCTTCTTTCATTCATGCAAGCAGAAGAGACTACTACATACACAATATCCATTTGTTTCTACTTTAAATCATGTAATATATTCCTTAAACCATATTCATTTCTTAGTGATATGACAACAATATTTTATTGTGTACAATTCTTTCTTAGGAATAGTTCATTATCGAAAACATTAAATAATATAAACTTTACTTATGCAGTGATTCTTATCCACGTTCGAATCTCCATCCCAGCAATAAACAAGGATTAGAAAGATGTGCATATACATATTGTCATACCCCGCTCCCGTAGGAGCGATCGTCCTCGCTAAGGCGTGATGTCGCACAAGCCTAGATTGCGCTCGTGCAAGGCGGGTTCCATAATGGCCGATTACAGCGACTGCAATAGGGTCGTCGTACAGAAGTCCAAGCAGAGACATTGAATATGCCAGCAGAAATTTAGAACAAAACATAAGTTATTCAAAGAAGCTCTTTATTGATATTGAAACAAGGATTACAATGGGGCGCAAGGCCAAGATTACAATCACTCAAGCTCACTCTTCTCACATTACAAGTCACTCAGCTCTCTCTCACCTCTCAATACAAGTCTTGAACCAGCGGATGCTTCGGAGAGGCGATGTCCATACATTATGTCCCGTATAAGTCCTGACTCCACGCAGTCGCATGCCTCGAATCGCTAAGGAACTTCGTGCCTCGACGCATCTAAACGAGCTCCGTGCCACGAGCTTCTATCTGTGCCTGCACATGAAAACTGTGTGGGTGTCAGTACTCAACTGTACTGGTGGAATGAGCTCCTCGCCCACCCATACAAAACCAACACGTTTATTTACTTTATGTAACATAGTCCCTTTACAATTGTCTTTCTACTTTTGCCTTAGGATCAGTTTTAGGACAGGCACCTTGGCCTATTTTGTGCCTCTAGACCATCCCGTGCATGCAATAATAACGTTAACCTATCAAGTCGTGCTTGCCTTTCGGCCCATAATCAAAGACACAACCATACGTTAAGACTCCATTCCCATGTGACCGTGCTACAAGTCCTTATTGAGATCGTGCCTCATAACTCGGTGAGACTTAACCATATCGCCGCCTCATGGCCCTTGCTACTTTGATCACTAACTGACCCAATCAAGACTTGTGAACTTAGTGTCACTCAACCAACTTTGCCTTGCAGCGATTCCTGACTTAAACTCGAACGACTCAAATCCAACTTATGCAACTCTATTCGACAACTTAAGACTCGACGCCACATCTCGTGCCGAAGTACGGTGTCTACGTTGTAGCCAAATCTTAGGCCCAAACAATGTCTTCCGATCGTGCAACTATTCAACTCGACTCAATCCAAAGGCACACCTGCGAATTGCCGCCATGCCGACCCATCTATATGAAAGGTCATTAGCATCACAAGCTATCCTGGACGCATAGTTTTGTTAATCGGGGTCCTTTCAACGCAAGTAGCTAGCTCCGTTACAAGTTGTCACGACCCGCACCCACTTTTCGGACGCGAGCTCGTGAGCAAGCCAGCTACGTATCGAGCGGACTCCAGCCCGACTCGAATATGTAAACGCTTTCAAGGCTATGGTATACTGCCAAATCATGGCAAAATAAATCTATATATCAAATCCATAATAAGTGTACGAAACATGAATGAACACTATGGGTCGTAGTCTGCAGCCCACTAGCATATATGTCCGATAAGACTCCAAAGAATATAGCAAGAGTCTCTAAACAGGATCAATAAGCAGGATATCTCATGATAAGGAATGTAAAGTACGAAAGGGTAACAATATAATATCACTGACAATATACCTGAATCATGTATCGAAATCATCTACCATCCCGTTCTGCTAACTAACTTCATGCAATCGCTAAACCTGAAGAGATCATCAGGTCCTCAGGGGACATAGCAACATACATAAAAACATGCCTATCTAGCAGTTCAATCATGCATAAGAATATAAACAGGAAATAAACAGGAAATTAGACATGAGACTGACATGTGGCTACTGACAGGTAACTATGAACACGGATATGAGATCAAATATGCATAAATGAACTGCTGGAAGAACAAGTAAACAAAAGATCAATAGAATACCAAACCCTCGCCCCGAGTGGACTCACATGTTTGAACTAATCACTAATCCTTGCCCCGAGTGTGGACTCGCAGGTTAGTTCAAGACAAGGCACCCTCGTCCCAAGTGTGGACTTGCAGGTGCAAACGAATCACTAACCCTCGCCCCGAACGTGGACTCGCAGGTTAGTTCAAGACTATCACCCTCGCCCCGAATGTGAAATCGCAGGTGCAATCAATCAAGACAAATACCCACGTTCCGAGTGTGGACTCACGGGTTAAGAAGACGAATCAGGAATAACAGTTCATCTACACGTACTCATTCTATGACACGACTCAGTCGAGGTACAGGTGACGACAAGGTACATCTCAGTCAAAACACAGATAAGGACCACTCTAGCATGAACTATGATGTGAACAAGTCCAGTATAACTACACTATCAAGTCACGAAAGGGATATACAAGCAAGCCAATCAATTGGTGAACATGGTATAAAGAACATGTAAATCAAATCGACTAAAGAACTAAAATAATAACATGATAAAACAGATCTATAAACATGCAATAAACTGTAGAGGGAGGTAATGCATCTTTCCTGGTGGTAGCGCGAAGATCCAATAATATACCGTCAACTATTACGCCATAAAGTCCAAATCTCACAACTGTCTCCAAAAGCTAAAACAGACATTGCCAACATTCTCAGAATAGTCAAATTAGCTAGGGTTGTCTGTCCTTAAGTCCAATTCTGGACACAGGAACAAAACGGTTATTTCGGACCAAAACAGTATCCGCCGTTGGACCTTCTTTGCACCGAAAAGCGTGCCAGAGTCAATGGTCTCTAAAATTGTCAAACTATATATCTACGGATTGGTTTTGATGATACGAACCCAACGGTATGTCCAATTTTGGATTTCGGTAGGCCGTGCATGAAATTGCCTGTTGAATCGGATCGTGGGGCCCGCAAAACGGCGATCCAGTCAACTGTCTTAGAATTGGACCTTGGCATATAGGACCAAAAAAATGATACGGTCCTGTTGGCGCAAGTTTCGTCTCGATCTAACGAACGTGCACAAACTAATTGGGAAATTTACACATAGGTCAATACGGTAAATTTCGATGGATACGCATCAAATTCGTCGCGCACATGTGACCAATTTGAATTCCGTCAAGGTCCACACGTCCACGAAGCCGTTACGCACCTTTCGATGCTTTCGGTTCGTGACCACGTTGCCCGGTTTGGAGGGACGCACGTCGTATCAAAGATTTTTATTAAAATTTTACAATTTTGAAAACATGTTTTTCTGTAACTTTACAATCCAACTACTCTTTATACAGTGAACGAAAATTTAATCTATCTCAAGGGTTTTAGAGTTCTACATGTGGTCTATAACTGTATTCAAGTACAACTTCTAAACTGTTACAAGATCGATCGAAATCGATCTTCGAACATGGGTGTATGGACTATCTTATGTTCTATTTTCGAACAGTTATTTGATCGACTTCGCGTCGAGTTCTTTGTCGATCGAAGGGTTTATGACGAATTCCCTTTGAAGGGTTTTGAAGAGGTATATATAGGCTTTCCAGAATTGTTTACGGATCGTAAAACGACTAAGAATCGAGGGAGGAATCGTACCTTGAAGAAGGTGGCGACGACGGTTATGACTGGGCCTGGATCCGCCTGTGTGCGGCTGTTGTTGCCGCGCGGTCACTCTCGCCGACCGATGGTGGCGGGGTGTGCACGCAGAGGTCGGGGGCGACCCTGGGGTTGGGGATTTCGATTAGTTTTTAGGCCTTTTCGATGAGGAACCCTTTTCCTTTCGTTCCTATATACTGTGCCGGTTTTGCGCGGCTTTGGGTTCGACCGGCTCTGGAAAGGGTCAGGCCTGGAATTTCCTCCTTTTGTAATTATTTTGTTTTCTAGTTTATTCTATTATATATGTATACACGCACACACACACACACACACACACACACACACACACACACACACACATATATATATATATATATAACATGTATATATATATAAAATATATATATATATATATATATTTTTTTTTTTTATAAAATATATATATATATATATATATATATATATATATATATATATATATATATATATATATATATATATATATATATATATATATATATATATATGTACCTATAATTTATATATACTTTTCCATATATTACCATATATATAGTCATATATATATATATATATATATATATATATATATATATATATATATATAAAATATATATATATATATATATATATATATATATATATATATATATATATATATATATATATATATATTTATATATATATATATATATTTATATATATATTTTCCCATATATATATATATATATATATATATATATATATATATATTTTCCCATATATATATATATATATATATATATATATATATATATATATATATATATATATATATATATATATATATATATGTGCACACAATATATATTATATATAATACTCTCCATAATAATCTAAATAAAATCTTACTATTATCTATTCTTAGTATAGGGCCTATTTATAGAAATATGTAAATTTATACCTATAAATCCATTAATCAATAACATAAAAGTAACCAATAATAATAAAAGATTATATTTAGTAACAACAATATTATTAATAACAATGGTCCTAATAGCAACTAAAATGGAATAGTAATAGATATATTATTTAAATATACACACACTTTATTCGGTCCCAGAGAATCGTATAAATACTATAAAACGCTATTTAATATTAATGATACTTATAATGTGCATACAATAAATATTTACAAAGTCTTTCCCCATTTGTAAAATAGATACAAAAATAATTGCATATACATAAAGTGTCACGCCCCGACTCGCCGAATCGGTCGCCATCGCCTTGACTCGATATAAATCGATCCCCACGGGGCGGGACGTGATGCCGTGCAAGTCTTTAATGGACTTGCACAAGGCAAGGATGTGAAATTTGGAAATTCCTTTTTGACTCGACGCGTTGAAATTAAACAGTGCAGAGAGTTGAAGACATAGCATAGAAAGAAATTTAGCTTTTCATTCATAAGCTTGCAAAGTATGTGCAAGGTCATTTTTACATTACATATGCCGTTGCGGCTACATCTTGAAACACAAAAGAAAAACTCTCGACAAGCTTGCCCTAAAATAAACTTTGCCGTTCCATACATTCACGCCCCTTTATACATTTGAACAAAGCCTTCGATCTGAGTTGGGCTTCAAAATACTTCAAAATAGGAGAGCTTCATGTCGCCTCCCATTTTTCAGCTTCAGGTCTAGTCTCGAGCTTCCGCAGCGCGCTCGTTACCTGGAGAGTTGGGGGTTAGCACACTTGCTAGTGGATGGGACGAACCCACTCGTCTAAACCGACACTGCTTATTAAGGATTCTAGCATACGAAGTGATCTTTCTATTTAGAACTATATGAATTGCATCTCATATCGAAGGCACATTTTAAAACGATAACGCATAACCAATTTAAAGGCATTCTTACCACGGCCGTGCTCATTTCCTGCACAAAATATACATGATACTTACCACCTGTACAAGACAATAGGTGAACATGCAGTCTATCCTATATGCGGTCATTGGTGATATTGACACCATGAAGGATGATTACGTAGCCTTGCGACGTGCCCTCCAGTCCAGGTAGCAAGCCTAACTGGAGGTCTCGCAATGCCTCGCGCCGAAGCACGATTTTCATAATTTCCTCCTAGGTCGATTCGGTCCCAGGACCCCGGGTACCGTCTCGAGGAAAGCTCACCTTGTGCACAAGTCGTCCTTGACCATGCGAATGTATGAACAGTTTAATATGTATGAAGTAAAATGCATAGCGTAACCATTATCAAATCACATAATCATTCCTACTCGTGCAACGGTCCTTTCCCCCGAAACCATACGTTCTGATTTAGCATCCCGTAGGCACCAAATTCTTCGAGGCATGATGTACCGCCACCAAGGTTTTCATAGTTGTGTTTTGCATGGCATGAAATATATTCTATCTCTTTCTTAGAACTTTATCTTTTCTCTACTTAGTGTGAACCTATCGATTCAGAGTTAACTTCTCTAGGTTGATATATTATCACGAGCTCTTTATCTTAGTGGCAAGCATACATCCCGTTAGCATCATCGATTTGAACGTTGAACTTTAAGAATTTAGTTGGCGGGAAGGAGTAGAAAAGAAGGGGCCGAAGAACCACCCACCTAAGGAGATTGCGCCGAGAGTAGGAGAACGCTTCACGACGGTCAAGCGTCAGTTACACGAACTCCTGCAATGGCACGAGCATCGAATTAGAACCCTTCCTTCGAAATTCCCAAATACGTATTCAGAAATCGACGCGAAAGCACACTATCAAATCCACGCAAAAATTTGTTCAGAAAGCCAAGAAAACCAATAAAACCAATGGCAGACGGGTTGCGTCGCTCTCTTTAGAGTTCCTTCGCCAAGACGCCGCCTACCGCATCTAGGACTTATTCCAACAGTAGTCGATCCATTAGTTGGAACGGTACTCATATCACTCGTCTAAATCGATTTTATTGATGCCATAGTTTTTGTATACCAAACTCGTCACCGAGTCAGACTAGCCATCTATGTTCCCGACCATGTTTAACTTGGCACGAGCCTATTACATAGTGCTTCGCCCCAACGGGAGCGGGGCACTACATAATATACCATTAAGAAAAAGTTTCATCCCGAAACTTAAGAACAAGGGTCTGACCTTCGTCGGCGAAAAGTGAAGGGTACTTCTTCTTCATCTCCGTCTCTAGTTCCCACGTCGGCTCCTCGACGGAATGGTTGCGCCAGAGTACGCGATCCAAGGACATCGATCGGCTCCACAGGATCTTTTCTTTACGGTCAAAAATTTGTACGGGCTCCTCCGTGTATGATAGATCGGCACGTAGCTCCAACTGATCGAAACTAACCACATGACTTGGGTCATGCACGTACTTTCGAAGTTGGGAGACATGGAAGACGTCGTGCACTTTAGCCAGGGCAGGAGGTAGCGCGATCCGGTAAGCAACGGTCGCCACTCTTTCGAGGATCTCGAAGGGCCCTACGAATCTCGGACTCAGCTTGCCCTTTACCCCGAATCGCATGACGTCCCGCATCGGCGTCACCTTCAGAAACACATGGTCCCCAACCAAGAATTCTAACGATCGTCGACGAGTATCTGCATAACTCTTTTGTCGACTCTGAGCAATGCGGAGCCTATCTCGAATCATGCAGACCTTCTCGACGGCTTGTTCGACTAGTTCTGGCCCGAGCACCTATCGCTCCCCGACTTCGTCCCAGCAAATCGGAGATCGGCACTTCCTCCCGTAAAGCGCCTCGTAGGGAGCCATTTGGATGCTCGATTGATAACTGTTGTTATATGCGAACTCCGCGAGCGGCAAGTACGTGTCCCAAATAGTATTCAAATCTATCGCGCGCAGACGTAGCATATCCTCCAGGATCTGATTCACTCTTTCTGTCTGGCCATCGGTTTGCGGGTGGTACGCGGAGCTAAGGTTCAACTTAGTGCCCAGCGCCGCCTGTAGACTCGTCCAGAAATGTGATAAGAATCGCCCGTCTCTGTCCAAAATAATTGTGGTAGGTACCCCGTACAGTCTGACGATCTCGTCGAGATAAATCTGGGCTAACCGATCGACGCTCCATGATGCTTTAATAGCGATAAAATGAGCAAATTTGGTCAAACGATCGACAATGACCCAAATCGCATAATTCTCCCTTGACGTCTTCGGAAGGCCCATGATAAAATCCATAGAGATGTCATTCCACTTCCATACTGGAATATCGAGGTTCTGTAGCTCCCCGCCTGGTCTTTGATGCTCGGCCTTCACCCGTTGACAAGCCATGCACTGTGAAACAAACGTTGCCACGTCTTTCTTCATTCCGTGCCACCAAAAGGTCGTGCGCAGGTCCTTATACATTTTGGTACTCCCGGGGTGCAACGAGTACTTCGCATAATGGGCCTCCGTCAAAATCTCCTTTCTAAGTTCAGCATGGTCCGGCACGCATATCCTCCCCTTCATCCGCGTCATTCCGCCCTCGTCCACCGCAAAGTCGGTCGCCTTTCCCGTCGAAATTAGCTCGCACATCTTCTTCAGGAATGGGTCGTCCTCCTGTGCGGTCTTTATTTTGTTGTGCAAGCTCGACTCAAGGTGCAATTGGGCCTATCATGCTCCATGGTAACGGATTCGGAGTTCGATACCCATCTCTGCCAAGTCTCGCTGAAAGTTACGGTTGATAGACAAGCACCCTGTAAACATTCTACTCAGAGCGTCCGCTACGACGTTACCCTTACCCGGCGTATACTGAATAGTTAAATCATATTCTTTAATGAGTTCGAGCCAACACCGTTGCCGTAAGTTTAGGTTCCGTTGAGTGAAGATGTACTTGAGGCTCTTGTGGTCCGTATAGATTCTGTAAGCTACACCATAAAGATAGTGCCGCCATAGCTTCAACGCGAACACAATGGCCGCTAACTCCAGATCATACGTAGGATAATTCTTCTCGTGTTGCTTCAATTATCTCAAAGCAAACGAAATCACCTTATCCCTTTGCATAAGCACGCATCCCAAACCCGTCCGCTATGCATCGCTAAATATTTGAAACCCTTCCGGCCCGTCTGGAAGTGCAAGGATCGGCGCTGAGATGAGCCGTTTCTTCAACTCTTGGAAGCTCGATTCGCAGGCGTCGTTCCACTCGAACGTGACTCCCTTCTGGGTGAGGCGAGTCAGAGGCGATACAATTTTGGCAAAATCTTTTACGAATCTACGGTAGTAGCCCACCAAGCCGAGGAAACTTCGGATGTCGCCTGCTGAGGTAGGCCGCTTCCATTCGACTATTGCTTCAATCTTCTTTGGTTCCACCGTGACGTCTTCAGCTGAGACAACGTGCCCAAGGAACGTCACGCTGTTCATCCAGAACTCGCACTTGCTTAGCTTGGCATAGAGTTAATGTTCGTGCAGAGTCTGTAGCACCGTCTTCAAGTGTTCCACGTGCTCGTCCTTGCTCTTCGAATATATAAGGATGTCATCGATGAATACGACGACAAATTTGTCTATGAACGGTCGGAACATCCGGTTCATTAGATCCATAAACGCGGCAGGAGCGTTGGTCAAGCCGAAGGGCATGACCAAAAATTCGTAGTGACCATATCGAGTTCGGAAGGAGAACTTCGGCATGTCCTTGGACTTGATCTTCAATTGATGATAGCCTGAGCGAAGATCAATCTTGGAAAATTCCGTCGTCCCTTGCAGCTGGTCAAACAAATCGTCTATCCTCGGTAACGGGTACTTGTTTCGTACCGTGGCTTTGTTGAGTTCCCGATAATCGATGCACAGCCGCATCGATCCATCCTTCTTCCTCACAAACAATACTGGGACACCCCACGGGAAGACACCAGGGCGAATATATCCGCGATCTAGTAACTCTTGTAGTTGTACTTTCAGTTCCTTCAGCTCTGCCGGTGCCATTCGATAAGGTGCTTTGGATATCGATCGGGTGTCCGGGAAAGTGTCGATGCTGAATTCTATCTCTTGGTCCGACGGCATCCCTGGTAACTCGTCTGGGAACACATCAGGAAATACTGCCACGACTTCAGTCTGGGCCGTGCTTGTAATCTCCGTTTTCGTGTCTCGAACTGATGCTAGGTACCCGCTGCACCCAGAATGCAACATACGCCTTGCCGAAATCACCGATATCATCATTGTCGACTTTGATGCTGCTCCGTACGAATAGGAGAACTCGGTTTCGCTGGGAAGGCAGAACACAACTCTCTTCTCCGTGCACTCGATCGTTGCGTGGCATGCACCCAACCAATCCATGCCTAGGATTATATCGTACTCCTTGACGTCGAGGACGATAACTTCCAAGGATAGATTCCTCCCTCCGATGCATATGTAACCATCCCTATAAATTTGAGTGGCAGACATATCTACTCCCGATGGAGTGCTAACGCTAAGATTCATATCTAAAAGTTGCATAGGTAGTTGATTCTCTTTTACAAAGTCGGCAGATATGAAACTATGCGTAGCACCCGAATCGAACAATACTCTAGCAGGCATATTTTTATAGAGTAGTATACCTGTCACGACAGTGTCGGACGCATAGGCTTCGTCCCGAGTCAGTGCGTAGACTCGGCCTTGCGCCCCTTGGCAATTTTGTGGGTTCACGGGCACCGCGTTTGCGCCATGGGCGGGAGGCACCCTGTTCTGGTTCTGGACGTCCCTTGGTGGATGTTGGTTCGCCCTTCCCATGCGACAATCTACTGCTTTGTGACCTAGCTGGCCACACTTGAAGCATCCCCCTCGGCAATCGACCGCCAGATGTCCCATCTTGTCGCAGTGATGGCACCGTACGCCTGGGTGAGGCCCCCGATACTCGGACGTGTTCTGGCGCTTTGGCGCACCAGATCCTCCCGCGTCGTGAGGACGCTTGTTGAAGTTGTTGCAGACGCTTGATCCGCCCTTCTGCGACGCTCGACCAAAGATCCGTTCACTATCAAGGGCGACGTTATATGATTCCCTGTACGTCTGGCATTTCTGGTTCATGACATTCTGATGCAAATCCTCATTCAGGCCTTGCTGGAAGCGCTCGCACCACGCCTCCGTGTTTGGCAGAAAGGCCCCGGCAAACTTCGCAAGCTTCGTGAACTTACGTATCGTAGTCTTCAACGGACAAGTTTTCTTGCTTCAAGGACATGAATTCTTCTTTCTTTTGTCGACGAAGGACACGAGGGATGTATTGCTCGAGGAAGGCCAGTTTGAACGTCTCCCACGAGATCTTGGCATTGGGGTTGGACTCTTTGAGTTCCTGTTTCTTCGCCTCCCACCAGTCGTTGGCCCTCAAGTTGAGCTACAACGCTGCGCACCCGACTTTCTTGGGCCCCTTGATGTTGAGGAGAGTGAACAGACTCTCAATCTTTACTAGCCACCCCATGACTTCGTCAGGCTCTACTCGACCGTTGAATTCAGGCGGGTTCATTTTCTTGAACTTGGTCATCTTGAGCAGGGAGGAGGAAGACACATATTTTGTCTTTACGGGTTGCACTTCTTCCTCGGACATGACGTTCGTTGAGTTTTATTGCGTCGCTATGGTGCTCACGATCCAGGTCAGGGCCTCCATTTGCTTTTGTTGGGCACTGACTTGGGCCTGGATCTGTTCCTGCAGCTGTCGTTGCTGCATCTCTGACTGGCGTTGTTGGAGTTCCATGAGGCGTAGTAGTCGCTCCATGGCAGATTCGCTAGGTGTCGCGCCTTCGGTACTATCCGTGATAATCAATGTGGCGTTGATAGCAGGGATACCCAGTCTTTCCGTCATTCCTACAAAATTGAGCAAACCCGTTAGTATTCTCAATATATCTACGGGCTTATATGTATGGAACGATTATTTCAGGCCGCATATGTCGAAAAGCATATTTTTTTGAAAAATCGCAACGGCATCATCTAAAAGAAAGTATTTTGAAAGGTCCGAGGTGTGAACCATGCTCTGATACCAACTTGTCACGCCTCTACTCGCCGAATCGGTCGCCATCGCCTTGACTCGATATAAATCGATCCCCACGGGGCGGGACGTGATGCCGTTCAAGTCTTTAATGGACTTGCATAAGGCAAGGATGTGAAATTTGGAAATTCCTTTTTGACTCGACGCGTTGAAATTAAACAGTGCAGAGAGTTGAAGACATAGCATAGGAAGAAATTTAGCTTTTCATTCATAAGCTTGCAAAGTATGTGCAAGGTCATTTTTACATTACATATGCCGTTGCGGCTACATCTTGAAACACAAAAGAAAAACTCTCGACAAGCTTGCCCTGAAATAATCCTTGCCGTTCCATACATTCACGCCCCTTTATACATTTGAACAAAGCCTTCGATCTGAGTTGGGCTTCAAAATACTTCAAAATAGGAGAGCTTCATGCCGCCTCCCGTTCTTCAGCTTCAGGTCTAGTCTCGAGCTCCCGCAGCGTGCTCGTTACCTGGAGAGTTGGGGGTTAGCACACTTGCTAGTGGATGGGACGAACCCACTCGTCTAAACTGACACTGCTTATTAAGGATTCTAGCATATGAAGTAATCTTTCTATTTAGAACTATATGAATTGCATCTCATATCGAAGGCACATTTTAAAACGATAACGCATAACCAATTTAAAGGCATTCTTACCACGGCCGTACTCCTTTCCTGCACAAAATATACATGATACTTACCACCTGTACAAGACAATAGGTGAGCATGCAGTCTATCCTATATGCGGTCATTGGTGATATCGACACCATGAAGGACGATTATGTAGCCTTGCGACGCGCCCTCCAGTCCAGGTAGCGAGCCTAACTAGAGGTCTCGCAATGCCTCGCGCCGAAGCACGATTTCCATAATTTCCTCCTAGGCCGATTCGATCCCAGGGCCCCGGGTACCGTCTCGAGGAAAGCTCACCTTGTGCACAAGTCGTCCTTGACCATGCGAATGTATGAACAGTTTAATATGTATGAAGTAAAACGTATAGTGTAACCATTATCAAATCACATAATCATTCCTACTCGTGCAAGGGTCATTTCCTCCGAAACCGTACGTTCTGATTTAGCATCCCGTAGGCACCAAATTCTTCGAGGCATGATGTACCGCCACCAAGGTTTTCATAGTTGTGTTTTGCATGGCATGAAATATATTCTATCTCTTTCTTAGAACTTTATCTTTTCTCTACTTAGTGTGAACCTATCGATTCAGAGTTAACTTCTCTAGGTTGATATATTATCCCGAGCTCTTTATCTTAGTGGCAAGCATACATCCCGTTAGCATCATCGATTTGAACGTTAAACTTTAAGAATTTAGTTGGCAGGAAGGAGTAGAAAAGAAGGGGCCGAAGAACCACCCACCTAAGGAGATTGCACCGAGAGTAGGAGAACGCTTTACGACGGTCAAGCGTCAGTTACACGAACTCCTGCAATGGCACGAGCATCGAATTAGAACCCTTCCTTCAATCCTTCCTTCGAAATTCCCAAAGACGCATTCAGAAATCGACGCGAAAGCACACTATCAGATCCATGCAACAATTCGTTCAGAAAGCCAAGAAAACCAATAAAACCAACGGCAGACGGGTTGCGTCGCTCTCTTTAGAGTTCCTTCGCCAAGATGTCGCCTACCGCATCTAGGACTTATTCCAACAGTAGTCGATCCATTAGTTGGAACGGTACTCATATCACTCGTCCAAATCGATTTTATTGATGCCATAGTTTTTGTATACCAAACTCGTCGCCGAGTCAGACTAGCCATCTATGTCCCCGACCATGTCTAACCTGGCACGAGCCTATTACATAGTGCTTCGCCCTAACGGGAGCGGGGCACTACATAAAGTACGTCTGCGTGGACGTCCTTGGTCTCAATACATGCCCAGATAGACTGGGACTTGGTTCGGGTCTAGTCCAGGCTGGTTTGGTACAACCGGGTTCCCTAATAATCGATAACCTTAATGATAATCAATTAAATTATTTATAATGGTCATGTCGTAACTTGGCCTGGTTTTCTTAGTTAGAACACACCTATGGCTCGGCATTCCTCGAAATTCTAATTCATAACTATTCTTTAAAATGCAAAGTCCATTATTACCTTAATCCCCTCAAATTTAATTTCTCGAAAATATTTTATAACCTTCTCTAGCCATTTTATAACTCCGAATACTTGAGGACTTCTACCCACCTTTGGTCACACTACTCCTCAAAATACGGTTACTAAAAACTTATATTCTTTTAACTAGTTGCTAACAATTCTACCAACAGATATCTAGGACGTATGGCATCTATAATCCCTCATATCTATAAACAACCAAATATTCAATAGTCAAGCAATACTATACTATAACTTAAGAATTTATGATAAATCCTAGACAGCACGATCGTTCGTCACTTCGAAATAAAAGGGACGAGAATTCAATGATACGAAAAGCAAGGAAGTATAATTGAGAGCAAATATGAAGTTTTTAAGGACAGAGAGAATTTTTAGGAGAAATTTCAAGGCAATAATGATTGAGATTTTTAAAGGTTTAGTCAAATTTGTAGTCTCGTATCAGTACAGTTACGTAACTGATACGATATGCTCTGACCTGCATGGGCCACCAAAAAAATTGTCACGACCCGCACCCGCTTTTCGGACGCGAGCTCGTGAGCAAGCCAGCTACGTATCGAGCGGACTCCAGCCCGACTCAAATACGTAAAAGCTGTCAAGGATATGGTATACTGCCAAATCATGGCAAAATAAATCTATATCACAAATCCATAATAAGTGTACGAAACATGAATGAACACTATGGGTCGTGGTCTGTAGTCCACTAGCATATATGTCCGATAAGCCTCCAAAGAATATAGCAAGAGTCTCTAAACAGGATCAATAAGCAGGATATCTCATGATAAGAAATGTAAAGTACGAAAGGATAACAATGTAATATCACTGAAAATATACCTGAATCATACATCGCAATCATCTACCATCCCGTTCTGCTAACTAACTTCATGCAATCGCTAAACCTGAAGAGATCATCAGGTCCTTAGGGGACATAGCAAGATACATAAAAATATGCCTATCTAGCAGTTTAATCATGCACAAGAATATAAACATGAAATAAACAGAAAATTAGACATGAGACTGACATGTGGCTACTGACAGGTAACTATGAACACGGATAGGAGATCAACTATGCATAAATAAACTACTGAAAGAACAAGTAAACAAGAGATCAATGGAATACCAAACCCTTGCCACGAGTAGACACGTAGGTTTGAAATAATCACTAACCCTCGCCCCGAGTGTGGACTCGCAGGTTAGTTCAAGACAAGGCACCGTCGCGCCGAGTAAGGACTCGCAGGTGCAAACGAATTACTAACCCTCGCCTCGAGCGTGGACTCGCATGTTAGTTCAAGACTATCACCCTTGCCTCGAATATGGACTCGTAGGGACTCGCAGGTTAGTTCAAGACTATCACCCTTACCTTGAATGTGGACTCGTAGGTGCAATCAATCAATACAAATACCCACGTCCCGAGTGTGGACTCACGGGTTAAGAAGACGAATCAGGAATAGCAGTTCATCTACACGTACCCATTCTATGACACGACTCAGTCGAGGTACAGGTGATGACAAGGTACAACTCAGTCAGGACACAGATAAGGACCACTCTATCATGAACTATGATGTGAACAAGTCCAGTATAACTACACTATCAAGTCACGAAAGGAATATACAAGCAAGCCAATCAACTGGTGAACATGGTATAAAGAACATGTAAATCAAATATACTAAAGAACTAAAATAATAACATGATAAAATAGATCTATAAACATGCAATAAACTGTAGATGGAGGCAAGGTATCTTGCCTGGTGGTAGCGCGAAGATCCAATAATATACCGTCAACTAGTACGCTATAAAGTCCAAATCTCACAACTGTCTCCGAAAGCTGAAACAGACATTGCCAACATTCTCAGAATAGTCAAATTAGCTACGATTGACTGTCCTTGAGTCCAATTTTAAACACAGGGACAAAATGATCATTTTGGGCCAAAACGGTATCCGCCGTTGGACCCGCTTTGCACCGAAAAGCATGCTAGAGTCAATGGTCTCTAAAGTCGTTAAACTATATGTCTACGAATTTGTTTTGATGATACGAACCCAATGGTATGTCCAATTTTGGATTCCGGTAGGCCGTGCACGAAATCGCCCGTTGAATCGGATCGTGGGGCCCGCAAAACGACGATCCGGTCAACTGTCTCAGAATCGGACCAAACTTGGCATACAGGACCAGAAAAATGATACGGTCCTGTTCGAGCAAGTTTTGTCTCGATCTGACGAACGTGCACAAAGTAATTGAAAATTTTGCACAGAGGCCTATACGGTAAATTTCGACGGATACGCATCAAATTCGTCGCGCACACGCGACCAATTTAAATTCCGTCAAGGCCCACACATCTACGAAGCCGTTACGCACCTTTCGATGCTTTCGGTTCGCGACTACGTCGCCCGGTTTGGTGGGACGCACGTCGTGTCGAAGGTTTTTATTGAAATTTTATAATTTTGAAAACATATTTTTCTGTAACTTTACAATCCAACTACTTTTTATACAGTGAACGAAAATTTAAGCTATCTGAAAGGTTTAGAGTTCTACATGTGGTCTATAACTGTATTTAAGTACAACTTCTAAATTGTTACAAGATCGATCGGAATCGATCTTCGAACATGGGTATATGGACTGTTTTATGTTCTGATTTTGATCAGTTATTTGATCGACTTCGCGTCGCGTTCTTGGTCGATCGAAGAGCTTATGACAAATTCCCTTTGAAGGGTTTCGAAGAGGTATATATAGGCGTTCCAGAACTATTTACGGATCATAAAACGACTAAGAATCGAGGGAGGAATCGTACCTTGAAGAAGGTGACGGCGACGGTTGTGACAGGGCCTGGATCCGCCTGTGTGCGGCTGTTGTTGCCGCGCGGTCACTCTTGTCGGCCGACGGTGGCGGGGTGTGCGCGCAGAGGTCGGGGGCGACCCTGGGGGTGGTGATTTCGATTAGTTTTTAGGGTTTTTCGATGAGGAACCCTTTCCCTCTCATTCCTATATACTGTGCTGGTTTTGCTCGGCTTTGGGTTCGACTGGCTCTGGAAAGGGTCGGGCCTGGAATGGGCTGGAATTTCCTCCTTTTGTTATTATTTTGTTTTCTAGTTTATTCTATTATATATATATATATATATATATATATATATATATATATATATATATATATATATACACACCTATATATATTATATTATTTATATATATATATATATATATATTTATATATATATATATATATATATATATATATATATATATATAAAATATATATATATATATATATATATATATATATATATATATATATATACCTAAAATTTATATCTTCTTTTCCATATATTACCTATATATATACCAATATCTATCTATATGTGCACACAATATATATTATATATAATACTCTCCATAAAAATTTAAATAAAATCTTACTATTATCTATTCTTAGTATATGGCCTATTTATAGAAATATGTAAATTTATACCTATAAATCCATTAATCAATAACATAAAAGTAACCAATAATAATAAATGATTATATTTAGTAACAACAATATTATTAATAACAATGGTCCTAATAGCAACTAAAATAGAACAGTAATAGATATACTATTTAAATATACACGCACTTTATTCGGCCCCAGAGAATCGTATAAATACTATAAAATGCTATTTAATATTAATGATACTTATAATGTACATACAATAAATATTAAAAAAGTCTTTCCCCATTTGTAAAATAGATACAAAAATAATTGCATATACATAAAGTACGTCTACATGGACGTCCTTGGTCTCAATACATGCCCACATAGGCTGGGACTTGGTTCGGGTCCAGTCCAGGCTAGTTTGGTACAACCGGGTTCCCTAATAATCGATAACCTTAATATTAATCAATTAAATTATTTATAATGGTCATGTCGCAACTTGGCTAAATACTAGTCAAAGCATGCTACTGCACTATTCGTGCCAAGATTTCTAGTCGTATTGTACTTCAAAACTCCATCATGGCTAAAGTAATATATCTTAATAATTAACTAAATAATTATTTATAAATTTTCAAAAATCACCTTTTAAATCAAATATATAATAAAAAAATATTTGAAAATTTTTTCAGGAAGAGGAGTTACACAAGTCCCCGCTTAACCTGTGCTAAAACCTTATGCACGACTATACCCTCTTTCCTCCTAGGCCGAGTCGGTCCCGTGGCCCTGGGTTGCCGCTCGAGGAACCATCGTCCTTATCGACAAGTTGCCCATGACCATGCAAGACTCGACTCGAACTGACATCTCACACAATCATTCTTCTTCCAATGTTACCATCCTTTTAGGACCATGTTCAAGACTTCTAACATTTGAGACCGCCTCGACGACCCATGGTCACAAGCATTCTTCCTTGTTGCCCTACATTTTACTCAACTCTGGAACGCCTATATAATATCCCTTTTTCCAAACTCATCCTGAACCTACCGTGGTTCGTGCCTTAAACACTAAGTCCGTGACATCGTGTCTTAAGCTAACTTGTGTTATGTGCGACACTACCGCCCAACTCATACTCTATATGACTACCTTTGAGACCATAGAACTTTATGTCTATACCCAGTCGTAGAACTCGTGGGATCGTGCTTGCTACTACTCCGATAGCCAAACATACCTTTGCCTAACTTAATCATGCAACAACTTGACGAGCAAAGACTGCGTCAAGCCTTGCATCATAGGAACGTGCCGTACACGCATTCGACTTTGAACAAACAAGTTCTCTGGGTGCCTATGTAGTGCCCCGTACCGTAAAGTCAATTGGAGGAATCGAAACGCCAACGACGTTCGGACTTAGCCTTGCAACGGCTGCTCGAAGGCTCGTTCGGTCGAGGCGACTCCTCGCTCAGGTGGGGTAGTTTCGGTGAACTTGCCTCATCTTAGCCTTCACTTAATAACTCGCTTGTTTTCAACTTGCACAAGTAGGCTAATATAAAAGCTACGAATGCACATAGCTAAGGGAATAATCCCGACCCGTCGGAATGTCTTAGAACATGGAAAATGGTCCCACGGTCTGCTTAGAACTTGGCTCAGCCTGCTTTCAAATGACACTCGATCCTTCGTTCCGTGGCTTGGGAGAAGGAAGTTGGCCTAAGTTGCTAAGTTGCCCTGACACTCGAATGTGCCTAAGTCATTGGCGTCGCCTGCGTGAATGCTTGACAAAGCATGCACGGTCCCATCGTTTGCCCCAACGCTTGTATTGGCCTAAGTCATAGGCGTCGCCCGCGTGAATGCTTGAAAATGCATGTATGGTCCCGTCGTCCTAGGCTTGGCATAGCCTTCACACGTCCCGCGAGTTAAGTCGTCTTGCACAGCTTGTTGGCTTAAGTCTAGGCACCCAAGAGTTGGTTGTTCAAGTCGACCCCATACATAGCACGTTCCCTCGACGCGGAGCTCGACGTATCCTTTGCTCTTCGAGTCGCTGCCCGAATAAGTTAGACAAGAGTTGTACTGGGCTATCGAAGCCATTTCTAGCACTGTCATGCTCTATCTGCGGTTGTCAAGTCGCGTAGTCCCTTGAGAACAAGGCTCGTCGTATAAAGTATATGACTTGAACGATAGCGTCGCCAAGAGAACTAGGCCTACCTAAGGCACGAGCAACTGGTCGTTAAAAGATAAGTATGCCACGGATAAGGAACACGTTATGTTCAAGTTAAGCTAGAAGACTATTTAGTAGTCATTCCCTGGGTTCAAAGGATAGAAGTCCACGCGACTGGATGTCGCCGAGATCGGTCCCGCTACTTGGGAGTCTCGATAGAAAGAAGGAAGGCATGGTCATGTTAAGGAAGGATTGGTAGATCGAGTTGAGTCTTGCATGGTCATTGGATAACTTGTCGACAAGGTGAAGTCTCTTCGAGTGATCGCCGTAGCGCCGGGATCATGTTGGCCCGGGAGGAGCGAGGCGGCTCAATGTAGGATACTGGATAATCGCATGGAGATACTTGGCGCTTCCTGGGCTAGCTACCCATGGAGGGACGAGCCGATATCTCGAGCCGAGTCTAAGATAGCTTGACATTGCTAGTGACCACTCGTGTAGATGGATCGGCAGAATAGCGGTACACCGCGTGTATGCCTTTGGATTGGGTCTAGAGCTTGAATGCAGGTCTAAGTCGGTAACACAAGGTCTGGGCCTAAGATTGGGCTACAGCATAGGTACCGTGCTTGGCACGATAGGTGGCATCAGGATGTTCATGAAGTCGACATTCTGTTTCACAAGTCATGTCTAAGTTGGTTTATGAGTCGAACAGGAAGACCGCAAGGCGGTAGCATGGATAAGTCTTGATAGCGAGGCACGGCCTCAATCTTGATACACGAACAAATCTAAGCAAGGTCCTAAGGCACAATCAAGTCTAGCGGTACGACTAGCACGAATCGTCCCTTTGACGTCGTTGGTACGAGAATTGATCTAGAGGCACTAGAGTTTAAGTGAAAGTCTTGGCACGGCCGAGTTCGCATAAGTTGCTCCTCGGCGAAGCACCGTTTCGAATAGTTTGAAGTCACGAATGGAGTATGGCACGGTCCTGCAGTCCCGAGTTGAAGTTTGGTCATGTACGTAAGCGATGAGGCACTGCCTCGATCGAAATGCATGTTGGCATGATAGCACGACTATGTCGTCACATAATGAGTTGGTTAGCCGTCAAGTCTTAAAAGTGAACCTAAGATAAGACTAGCAAGACAATCGTAAAGGGACTTGTATTACATAAAGTAAATAAACGTATCAAATTTATATGGGTGGGCGAGGAGCTCACTCCACCAGTACAGTTGAGTACTGACACCCACACAGTTTCCATGTGCAGGCACAGGTAGAAGCTCGTGGCGCGGAGCTCGTTTGGATGCATCGAGGCATGGAGTTCCTTGGCGACTCGAAGCGTGCGGCCGCGTGGACTCAAGACTTATATAGGACATAATGTATGGACATCGCCTTCCGAAGCTTTCGCTGGCTCAAGCATTGTACCGAGAGATGAGAGAGAGCAGAGTGACTTATAAAATAAGAAAAAAAAGTGAGCACGGGAGACTTGTAATCATGGCCTTGTGCCTATTGTAATCTGATTGTTCGATATCAATAAAGAGTTCTTTTGAATAACTTGTGTTTTGCTTTTAAATTTCCGTTGCATGTTTTAATGTTTCTGCTTGGGACTTCTATATGACGACCCCGTCGCCGTCGATGTAATCGGCCGTTATGGAACTGTCTTGCACGAGCGCAATCTAGGCTCGTGCGGCATCATGCCTTAGCAAGGACGATCGCTCCTACGGGAGCGGGGTGTGACATAATGGTATCAGAGCACGGCTTTACGTCCTTGGACTCAAGTTGAATTTTTCAGTTTTGAAAGCTCGTTCATGGAAAAAGAAGTGTGCGCTCTCTCTCAAATGACCCTTGACATATTGGTTAGCCGTCAAGTCTTAAAACTGATCCTAAGGCGAGACTAGCAAGACAATCGTAAAGGGACTTGTATTGCACAAAGTAAATAAACGTGTTGGATTTGTATGGGTGGGCGAGGAGCTCACTCCACCAGTACAGTTGAGTACTGACACCCACACAGTTTCCATGTGCAGGCACAGGTGGAAGCTCGTGGCGCGGAGCTCGTTTGGATGCGTCGAGGCATGGAGTTCCTTGGCGACTCGAAGCGTGCGGCCGCGTGGACTCAAGACTTATACAGGACATAATGTATGGACATCGCCTTCCGAAGCTTCCGCTGGCTCAAGCATTGTATCGAGAGATGAGAGAGAGCAGAGTGACTTATAAAATAAGAGAAAAAAGTGAGCACGGGAGACTTGTAATCATGGCCTTGCGCCTATTGTAATCTGATTGTTCAATATCAATAAAGAGTTCTTTTGAATAACTTGTGTTTTGCCTTTAAATTTCTGTTGCATGTTTTAATGTTTCTGCTTGGGACTTCTATGCGACGACCCCGTCGCTGTCGATGTAATCGGCCGTTATGGAACTGCCTTGCATAAGCGTAATCTAGGCTCGTGCGGCATCACGCCTTAGCGAGGACGATCGCTCCTACGTGAGCGGGGTGTGGCATAATGGTATCAGAGCACGGCTTTACGTCCTTGGACTCAAGTTGAATTTTTCAGTTTTGAAAGCTCGTTCATGGAAAAAGAAGTGTGCGCACTCTCTAAATATTTTCAAAAGTTCGTACAAGCGTTCACTCGAACGTATCGGTAGGAAAGGGCCTTTGTGCCGAACGGTGTGAACTTGACTTGATAAGAAAACTCATACTAAAAGTTAGCAAGTCGCGTACGTGCCCAACTAGTCCTACGTCGACTTTAGCAAATGAGCGTGCAAACTCGAATATAGTCCACACGGGATAGCCATGCACACGGCCTTTTGGCTAAGTTGTGCCGCGTGTTGCGCACCTCGACCTTTTGGGTGCAAATGAGTTGCGAGCGATATTAAGTACCGCTCGGTCGGAACGGAGATACACTTAGAGTGTCTATCGACAGAAATACTATTGGACTAATGCTTAGGCGTGCACGGGAGATTGTTTTAGATTTTAAGGAATAGTACGAACGACTTAGTGCGTCGATACGATGTGAGCTATTACGTTAAGGATCTGTCGAACGAATGTGAAGGATGTGATATCGAGTGAATGCGAAACATGATTATAGGCTAGATCGGATGGCTCGAATCCGAGTGGTGTATGGATTTTCTTGGAAATCATTCGAGCGAAGATTGAGGATTAGAAATAATAACGAGTACGTCGGTGAGGCGATACGATCGCGCATAGCCTTAGAACGCGTCACGCTTAGTTGGTCGTGACCTCGATGTCCCAAACGAGATGTCGCTCGGACAACTGTGAATGGGCAACGCGAGTTAGAAAATGATTCGGATACGATAAATAAAGGTGAATGTCTTGATCGAGGAAATCTAGTGAATCACACGTACGATTTCGGATTGAGTCCAATGAAATGTGACTTGAGTTTTGGACAACGATATTAAAACTAGCTTGAGGAATAACGATCGAACTTGATCTTGAATATCGAGGAATTGTGGTATATCCAGTTCGAACAATAGCCTCAGTCGTACGACTCGAAATTTGTTGCAAAGGAAGATCGTCAGGTTACGCATATCGTCGATAGTATTGAGGCGTATCAAAGATCGATATGCGATAACTCAGCGGTACTCTGACTCGGCGATGATGATCGTGCAAATGTCATTGTTCCGATGGATGTTATACTCGGGATATTGAAACGTGTCGAGGAAATGATAGACATGGCTCGAGGATTTTCTAGTTGAGTGAATGACGGTCGGACTATCGAATAGAGATCTTGGCTTGGATGAAAAATAAAAATGTTTGGATTTGCTTCGTTGACAACCACAACATTGATGTTCTTATCTTATGCGAGCGCAACTCCAGCCTCGCACATGCGTTGCGCCGATTAGGGCGATCACTCCGCGTGAGCGCTGGTATGGTGATTCATATAGCGGGGGTGATCGAACTTGCAGGGCGTGGTAATTTGATGCATCGACTTATGGTTTGACGCGAAGGTGGACTCGAGAATGACTTAGCGTGCATGACGGTCGAACTTGAGGATTGAGTAGGTCCAATCCGCGTATCGAAAATGAATTAGTCTAAACTCAAACAAGAGTTACGCCCCGATGAGAATGATTATTCTGCGGGAGTGTTGTATGGTGATTCATGAACTACCGTGGATAATCGGACTCGCGTGAGATTGGGGCACAATATATTGTCAAAGCTAGACGATCTCGTGATCGAATACATGAATTGGTTAGAGTTGGTGATTTGAAATAGAATCAAATATGCGCAACGAGTGACTTGATGCGAATTAGGTGATCGTGCTCAATATTTAGAATTCTGAGTGACACAAGCTTGGGAAGAAATCTCCGTACTATCGACTTAGTTTGACCCTAGAATTGGGGTCAGTGTTGGCATTATTGTTGGAGAACTATGATTCCAATCCTGACATTGACTTAGCCTGGAGAAATGGCCTAGCGTTTTGGCGAGACGCCCTATTTCACGTGTTAGCAATCGAAAAGATTGATCTTGAGAATTGGCACGGATGGATAGAGTGAATCACGAATATAGGAATACCTCTCACGAAATTCGGCTGACATGTATATATTTCAGGGACGCCTGAGTATGTGCACGATGCGACTCGAGTAAGAATGACGAATTCTCTATCATACGGCTTGGCTGAATGCATGTATTTTGGGGACGCCTGGAATGCGTGCACGATCCGGCCAAGTGATACGTTGAGTTCAAGCAAGACTTAAGAAAATAGAAGAGTGTCGAGAATTTGAGATCGTGTTAAAGAAAGGATTGATACTAGCACGAGAGTGGCTCGGAATCGAAGAGACGCATAGGCAGAGTGTGCACGATAAGTTCTGGCGTACCCGCACGACTGTTATAGTCCCGTGTCTAGGTTCGATTAAGTCTTGGCCATAGAAATGGTAGGATGGCTTGCCTTCAGGAAAGTCTCGAGGACGAGACTTGTTCTGAGTAGTGTATGTTGTAGTGCCCCGTCTCGCAAAGTCAATCGGAGGAATCGAAACGCCAATGGCGTTTGGACTTAGCCTTGCAACGGCTGCTCGAAGGCTCGCTCGGTCGAGGCGACTCCTCGCTCAGGTGGGGTAGTTTCGGTGAACTTGCCTCATCTTAGCCTTCACTTAATAACTCGCTTGTTTTCAACTTGCACAAGTAAGCTAATATAAAAGCTACGAATGCACATAGCAAAGGAAATAATCCCGACCCGTCGGAATGTCTTAGAATATGGAAAATGGTCCCATGGTCTGCTTATAAGTCGGCTCAGCGTGCTTTCAAATGACACTCGATCCTTCATCTCGTGGCTTGGGAAAAGGAAGTTGGCCTAAGTTGCTAAGTTTCCCTGACACTCGAATGAGCCTAAGTCATAGGCGTCGCCTGCATGAATGCTTGACAAAGCATGCACGGTCCCATCGTTTGCCCTAACGCTTGTATTGGCCTAAGTCAGAGGCATCGCCCGCATGAATGCTTGAAAATGCATGTACGGTCCCGTCGTCTAAGGCTTGGTATAGCCTTCACACGTCCCACGAGTTAAGTCATCTTGTACAGCTTGTTGGCTTAAGTCTAGGCACCAAGCGTTGGTTGTTCAAGTCAACCCCGTGCATAGCACGTTCCCTCGACGCGGAGCTCGGCGTAGCCTTTTCTTGTCGAGTTACTGCCCGAATAAGTTAGACAAGAGTTGTACTGGGCTATCGAAGCCATTTCTAGCACTGTCCGCTCTATCTGCGATTGTCAAGTCGCGTAGTCCCTTGAGAACAAGGCTCGTCGTATAAAGTATATGACTTGAGCGAAAGCGTCGCCTAGAGAACCAGTCCTACCTAAGGCACGAGCAATGGGTCGTTAAAAGATAAGTATGCCACGGACAAGGAACACGTTATGTTCAAGTTAAGCTAGATGACTATTTAGTAGTCGTTCCCTGGGTTCAAAGGATAGAAGTCCACGCGACTGGTTGTAGCCGAGATCGATCCCGCTACTTGGGAGTCTCGATAGAAAGAAGGAAAGCATGGTCATGTTAAGGAAGGATTAGTAGATCGAGTTGAGTCTTGCATGGTCATTGGACAACTTGTCGACAATGTGAAGTCTCTTTGAGTGATCGCCAGGGTGCCAGGATCATGTCGGCCCGGGAGGAGCGAGGCGGCTCAAGGTAGGATGCTAGATAACTGCATGGAGATACTTGGCGCTTCCTGGGCTAGCTACCCATGGAGGGACGAGCCGATATCTCGAGCCGAGTCCAAGATAGCTTGACATTATTAGTGACCACTCATGTATATGGGTCGGCAGAATAGCGGCACACCGCATGTATGCCTTTGGATTGGGTCTAGAGCTTGAATACAGGTCTAAGTCGGTAACATAAGGTTTGGGTCTAAGATTGGGCTGCAGCATAGGCACCGTGCATGGCATGATAGGTGGCGTCGGGATGTTCATGAAGTCGACATTATGTTTCACAAGTCTTCTCTAAGTTGGTTTATGAGTCGAACAGGAAGACCGCATGGCGGTAGCATGGATAAGTCTTGATAGCGAGGCACGGCCTCAATCTTGAAGCACGAACAAGTCTAAGCGAGGTCCTAAGGCACAATCAAGTCTAGCGGCACGACCAGCACGAGTCGTCCCTTTGACGTCGTTGGCACGAGAATTGATCTAGAGGCACTTGAGTTTAAGTGAAAGTCTTGGCACGGTCGAGTTCGCATAAGTTGCTCCTCGGCGAAGCACTTGAGTTTAAGCGATGAGACACTGCCTCAATCGAAATACACGTTGGCATGATAGCACGACTATGTCATCGCATAACGAGTTAGTTAGCCGTCAAGTTTTAAAACTGATCCTAAGGCAAGACTAGCAAGACAATCGTAAAGGGACTTGTATTGCACAAAGTAAATGAACGTGTCGGATTTGTATGGGTGGGCGAGGAGCTCACTTCTCCAGTATAGTTGAGTACTGACACCCACACAGTTCCATGTGCAGGCACAGGTAGAAGCTCGTGGCGCGGAGCTCGCTTGCATGCGTCGCGGCACAGAGTTCCTTGGCGACTCGAAGCGTGCAGCCGCGTAGACTCAAGACTTATACAGGATATAATGTATGGACATCGCCATCCGAAGCTTTCGCTGGCTCAAGCATTGTACCGAGAGATGAGAGAGAGCAGAGTGACTTATAAAATAAGAGAAAAAAGTGAGCACGGGAGACTTGTAATCATGGCCTTGTGCCTATTGTAATCTGATTGTTCAATATCAATAAAGAGTTCTTTTGAATAACTTGTGTTTTGTCTTTAAATTTTTGCAGCATGTTTTAATATTTCTGCTTGGGACTTCTGTGCGACGACCCCGTCACCGTCGATGTAATCGGCCGTTATGGAACTGTCTTGCACGAGCGCAATCTAGGCTCGTACGGCATCACGCCTTAGCGAGGACGATCGCACCTACGGGAGCGGGGCGTGACAGCCTAGACTTATGCCACAAGTCGTGCAATACAACTTAACCCGTCGGCGAGCAAAGGCTATGCCACGCCTTAGGCGATGGGACCGTGCATGCTTTATCAAGCGTTATGCGGGCGACGCCTATGACTTAGGCTAACTCTTTGCTTTGTGACGAAGACCAACTTTTCCTTCTCCCAAGTCACGGGACGAAGGACCGAGTGTCATTTTCAAAGCCATCGTGCATCATTTCTAAGACGACCGTGGGATCTTTTTCTATGTTCTAACTCAATCGACCCGTCGGAATTATTCCCTTATCTATGTGGATTTGTCTCTTTTATTATCAATCCTACTTGTGCAAGTTAAAAAAATGCGATTTATTATGTGAAGGCTAAGATGAGGCGAGTTCACCGAAACTATCCCACATGATTTGAGGAGTCGTCTCGACCGAGCGGGCCTTCGAGTCGTCGTTGCAAGGCTAAGTCTGAATGCCGTCGACGTTTCGATTCCTCCAATTGAATGAGCGGGACGGGACACTACATTATTGTCACGCCCCGCTCCCAGAATACGATGAGCCGGGTACGTAACACCTTTCCCAGGCTACGCGACATACGAATACTCTAGTATCCATATTCGCGATTGTCGCCCGTAAGGTTCTAGGATAGGTTCATTTCAGGTCATCCTTGCAAAAATAAAATTCATATTATTCAAAGGACATTCTGAAACTATAAATTTGAGATGGATTATTCAACCCAATATAACTATTAACCCAATATAATCATATATTTATATACCTGAACTGATGATGAGAAGATCTGTTTTCAATATAAATGCCTCCAATCGTCCCATCTCGTTCTTGTTCTCCAGCTTCTCTCCAATATACAATAGTAGCTCCTTGGTCTACAAATTTAGTGAACAATACTAGGTCGTCAAACGACATGCAAGCCCTCAGTCAAGGACGAGTAAATAAAATAAATAAATTGAGAATCTCTGAGATGATCGGATTCTCGGAATTCCAAAGTAAAGAAATTAAGAAATTAATTCAGAGGTATTTTAACGCTAACTTAAAATACGACTCTTTCTAGATCTTGTTCTAGTGAATTTCCTTAGTGTTCGTCTTACGACTAAATCCTAATAATTCATAATAACGACTATCGTCACAATCACAACAACTTAAATTCACTACCACAATCATAGTCAAGTTTCCTATATGATGATGCAGTTTAGAGAACACATTTGGATCACGATCACCCTCTATTTTTTCGACAATAATTTCATTTACCCGGGACCAGGTGGTGTCTGTATTGGGTACGACGCCTTAGATCTGACCCCTCCACATCTTGTGGAAAACCTGTATGCATTAACTTTTTAAATTCTGTTTTGTTTTCGAAATTTACTGGATTGTTCTCTGTTGGTGAGCTAGGCCTCACCCCCCGACATCGTAAGACCTTACAGATGCGGGACTACTGATCAGCTTTTACTGGTATAATTATATTACATGGATTTTGATGGTTGTGATCCAGTTGTTCTCTCCCACCCCATGAGGCCACTACAAACACATACAATAGTCTATTGACTCATAGGTCTAATATCTGGTTCCAACTTGATTACCATCTCGTGTGTCAAAGACAACACGCCATAGGGTAAAATTCTAGTTAACTAGAAACTGGATATAACTTAGATTTTCCTACTAGGTTTCCTAATCCTAAAACTTTCAAAATTTGGCTAACTCCCGAAATTATTAAAAATTTTGGCAGAGTCACTTTTGTATTTATTGGCTCCGAAATTTTACAATAGGTAAAAATATAATAATTGGGTACGTCGACCCCTTGGGTGGAGCAACTCTCAACACCGGACCATGCAATTAATATCCGGGTACGCCGAACCCTTCGGTAGAGCAACTCTCAATACCGGAACCACGCATTTATATATATTCATAAATTAAATTCCATAAAGTGAGAAATATTCAACTTCTTACCTAGCAAGTGTTCTTAGCATTTCTTACCCATTTGCAGTACTAAATGGTAGCAAATGGTTAACTCTCTGGTACTCTATCAAAACACAAGTAATCTAGCATTTTCGTTAGTCACCATAGCATGTGAAAGATAAATCAAAACACTTTATACTTGCATGACAATTTATAAGGTTTTGATTATTCCAAAGAAATCAAGAACTAATTATATTCTATTTAACTATTATAAATCAAATATATAATTATGCATACATATATTCAAGATTCCAGATCATTGAAAAAATTCTGAAAGTTCCTAGAAATTTAATAAAATTTAACAATCGAATCTATAACTATATGGATAAATATAGAATATTTAAAATTTGGCATCTACGATAAAATTTGATGGAATTCGGTTCAAATTATCAAATATTTATTCCGTATTTTGTATTCTAGTCTACTTTAAGGTATAAAGATCCATTCTACGTATTTTCTTTTCTTTCTAATATCTAAATGATCATAAGGGTTTTATAATGCTGAATTTAACAAACACATTAATTATTTTGTCATTAGCTCAATTTGACCCCGACAAGGCCTAAGAACTATTAAACATAATAAATTTCTCTGTCTCAGTATATCATTTGGTCTAAGATCATGTTGGATTAAATGTACAAGGCATATATATGGGTCAGAGACTAATTTTAGAACCAGTACGATCTAGAATCTTTATTATAAAATATAGAGGCTAATCAATACATAAATATCTCTTTTGCGATGTACAGTATAGTCTAAATAAATTATTAGATGTGCTGAATTCTATTTTTAATAATCCCTAATGACCTATCGAGTTACGAAATCGAGTCGGAGAGATCCAAAACTTGCATTGGAAGTACCATGCATGATCATAATAATAATTATTAATTCTTAGGCCTGAAATGTCATCTAAAATTAATCATATTTCTATTTATGAGCAGCGGTTAATCCTTCAATTTTGAATGTAAAATTTTCTATTTGAACCATAAAGCAACCTAAAGTATTCCGAAGAGGGATTTATGAGTACCACTTGAATTTAGACCCAAATTGGCAAGTGTACGATCATCAAGCAAACACGATTATAAACTTATACCCTTACAGACATAATAAATAATTATAGCTAATTCATAATAGAATTTCACATTTGGGGCTTAAGATTAGATCCCTAATCTACTTACACCTCACAAGCAACTCCTCATAATCAAGCACACTAGAATAATCGTATTCATATATTCCCAATTTTTACATCAAGCACGATTCATTTCCAATGATCCACTAAAACAATTTCAATTTTGGATATAGTAATTTATTTCATAATAACTAATATCAAACAATCTAAGGAACAATATAGGAATTTGACATGAATAAAATTAAAAGATTTATGATAGGAGACGGCTTGCCTTGGAAATATTAGTGATTTGAATTTGGGGAATAGGGTTTCCTCTTCTTCTTCTCCAGCTTCTCCTTTTTCTTTACTCTATCTTCTTCTTCTTCATTTCCTTTTTTTAAAGTAAAAGGGATTAGGATTGATGGTGGTGGTGGTGGTGATGATGGAGATGGAGATGGAGATGGAGATGATGGTGGTGGTGGAGGTGAACGACGGAGGAGGGGATGAGAGGGGGCCTGTCGGCCAGTTGGCCGGCCACCGTAGGCGGCGCCAACGGCTGCGGCCAAGGAAGGCCGGCGGTGAGGGAGAGGGAGAGGGAGAAGGAGAGAGATGGAGATGCCGAGAGAAAGAGAGAGAGAGAGTGAACCGAGAGAGAGAGAGAGAGTGCGGGTGAGAGAGAGAGGTGTTGACCCTCTCCTCCTCTCTTTATATATATATATATATATATATATATATATATATATATATATATATATATATATATATATATATATATATATTCCTTTCTTTTTCTTTTTCTTTTTCTTTTTACCAATATTCCATACATGTAGACATGTGTCCCCAAGTGAAGTTACCATTTTGTCCATGCTTTATGCATGAGGACATGTGTATAGATTAGGTGTCATGGTTAATTTGCAATTTGCAAATAATTACAAGGGCTTATGAAAGAAATTTTATTTTAGAAAAAGAAATGGGTTCAATTAAAAATAAGATAATGATAATAAAATTAATGATAAATAATAATAATAATTATTATTTTTTAAAAAAATTATTAACAAATATAATTATATAGAAATAGACAATAAAAATAATATTTTATTAGGTGGCTATTACACTCTACCCACCTTACAAAAATTTCGTCCTCGAAATTTAAATTTGAAAGATAAGCTTTTCAAAAATAATTATAGAGAAAAATAAAATATTCTACCCACCTTACAGAGGTGAAGTAGTAATTTATTAAACTATTAAATGAAATATCTTGTAACTTATTTTTCAAAAGCTTCACGAAAATAGAGACAAATCGAAAATACTAGAAATTATCAATGTTCTTGAAATTCCATATAATCAAATAAAATAGTCAGATACAATGTTATTTCAACCCATAACCATGTATGATCCTCGAATTCAAAATCATATTCCTTATTCTCATTTTCTGGCATGATATAGTAATCTTGTACCTCGCCATTGCGCATATGGCTGCAACAAAGATACCATTTCACTTTCAGGATTTTGCTACCTTTTTCCTTGATATCCATAGTATGAGTAGGAATTATGATTGTAAAGTAGACTTACGCGTTAGGGTATCCTTGGTAATTCAAAAGATACTCAAGAACCAGAACTTAAGGTTTTTTTTTAAATCCTTTATCTAAGTATCATAATATAAAATCTTTTGACAAAATTAGTAAGAAAATCCCATATATCTATATTATCAAAATACCGAATATCATTTTAAATTATTTAGGACGTGGGTTTTCAAATCCAAACGGTAGTAAAACAAAATCAAAATCTGAATATCAAATTTCGAAATTCATCACGAAAAAAATTATGTCTTGATACCCGAAATTTTATTAAATTTTTGAATCATGTTTCGAGAATATGTGCCTCGCCAATCTGGATGGCCAGTCCGAATGGCTGCAACAACTTCTCTTCCACGATTCAATTGATTAATTGCAGTTTTTACTGCCTCATCGAATCAATTGAAGGGTTTTCAGGTTATTAACACAAATTAATAAATATTCATTCACAGAAAATTCAATTGCAGAAAGTCCAATAAAAATATTATTTTAGAAGAAATCCAATGAACAATTAATAAGAAATATAAGCCTAGATATTTAGATGGAAAACGATTCTCAAAAATCAAGAATATTACTAGAACGAAAATGGATTGAAAAGAGAGGATACAATTCCATATTTTTTTTAATGAACTTTGGATAAAACAAAGGAATTGAAGAATTTCAAGAAAATCGAATTTTGCGAAATAGTTAGATAACATGAATATCAACAAAGAAAGAGGATATAAGTCAGGATTGAAGCAGGGATAAAATCAAGAAGTTGAGGAATCATACTCGCAATAGGCTATATTCAATACTATATATATAATAAATACTATACATATTCCTTAGATAAGATTAACGCTAGTACTAGATACCCATTACTTCTTAGCTATATATTTATATATATGTCAATCCCACAGGACATAGTATACCCAATCTAAATGGAAGTCTGCAATCCTCATTGGCCTATTGGCTTCATAACCCTTATTCCCCCCTTTTTTAACTATATAATAGTTTTAGATAAATCTGAATTCTTCTATATAAATCTAAACTCCATGTCCCCCAAAGATATCCAGTTTGAGATCCTTAAAGGATTTTCTAGATCCCTCACCAATTTAAAAGAGAGTACTTGTCTAATGCTCTCTGAATAACTTAACCTAAATTTTCTGGTTATGCCTATGCTTATACTACCCTTGATTTCCTGAATATCATGTATTTTTTAATGACAGTCTTAGGTTATGATTCTTAACTATATGGAATCTCTACAAGAAATCCATTAGGCAAGGATCTGTATATGGAAATCGAAATGAAACATAGTCTATGGATAAATAGACTTCTTCTAAGAGTATATGTTAGGGTATATAGCTCAACCTATATAGGTTTTCTTGAAATCTAGACCTACATCCTATCTTAGGTTTCCTATTTTTTGTGACCTGTATCCTATCCTAGATTTTCCATTCTTCGCAGACCAGCATGGGCCACCACTAAAAGACGTGTCACGTTCCGCTCCCAGAATACGACGTGCCGGATACGTAATAGCATCCCCAGGCTACGCGACATATAAATACTCTAGTACCCATATTCGCGATTGTCGCCCGTAAGGTTCTAGGATAGGTTCATTTCAGGTCATCCTTGAAAAAATAAAATTCATATTATTCAAATGACATTCTGAAACTATAAATTTGAGATGGATTATTCTACCCAATACAACTATTAACCCAATACAATCATATATTTATATACCTGAACTGATGATGAGAAGATCTGTTTTCAATATAATTGCCTCCAATCGTCCCATCTCGTTCTTGTTCTCCAGCTTCTCTCCAATATACAATAGTAGCTCCTTGGTCTACAAATCTAGTGAACAATACTAGGTCATCAAACGACATGCAAGCCCTCAGTCAAGGATGAGTAAATAAAATAAATAAATAAATTAAGAATCTCCGAGATGATCAAATTCTCGAGAATTCTCGGAATTCCAAAGTAAAGAAATTAAGAAATTAATTCAGAGGGATTATAACGCTAACTTAAAATACGACTCTGACTAGATTTTTTCTAGTAAATTTTCTCAGTATTCGTCTTACGACTAAATCCTAATAATTCATAATAACGACTATCGTCATAATCACAACAACTTAAATTCACTACCACAATCATAGTCAAGTTTCCTATATGATGATGCAGGTTAGAGAGCACATTTGGATCATGATCACCCTCTATTTTCCCGACAATAATTCTATTTACCCGAGACCAGGTGGTGTCTGTATTGAGTACGGCGCCTTAGATCCGACCCCTCTACATCTTCTGGAAAACTTGTATGCATTAACTTTTTAAATTCTATTTTATTTTTAGAATTTACTGGACTGTTCTCTGTTGGAGAGCTAGGCCTCACCCTCCGACATCGTAAGGCCTTACAGATACGGGACTACTGATCAGCTTTTACTGGTGTAATTATATTGCAGGGATTTTGATGGTTGTGATCTAGTTGTTCTCTTCCACCCCATGATGCAACTACAAACACATACAATAGTCTATTGACTCATAGGTCTAATATCTGGTTTAAACTTGATTACCATCTTGTGTGTCAAAGACAACACGCCATAGGGTAAAATTCTAGTTGACTAGAAACTGGATATAACTTAGATTTTCCTACTAGGTTTCCTAATCCAAAAACTTTCAAAATTTGGCTAACTCCCGAAATTATTGAAAATTTTGGCAGAGTCACTTTTGTATTTATTGACTCCGGAATTTTACAATAGATAAAAATATAATAATCGGGTACGCCGACCCCTTGGGTGGAGAAACTCTCAACACCGGACCATGTAATTAATATCCGGGTACGCCGACCCCTTCGGTGGAGCAACTCTCAACACCGGAACCACGTATTTATATATATTCATAAATTAAATTCCATAAAGTGAGAAATATTCAACTTCTTACCTAGCAAGTGTTCTTAGCATTTCTTACCCATTTGCAGTACTAAATGGTAGCAAATGGTCAACTCTCTGGTACTCTATCAAAACACAAGTAATCTTGCATTTTCGTTAGTCACCATAGCACGTGAAAGATAAATCAAAACACTTTATACTTGCATGGAAATTTATAAGGTTTTGATTATTCCAAAGAAATCAAGAACTAATTATATTCTATTTAACTATTATTAATCAAATATATAATTATGCATACATATATTCAAGATTCCAGATCATTGGAAAAATTCTGAAAGTTCCTAGAAATTTAATAAAATTTAACCATCGAATCTATAACTATATGGATAAATATAGAATATTTAAAATTTGGCATCTACGATAAAATTTAATGGAATTCGGTTCAAATTGTCAAATATTTATTCCGTATTTCGTATTCTAGTCTACTTTAAGGTATAAAGATCCATTCTACGTATTTTATTTTCTTTCTAATATCTAAATGATCATAAGGGTTTTGTAATGCTGAATTTAACAAACACATTAATTATTTTGTCATTAGCTCAATTTGATCCCAACAAGGTCTAAGAACTATTAAACATAATAAATTTCTCTGTCAAAGTATATCATTTGGTCTAGAATTATGTTGGATTAAATGTACAAGGCATATGTATGGGTCAGAGACTAATTTTAGAACCAGTACGATCTAGAATCTTTATTATAAAATATAGAGGCTAATCGATACATAAATGTCTCTTTTGCGATGTACAGTATAGTCTAAATAAATTATTAGATGTGTTGAATTCTATTTTTAATAATCCCTAATGACCTATCAGGTTACGAAATCGAGTCGGAGAGATCCAAAACTTGCATTGGAAGTACTATGCATGATCATAATAATAATTATTAATTCTTAGGCCTGAAATGTCATCTAAAATATGAAATTAATCATATTTATATTTACGAGCAGCGGTTAATCCTTCAATTTCGAATGTAAAATTTTTCATTTGAACCATAAAGCAACCTAATGTATTCCGAAGAGGGATTTATGAGTACCACTTGAATTTAGACCCAAATTGGCAAGTGTACGATCATCAAGCATACACGATTATAAACTTATACCCTTACAGACATAATAAGAAATTATAGTAATTCATAATAGAATTTCACATTTGGGGCTTAAGATTAGATCCTTAATCTACTTACACCTCACAAGCAACTCCTCATAATCAAGCACACTAGAATAACCGTATTCATATATTCCCAATTTCTACGTCATGCGCGATTCATTTCCAATGACCCACTAGAACAATTTCAATTTTGGATATAGTCATTTATTTCATAATAACTAATATCAAATAATCTAAGGAACAATATAGGAATTTGACATGAATAAAATTAAAAGATTTATGATAGGAGAGGGCTTGCCTTGGAAATATTAGGGATTTGAATTTAGGGAATAGGGTTTCCTCTTCTTCTTCTCCAACTTCTCTTTTTTCTTTACTCCATCTTCTTCCTCTTCATTTTCCTTTTTTTAAAGTAAAAGGGATTAGGGTTGATGGTGGTGGTGGTGATTGTGATTGTCACGCCCCGCTTTCGTAGGAGCGATCATCCTCGCTAAGGCGTGATGCCGCACGGGCCTAGGTTGCGCCCGTGCAAGGCCAAGTCCAGAAACGGCCGATTTGAGCTAGGCCACAGAGTCACACAGATTATCCCTGTTGTAGCGAAAAGTAAATGAACACAAGTGAATTCAAACTCTTTATTGATATTCAAGAAGTTTACAAGCGGCGCTAGGCCAATATTACAAATCGCTCAAGCTCTCTCTCTGAAACATAAAAGGAGTGCCAAGTGGCTTACAAGATGAAATGATACACGGCGATGTTCTGATACATTATGTCCTGTATATGGTGTGTCAGCTCCTTGCAATGCTCCAAGGCTCCAGAGATAGCTCCGCGCCTTAGCACGTTCGAGGGAAGCTCCGCACCCGATGACATCTCCTGTATCCTGCAAGCAGACTGTTGGGTTATCAGTACATTGTTATGTACTGGTGGGGAGGCTAGCTCGCCCATAATGCTATCATTACCAAACACGTTCTATTTACTTTTGTGCACAGTTTATCATTTATTGTCTTTCAAATCTTGCCTTAGGATCAGTTTCATGGCATATTTTGTAACCTATCTCGTGTTGCCGAATTCAAGTGTCTGCATGTAAATGTATGCACGACTTACCCATACTTACCGTCCGGCCATCCCTGTCCAGAGTAAACCAAGTTAGTCAACAATTCACATGTAATAACTTAACGTGATTCATGTAAACATTCAATGTTAAGGGCGTGTCCCTGCCTCAGGTTCTAGCACGTCATGGGCATGTTCTAGCACGTCGTAGGCACGTTATCTAACACGTCGTAGGCATGGTCAGAGTGTTACATTTCAAGCATGTTCAGGATGTTATATTTCCAGCATGTTCAGGATGTTACATTTCAAGCATGTTCAAGACGTTACATTTCAAGCATGTTCAGGATGTTATATTTCCAGCATGTTCAGGACGTTACATTTCAAGCATGTTCAAGACGTTACATTTCAAGCATGTTCAAGAGGCACTTCATTTAGTTAACTTAGATTACTTGTTTCAATGCAAGGACTTGCACGTGGATTGCCACCGGCATAGCCCACTTAATCTAGATGCATGGGTCGCTGGCATCACAAGCCATTTAGGACATATTACTTGGGCATTCTCACCTATCGAAGTGTGATGGCTGGTACACCTTGATAGTCTCTTGAAATGCCTGGCCTTACGTCTCCTTGAGTGGACGAGCCCCTACTCAAAGCAGCTCGTAAGCTCCATGTCTGATTCCGCCTAGGCCGGCCACGGTATTCCCCTCCATCGCCCGTGCCGCAGAATCCTTCCTCATGACGGCCACGGTATTCCCCCCCATCACCCGTGCCGTTTATCCACGACCATTTCGTATTGACTTGTCATTTAACTTAACGGCTGTCTTTAGCCATAATGCGTTATCGACCAGGTTGGCGTTCGTACAGCGCGGGTAGCAAGCCCCGTTGCACGTGCCCGTCATACCTGTCGCTAACTTCTTTTATGTCTTATCTTTTATTCACTCTTTCATTTCTTTCTTTCACTTGTTCGTTCATTCATTCATTTTTCACGTATTCATTCATTCATTCATTCATTCATTCATTCATTCATTCATACATTATGCAACTCCTCGTGCGGGAGTCGCCTTGGCGACCTATCGGTCCCGAAGTCTTTCAATGTTGCTATACTCTACTCGGAACGACTATGTCGATAGTCTTCCGTTTCATTGTTTTAACACATTAATTATTTTATTGTTGGACGCGTAAGGGACTTGAACGTAAGCTTGTGCCGTAGCACGAGCGTGGAACGCGGTACGAGAGTTCTTATATTTTTCATGTTCCTTTCCATATTCTATACAAGCATACAAGATGGGATTATTCCCTTAGCTAGGTGCGTTGAGTCATTTATTAGCATACACGGTGTTATCGCCTAGCGATTCTAGCATTAGTATCCGTATTGTTATGTGTCTAGGCTAAGCAGAGACGGGTTCATCGGAGCCACCCACCTTAGCGATGTTCACATCGGCCGAACGATACTCCGAGCGCGCCTTTGAAATTCTAAGTCTGGATTCATCTTGACGGGCTAATGTAAGCTTTGCATTGATTCTTCATCAGGTCGATGCCAACTCTTTGGGGCGACGGCTCGTTTGAGTCGTTGTACTTGCCATTTGAATCGGCATTCCGCTAGGACAGAGCAGGTCATTACATAATACACCACTCAAAACAAGTCTCGTCCTCGAGACTTCCTGAGTGCAGGTCATCCTACCGTTCCTTGACTCGTGTCGTCGTGTTTCTTAGACAATTCTATCGAACGGCTCTATCGAACGGCTCTATCGCTCGATGGCATCGAACCATGCTCGGTTATCCTTCCAAGTTTTATGTCGCATGTGTTTGGTGAATTTATGAATTTATTTACTCATGTTAGAGTTGATGATACTTATTCAATTCAAGTGTTTCTTCATCTTGGTTGCTATTTCTTCGTGTCATGGGACTGAAATGGTCGTACGAGGCACGTTGTAATTTGTCAAATGTGTGGGTCGTAGGCTGAGGCAAACTTACTTTCATTTATCTCGGTCATCGAGATGATCCGATTCGCTTCTCAAGCATTCTTGTCCACAAAATCAGTATGATTTCTTCTTAGCGGGGTCGGCCAAGTCTAAGTAATTTTTGTCCGATTCAAGACCAAGTATTGCACTATCATCGAGTATATCTTTCTATCAATGGTCCAATTCGTCGTACCAACTTTTACTTTCACGATATCGATTCCATATCATTCGCTTGTTTAGGGCCAATCTTGGTGTCATTCACGCACACTTCGCTCACATTTTTCTTCGATTCCGAGCCACGCTCGTACTAGTATCATTCCTTTCTTTTAACACGATTCCAAGTTCTCGACACTCTTCCATTCCTCAAGTCTCGTTCGGAATTTAATGTGTCACTTGGTTAGATCGTGCACGCATTCCAGGCGTCCCCAAAATACATGCATTCACCAAACTGCGTGATAGAGAATTCATCATTCTCACTCGAGTCGCATCGTGCACATACTCCGGCGTCCTTAAAATATATGCATGTCAGCCGAGTTTCGTGAGCAGGGTTTCCTATATTCGTGATTCATGCTATCCATCCATGCCAATCCTCAAGATCAATCTTTCGATTGCTAACAATTGAAATAGGGCGTCTCGCCTAACCGCTAGGCTATTTCTTTTCGAGGCTAAGTCAATGTCAGGATTGGAATCATACTTCCCCAACAATAATGCCAACACTGACCCCAATCCTAGGGTCAAACCAAAGTCGGTAGTACGGGGGGTTTTCTACCCAAGCTCGCGTCACTCAGATTTCTAAACATCGAGCACGATCACTTCTTCGCATCTATGTATTCGTTGCGCATATTCGAATCCATTAAATCACCCAATCGACATACTTTACATATCCATTCTAACCAATTAATGTATTCGATCACGAGATCATCCAGCTCGACAATACATTGCGTCCCAATCTCACGCGAGTCCGATCATCCACGGTGGTTCATGAATCACCATGCAACGCTCTCGCGGAATAATCATTCTCATCGGGGCGTAACTCTTGTTTGAGTTTAAACTAACTCATTCTCGATACGCGGATTGGACCTACTCAATCCTCAAGTTTTCTCATTCTTCAATCGCAAGTCCTAACAATCCTCGAATTCACCTTCGCTTCAAACCACAAGTCGAAGCAATCAAAATTGCCATGTCATGATATTTTGAGTTCGACCATTCCCACTGGACATGAATCACCATGCCAACGCTCACGCGGAACGATCGACCCAAATCTGACGTGACGCATGTACGAGGCTGGAGTTGCGCTCGCGCAAGACAAGATTGTTGTCGTTGTGGTTATCATCGAACAATCAAGTCACTACCCTTATTCATCAAAACGTTCATTCCTATCAAAATCTCCAACATAGTATTCTTTAAAATAATAACTTCTAACACGATCGTCATTCATCGAATCAGAGTACCTCCGAGTTATTGTACATCGATCTTTGATACGCCTCAATACCATCGATGATGTACATAACCCGACGATCTTCCTTTTGCAACAAATTCTAAGTCGTGCAACTTAATTTCCTCAATTCACATTGTCTCGTGCTAACTCTTCATTGAGCAACATCTATTCCAAATCCTTAGTCATTCTCGTATCTCCAAACCAACGTTTTCCATGCACGTTATCTTCTGATCGTGCTATCTTCGATCTCGTCTATAGGTATTTCACCTCAACTCAAGTTTCTATTCCTTCGACTAAATTCAAAATCGCATGCACGATCTTCTATGTTTCTTCAACCAAGACCTCCATTCGTTTTATCGTTCCGACTTTCTATTCAATCGTTTCGTAATTCGCACTACGCATTCTCAATTCGTTCGAACGATATCTTGTTTGAGACTATCGAAGTCAAAACCAACTAAGCGTTACTCATTCTAAGGCTTTGCGCGATATCATCGCTCGTCGACATACTCGTTCTATCCACAAATTCTTTAGTCTCGCTCGAACAATTTCTATAACGTCCATACACCACTCAGGGTTCGAGCCACTCGACTAGTCAACGACACTCGCTCTTATTCTTCTTCGAACATATCACATACACCACTCGGAGTCAAGTCATTCTACAAATCCTTAAAAGATTATTCGATTCCCAATCGATGTGTTCAATCGCGCGTTCGCCCATTCCTCAAAGTCTAAGAACCGTCTCTCGTGCTTGCTTTAGCGTTTGGTCAAGTAATGTCTCCATCAACGTACGTTCTAAGTCTCACTTGCTCTCGTCCAAGCCATAGTCGATCTCGCTCGCGAACTCGTTCGCACCAGAAGGTCTAGGTGCACGATACTCGGCACAACTTAGCCAAAAGGCTGCGTGCATAACCATCCCGTTTGAACTATACTTCGGTCTCGCATACTCGTTCGCTATTGTCAGTGTAAGGTTATTCAAGCACACCTTGCGTTTGCTAACTTTTAGCATTTTGGTTTTCTTCCGACTTAAGTTCGTCGTGGTTTGGCACAAAGGCCTTTGCCTATCGATTCCGTTCAACCGAGTACTTGTACGAGCTTTTGAAAATATTAGACTTATTGTATGGAATATCCCAAGGAACAACGAGAGAGAGCGTATACTTCTTTTGTTTCAACGAGCTTTCAAAACTGAGAGAATCGAAATAAAGTCCAAGGACGTAAAGCCGTGCTCTGATACCAATCTGTCACGCCCCGCTCCCGTAGGAGCGATCATCCTCGCTAAGGCGTGATGCCGCATGGGCCTAGGTTGCGCCCGTGCAAGGCCAAGTCCAGAAACGGCCGATTTGAGCTAGGCCACAGAGTCGCACAGAGTGTCCCTGTTGCAGTGGAAAGTAAATGAACACAAATTGAAGCGAATTCAAACTCTTTATTGATATTCAATATTGATATTCAAGAAGTTTACAAGCGGCGCTAGGCCGATATTACAAATCGCTCAAGCTCTCTCTCTGAAACATAAAAGGCGTGCCAAGTAGCTTACAAGATAAAATGATACATGGCGATGTTCCGATACATTATGTCCTGTATATGGTGCTTCAGCTCCTTGCAACGCTCCAAGGCTCCAGAGATAGCTCCGCGCCTTAGCACGTTCGAGGGAAGCTCCGCACCCGATGACATCTCCTGTATCCTGCAAGCAGACTGTGGGGTTATCAGTACATTGTTATGCACTTGTGGGGAGGCTAGCTCGCCCACAATGCTATCATTACCAAACACGTTCCATTTACTTTTGTGCACCGTCTATCATTCATTGTCTTTCTAATCTTGCCTTAGGATCAGTTTTATGGCATATTTTATAACCTATCTCGTGTTGCCGAATTCAAGTGTCTGTATGAAAATGCATGCACGACTTACCCATACTTACCGTCCGGCCTTACCTGTCCAGAGTAAACCAAGTTAGTCAACAATTCACATGTAATAACTTAACATGATTCATGTAAACATTCAACGTTAAGGGCGTGTCCCTGTCTCAGGTTCTAGCACGTCGTGGGCATGTTCTAGCACGTCGTAGGCACGTTATCTAACACGTCGTATGCATGTTCAGAGTGTTACATTTCAAGCATGTTCAGGATGTTATATTTCTAACATGTTCAGGACGTTACATTTCAAGCATGTTCAAGACGTTACATTTCAAGCATGTTCAGGATGTTATATTTCCAGCATGTTCAGGACGTTACATTTCAAACATGTTCAAGACGTTACATTTCAAGCATGTTCAAGAGGCACTTCATTTAGTTAACTTAGATTACTTGTTTCAATGCAAGGACTTGCACGTGGATTGCCACCAGCATAGCCCACTTAATCTACATGCATGGGTCGCTGGCATCATAAGCTATTTAGGACATATTACTTGGGCATTCTCACCTATCGAAGCGTGATGGCTGGTACACCTTGATAGTCTCTTGAAATGCCTGGCCTTACGTCTCCTTGAGTGGCCGAGCCCCCACACAAAACAGCCCGTAAGCCCCATGTCTGATTCCGCCTAGGCCGGCCACGGTATTCCTCCCCCATCGCCCGTACCGCAGAATCCTTCCTCATGACGGCCACGGTATTCCCCCCATCGCCCGTGCCGTTTGTCCACGACCATTTCGTATTGACTTGTCATTTAACTTAACGGTTGTCTTTAGCCATAATACGTTATCGACCAGGTTGGCGTCCGTACAGCGGGGGTAGCGAGCCCCGTTGCACGTGTCCGTCATACCTGTCGCTAATGTCTTTCATGTCTTATCTTTTATTCACTCTTTCATTTCTTTCTTTCACTTGTTCGTTCATTCATTCATTTTTCACGTATTCATTCATTCATTCATACATTATGCAACTCCCCGTGCGGGAGTCGCCTTGGCGACCCATCGGTCCCGAAGTCTTTCAATGTTGCTATACTCTACTCGGAACGACTATGTCGATAGTCTTCCGTTTTATTATTGTAACCCATTCATTGTTTCATTGTTGGACACGTAAGGGACTTGAACGTAAGCTTGTGCCGTAGCACGAGCGTGGAGCGCGGTGCGAGAGTTCTTATATTTTCATGTTCCTTTCCATATTCTATACAAGCATACATGATGGGATTATTCCCTTAGCTAGGTGCGTTGAGTCATTTATTAGCATGCACGATGTTATCGCCTAGCGATTCTAGCATTAGTGTCCGTATTGTTATGTGTCAAGGCTAAGAAAAGATGGGTTCATCGGAGCCACCCACCTTAGCGATGTTCGCATCGGCCGAACGATACTCCGAGCGCGCATTTGAAAGTCTAAGTCTGGATTCATCTTGATGGGCCAATGTAAGCTTTGCATCGATTCTTCATCAGGTCGATGCCAACTCTTCGGGTCGACGGCTCGTTTGAGTCATTGTACTTGCCGTTTGAATCGGCGTTCCGCTAAGGCGGATCAGGTCATTACAGTGATGGAGATGGAGATGGAGATAGAGATAATGGTGGTGGTGGAGGTGACCGACGGAGGAGGGGGTGAGAGGGGAGCGGTCGGCCAGTTGGCCTGCCGCCGTAGGCGGCGCCGGCGGCTGCGGCCAGGGAAGGCCGGTGGTGAGGGAGAGGGAGAGAGATGGAGATGCCAAGAGAAAGAGAGAGAGAGAGAGAGTGAAACGAGAGAGAGAGAGAGAGAGGGAGAGAGTGCCGAGAGAGAGAGAATAGAGAGAGAGAGAGAGTGCGGGTGAGAGAGAGAGGTGTTGCCTCTCTCCTCCTCTCTTTATATATATAAATATATATATATATATATATATATATATAAATTCCTTTCTTTTTCTTTTTACCGATATTCCATGCATGTAGACATGTGTCCCAAGTGAAGTTACCATTTTTCCCATGCTTCATGCATGAGGACATGTGTATAGATTAGGTGTCATGGTTAATTTGCAATTTGTAAATAATTACAAGGGCTTATGAAAGAAATTTTATTTTAGAAAAAAAGATGGGTTCAATTAAAAATAAAATAATGATAATAAAATTAATGATAAATAATAATAATTATTATTTTAAAAAAAATTATTAACACATATAATTATAGAGAAATAGACAATAAAAATAATATTTTATTAGGTGGCTATTACACTCTACCCACCTTACAAAAATTTCGTCCTCGAAATTTAAATTTAAAGATAAGTTTTTCAAAAATAATTATAGAGAAAAATAAAATATTCTACCCACCTTACAGAGTTGAAGTAGTAATTTATTAAACTATTAAATGAAATATCTTGTAAATTATTTTTCAAAAGCTTCACGAAAATAGAGACAAATCGAAAATACTAGAAATTATCAATGTTCTTGAAATTCCATTTAATCAAATAAAATAGTCAGATACAATGTTATTTCAACCCATAAACATGTAAGATCCTTGAATTCAAAATCATATTCCTTATTTTTATTTTCTGGCGTGATATAGTAATCTTGTGCCTCGTCATTGCGCATATGGCTGCAACAAAGATACCATTTCACTTTCAGGGTTTTGTTACCTTTTTTCTTGATATCCATAGTATGAGTACGAATTATGATTGTGAAGTAGACTTACACGTTAGGGTATCCTTGGTAATTCAAAAGATACTCAAGAACCAGAACTTAAGGTTTTTTTTAAAAAATCCTTTATCTAAGTATCATAATATAAAATCTTTTGACAAAATTAGTAAGAAAATCCCATATATCTATATTATCAAAATACCGAATATCATTTTAAATTATTTAGGACGTGGGTTTTCAAATCCAAACGGTAGTAAAACAAAATCAAAATCTGAATATCAAATTTCGAAATTCATCACGAAAAAAATTATGTCTTGATACCCGAAATTTTATTAAATTTTTGAATCATGTTTCGAGAATATGTGCCTCGCCAATCTGGATGGCCAGTCCGAATGGCTGCAACAACTTCTCTTCCACGATTCAATTGATTAATTGCAGTTTTTACTGCCTCATCTGTCACGACCTGCACCCAC